>JAKWBJ010000149.1:240000-720000 GCA_023159175.1 Wohlfahrtia magnifica | reverse complement strand
TATGCGACATCAGCCGCATTTAGTTGTGTTTATGACGTTGTACAAAAGTAGTAGTATAGTCCGTCGAAAAAGATATTTACACTAAAAAGAAAAAATATATATTATTCTTCGTCTATTCCCGTGCATTTATTTATACGATTTCCTTTTTGGCTAAAAACTAGAGGAAATATAACGAATTTTCTATTTTGTCATTTAATTCAGCTTTTTGTGTTCGTTTAAAATGTTGAAAATGTTTATATTTTTATATATACGGTGTTGCTTTTGTCGTTTTTATTGTTATATTTGTTATTTGTGAATATTCCAAGTTTTTTTTACCTTTTCAATGTCTTATTACGTTAGTGCACTTGGTTTACAAATATCCATTAATACATACAAACATAAATATTTTTTATTTTTTTGCACACACACACTCACGTCATTCAAAATATATTAAGTCCGAATATTTTGTCATACCGACTCGAAACTAATTTTTATTTCAATAAAGCATGTTTGTCTGTTTGCATGTTTTTTCCAGCATTTCGGCCGATATCCCACAAATGGCAGCTCTAATGTTGTCTTCCAATGCTGGAATTGTGTCTGTATAGAAGAGACACGTATCCGCTAAGAAAGGGCTAGTGGGATCAAATAGCATGAACTGGCGGCCAATGAACTGCTTTAAAACATGATATTAAATGCTTACTAATCTCATCTTTTAATAGGTCCATAGTATTGAATGCATGTACACTAAGTTTAATTCTTCCATTTTGGTCAAAAAAGTCTGTAATCGTCGTATGGTACTTTGCTCCATTGACTGCAAAGCTGCGATTTTTATCGTTCTTGCAAAAGTATTGTTCAATGTTGCTGCAAGCGCACAAACCGCACCAAATAGTAAATTTTTCATGGTTTATTGGTAGATCTTGAATTGCCTCAGTGATCAAATTCGTCAGTTCAGTTTGTTGACGTAACCAAATGAGCCAAAAATCAGTTTCGTCGCCTAAAATAATTTTTTGATAGGAACGCATCTCTGACACAGCACGAATTTTGAAAATAAAATTCAATTGTTTGCAAACGTTGTTCATGGTCGAAACATAACTAATCATTTTTGGCATTATCACAAGTCCCGAATCTTTACATTGCAAAACCAAACAGCAAATAAAAAATGACCCGTTATAAAAAATACACCCTGCGAAATAAATATAGCGTATACTTATTACGTTTTTTTTTTTAAAACCAAATGGTTTTACTTCAGAACCTTTTTTAACAAATCAAAACCTGTTTTTCGGACGAAATAAGTAAAGGGTACAAATTAATATTACTACTATTTTTTAAGTAGGCTTATTTATTTATAACCCCATATTTTACTGTACCAAAATTGGATACAATGACGTCATTCAATCGTCTTGTCATAGATTTGACTAGATTTCGTAACGTTCAGAGCGGTATATTTTGCACGGCTGAAATTGGCGGCCGCTGGTATAAAAGCGTTGTGATAGAATGGACCAAATATTTTGTATTGGTTTTAAATGAGGACTACTAGCCGACCATTCCATCACAGTAATGTTTTTATCCACAGAAGGATTTTTAATTGATTTGTAAAAATACTTAAATTTTGAGATGAGACCTTTAAATTTGTGGTGTTTAGCGACGAATAAAAATTAGTAATAGGTAAGTATTTTACGCCAATTTTTTTTTCGCTGGATGTATTGTTTTAACTATCAGAAGGCATAAAAAGAAACAACTACGGATGGCAACTCTAATTACTGAAGTCTAAATGTCTGCCTTTTCATCACTCAACTCTTCTCAATAAGACTGCCTGAATTCAATGACCAGAAATGTAAAGGTTTTATTTTCATTCTTTTTTCTTGTGTCTCTTAAAAACAGAAAATTAATGAAACCAATTTAAAAAAGAGTGGAGAAATAATTGAGTAAGGTGGCCATTGTTAATAAAAAGAAATACCATTATTTTTAACTTGAATTGACGTTTGTGACTGTACTCCCAGGCATTAGAATTCGGAACACATATTGTGTGAATGTGTGGTTTTTGCTAGGCTTAGATGGAAATCTTTAGGGCGACATTTCAGATCTGCATGTGTTCATTAGGAAAGCAGCAGATCCTGCTAAACAAACTATACAATAGAATGGACGCAATATATTCCACGGGTACCAGTGTCTTGCAATAGTGTCTAGTCAGAATGGTGATAATGATGATGATAACTTTGAATTTATTTTTTAATTTAATATTTGAATGTTTAATTGCATATTTAAGTAAAAATCGACAAATTATACATCTTTTAGTTCAGTTCGCTCTATGAAATCAAAAAGAGTTTCATCTATGCCACAGTAGGTCTGTTGTGTGCACATGTATCATGTGCAAAACTAAAATATTTTATTCAGCGAGAATACAATTTCCCGTTACCGCTCATCTTTAAAAAACATAGTCTTCATAACATTGTTGAATACACCAATTAATGCTAATCAATTCGATTGTCCTATTCCCATTTTGATTTTCCCATAGAATTTTTAGTGTCTTGTTGCCTACTGTTTTATTATTCCCTTCCTCTGAAAGCAAGATCCTTAGTTAGCTTACCAGATAATGCATAGGCCAGCACTAGCTGAATAGACGATTAATGTCTAGCACTGTTTTTTATTTCGAGGCAAATTTCTTTTCCTCCACCGGTTTCATATTATTCCTGATCCAATTGATGCCCTCCTTAATGGCCCCTCATTTGTCCAGAAGCTCATATATTTTTCCTTTACTTTAGAATTGCTTAGAGTAGCTCTGTACTTAATTCTAAATTTGATGAAATAGTTACAAATAAACGAGGAATAGACGGAAGTAGTGCGAGTGACTGCTTTGTTGCAAAGCCTTTTTTATTAATTGAACGAACGTGCTGTTAAATTAAAAAATGGTGTGTAGGAAGGTGATGTTGTACATACGGTGGTCAAAAAACTGTTCGACATCTCATATTATTCTCGTACATCCTTTGAAAATGTTGAAATAAATACAAATTTTTCATACAATCTCACTGTATTTCGTTACGTTGTAACTGTAAAAAATTTATAAAGATTGCTCATTTCATTATTATTTTGCATTTTCGAAGCAAAAAAAGTACTTGACAATCATCATTTTCTTCTTTTCTTTTGCTAAAAAGGTTTGTTTATAGTTTATATTTTAACTGTTATCAGTACCGTTAGAATTTAGGTTCATTATTCAAAACACTTTTGCACATTAATGTGCATATGAACGTAAAGTAGAGATGGGACGCAAAGGAAATAAAACCTCTGCCGATATAAGAAATTGAATAATTCATCATTTTAAATTGAGAAAATCTGAAAAAGACATATCAGAAATAGTTAAAAATCAAGAAAATGTTCATTATATAATAACAAAAAAGAGTGGGAAAACTGTAGTGAACAGGGATAGTAGTGGTCGTTCTCGAAGACTTACAGAAGCAGACGAACGACGAATCGTGCGTGCGTAAAGTGAAAAATAATCCCAAAATCAATGCATCTGCACTAGTCAAGAGAAATATCTACTCGTACCCCACATATCCAAGAAAAATGTGGGAATATTAGGTTTGATTTCGCTAAAGAGTACGTGTCTAAGCCTCCCGAGTTCTAGATGGATGTTATTTAAGCTGATGAAAGCAGGATTGGCACCCCACTGGATAACCCAATAAAATCCGGGTGGATTTTTCTTATTTAAAGGTTTAGGTAGTTTATTTACAACAAAAATAGGTCTAGTTAACTTATTGGGACTACAAATTTGCTTGTTCCTTTTTTGACCCCAAAAAGATGATGAAATAACAAATTTATCAAATCACTACTTACATCTTTTCTCCACCTCTGAGCCAGTTTCAAAATCCCGTCTCAGAAAAACTTCTTGTATTTTAAGGCGCTCTAACTTTGAAGCCGATTTTATAATTCTTCAAAAGAAATGATTCGGTGACATGTTAAAAGATAAAATCATACCTCTTTATACGGCCTACATAGTTTCTGAAAATGTAGGCCGTAAACGAGATAAATATTTGTTGCGTTTGCTTTCCTTACACTTTTTAAAAAAAACTGAGAATCCACGTTTTTTTAACCTTAGAACGAGGTAATTTGCGCTTAAAGCGAATGTGTTCCATAATACAAACAGGCCGTTTAGCGAAATGCCATGTAAAGAAAGCCCGTATAAAGAGATGTGAATATATTGTATATGCAATGTTCGGAGAATACGACATATGCGGTGTTTGATCGTTTCTAACAATTGTTTTGAAACTTTTGTGTTATCATGCAAAAGAATAACTTAATTATGTCTGTCGCTACATTCCGGCCGTTTTTATCATAATGGATGATTCAAAGAAAGTAATTGCAGTCTACTTCGATCACCCAGTTTTAGCAGCTCATAGTACACAATGACGCCTTGATCACACAGAGTGCAAAATTGCACTATAAATACTAAAACAACTTGATTGTATGAACAAACAAAAAATATTGCCGACTTGAACGTAATTTGGAAGCATCTAAAAAACCCAATAAAGCCCAAAAAAAAACCATCAAAAAACTCAATAAAGCCCGGTGGGTTGGCCATTTTTTTTAAACCCGGGTTTTTGCCAACCGAGGATGAAAGCGAATATAACCTGTTTGGCTGTGATGGGAAGGTTTTAGTATTTCAGAAACCCAATAAAGAGTTGAAAGAGAGAAATATTGTACCAACTGTAAAACAAGACTGAGTTGGTGTTATAATCTGAGGGTGTATGGCGGCATCGGGTGTGAACAATTTATCATTTATTGATGGCATTATGGATCATCACAAATACATTGTCCTGCTCAAGCTAATTTTACGATAGACCGTTGAAAAATTAGGACTTTCCGGCCAATTTAAGTTCTACTAAGATAGTGATCCCAACCTTTTGGTCATCAATACAAAGCGTAGGCTTTAATATAATTGCCCAAAAATAATGAAAACTGCCACAATATTCAGATCTAAACCCCATTGAATATTTGTAGAGTCACTTGAAAAAAATTAGATCACGTGACTACAAATAAAAATCAGATGAAAGAAATCCTGTAAGAAGAGTGTGACGATATTGATTCTGAATAAACAAAAAAATTGGTAAGATCTACGCCAGAACTTTTAGAGATGTTATAAGACGAAATGGAAAATCAAGTCGTTTTTAAACCAAGAACAAATGTTTCATATATTAAGAATATTGTCCATGTCCAATTACAATGTAATAACAATGTAATTTTTGCATTGGTTTGTTTTGTGATCTTATTTTTTTACTGAATACAGTTTCTTGCTCCTCAATACAGTTCTTTCTAATTTAGTTTGTTGTTATTGCACGTTAAATTGTACTGCAAAGATGTGAGAACAATTAGCATCAACAAACAAACAGTGGCCGAACATTCTTTGGGTTATGACTAGAGTTGTCAGTAATCCCGCTTTTCATGCGTCCTGAGTAGGAATTTAGATTTCCGCTTTTTCAAATTTTACGCCATAGTTTTAAACTTCAAATTTTTAATTTACAGCCTTTTTTGGTTGAATGAAAATGCATTGAAGGTAATAAAAAACAGCGGCTAATATGAGAAAGTTCTAGGTTGCTTTTCTGTTTTTTATTAGTTAGAGTTGTCAAAACCGGTTTTAGAATTATTCAAACCAGTTTACGAGTTATTAGAACAACCAGTTTTTGTCTATTTTCCAGGTTTTGTTAAACCTGGTTATTCGAAAAACTAGTTTTTTAGTGTTGATCTATTCCGCATTTTAGAATATTTTTCATTTTAGTGTACGGTGGCTATCATAAATAATTAAACAACCTCATTTGCCTAGAGATTCGTTTTTTTTTCAGTTTTTTAAAACGTTATGAATTTAAATATTTGATGTTTTTAAAACTGTAATTAATGCTTTACAAAATTTGTAAAAAATAAAAACAAATTCTTACAACATCTAAAGTCATACAACAAAAAAGAAAGATAGTACTCTATTTTATACGCGTCAAAAATAAGTAAAGAAGAAAAGAATTTTTCTAATAGGTGCTTTAGAGCGCAACAAGAATCTGTTTTTTTTTTTTAATTTTTTTGCTAAAGGCTACCTAAATTTGGCCGATTTGGAAAGAAGATGAACAGACTTTTTAAACGATATATTCTTTACTTAAGTAAACTTAAGGAATCTGTGTAATTTTCTCAAACAAACACATTTTTCATATGTTTTATTTCATATTTTACAAGTTTATATCTGGTTTTACATGCTATCTTATACAGAAACTGTACTATTTATTAATTAAAGAAGTATGTTAAGTTACGAATAAAACGATACTTCGTTTTCGAAAATAACTTAGAAATTGAGTTGTAGACTAATTTATCAAAAACGTAACGCAATATCTGTTTCAGTTGAAAACGTTTTCGTTACTAGTTAAATCAGTAATTTCCAAAAGATAGGAGTTTTTGTGGTTTTTATTCATCTAAAGTGTTTTTCCTCTATCACTCCTCTAGGGAGCATATTGGCTTTCCACAAAGCATCCATTGTTTTAAGTATTAGTTTCAAATTGTGAAGCATATCACATTTTATCATGTTGAAATTAATATGTAATTGTAATTTTAGGATATCTTTGGATATTAATCATCCATTCTATTAAAGTATAATTTTCTTTATGCGCATTATTGTTTATTTAGTTTATGGACAAAGTGGATCATGAAGAGGAAAACTTTTCAGAGAAATTTGATTTTTTATCTACCACCCAATGCTTAGTTATTACCGCCAGTAACCTCTATATATCCCTATTGCCTCTAGTACTTACAAGTATATTATTAAACGTTTTTTGATCAAATAGAAGTTGTTATGCAAATGTTTTAACTTAAATTTAAACAAACAAAAATATTCTAAAAATATAAGATTTTTGTAAAAATTAAAAATCGCGCAATTCAAATAATCGTTTCTTTTATTGTAAATAACTTAATAAAAATTGTCGTGGTTCAAGAGTTACAGTGCTTACATACAACACAAGCAGTCCGGATTCAGATCTCAGCGAGGACAAGAACAAGAAGGTCTCCTACCTTCTATGGATAACCAGCAGAAAGGCTTCGAACCATCACTATACTAATTTTTTTGTAAATAACTTAATAAGAATTGTCGTGGTTTAAGAGTTATCCGGACTTAGAACTCAGCGAGGACAAGAACAAGAAGGTCTCCTACCTTCTATGGATAACCAGCAGAAAGGCTTCGAACCATCACTATACTAATATTTCAGACGTCATTGTTTCTATGCAACAACAGACTGATCGACTGCCTCGCTGAAAGATAAAATAATTTCAAAGAAACTAAAACAAGGCAAAATATAAGTTAATGTATTATTATAAAATTTACAATAAAATTTATTTTTTTTATTAATTTATTTATTAATTTAACAGAAGAATATCATTTGCAACTGACTGGAATGACTATGGTCACCTATTTTAATTTCGCTATGAAGAGAAAACTGTGAAGGAAAAGTTTTTCTTTCGCATTTTATAATTTTTTTTCTCTTGCCTTTTTTATCATTGCAAAATTTCTAAAGGTCTGTCTGTATGCATGTATGGGAATATATGTTTGTTTATATGTTTTTCCATCATGGTTGATGTATTTTCTGTACCATTTTCATACTAAATATTTACTTAATGGGATTTTTCCATGTTGTTTTCTTTTCTCTTGAAATTTATAGTTTTTCCTCTTTTCTTTTGCATTTTGTTCACAGAGTTTCTTTTCTTGATTTTTTCGTTTTTCTTTTCATAATTTAAATGTTGGCAGTTTGACTGACTTGCGTTTGTGTTTGTGAATGTGGTTTGTCTGATACCGATATATTTTTTTTCTTCTCCATCGTTATTTTCAGTTTATTTTATACTCTCGTATATATTTATTTATTTTTCCTTTTTTTTTTTGTTTCTTTTTCACATTGAATTGCATGGACGATGATGGTTTAATTATTTGTATGAATAAAGTTTAAAAGAAGTATTCCCTTGAAAAATTGCATAAAAAGAAATTTAAACAACTTTTTAAAGTTAGTTTTTTAAGTTAAAAAAAAAAAAAAAAATTAATTTAAAATTATTTTTTTGTTAAATAAAATTAAATAAAATTAATTTTTTTTTGTATATTATAAGTTATTATAACTAATACATTTTAAATTATTCTCTTTTTTAATTTTAATTACAAAAGAAATTCAGAATTGTCTTTTTAGTTATGTTTTTATTTCAGTATTATTTTATCTCATTAAAGCCCAGTGTAGCGTTACGAATGATTGCATATACCCAAAGCATAAGCACTTTTCAACAAATTATCTTTTAATATGTTTAAATACATACATATTTTTATCCATTGTACCGTCAATAAAACTATTTTGTTAATTCCAGAGTGAGCCATACAAGCCCAAACCATCACTCCGCAATCGCAGTACTTGGCAATCATTCTTAAGTATTCATTTACGACACCCTTAATATAATTTTGACTCGTCAACAAAAATAACGTCTTCGAGAAAAGTAATTATCTTTGTCACATGTTTCTGAGTGAATTTTACCCGACTTCTGACATTCTTCTTAAATATGAACTGCACAATGGATAAAAATATGGTTTTAAGCATGATAAAAGATAATTTCTGGCAAAGTGCCAATACTGTGGGTATACTACACCATTTTCGGGATTATCAGAATTATGATCCGAAACACAAATCAAGGACTTTGTAATCAGGGTTTATATGGAACCTCATAAATACGCCTTAAATATTCTCTGATTAAACGTGATGGAAAATTTGTGGACAATTTTGGACTTAGGAAGACCGAAGAAGTAGATTAGTAATCAGAATGATTTATAAGCTGTGCTGTCAAAGAGTGTTTTCCATATTCGTTTTTCTAAGACTGTTGACAATACACGAAATTAACTGTAACTTGAATTTTTCATATATTTTAATATCTCTCAAAATTACTTATACAAATATTTAAAAACATGAACACATAATTTTATTCAAATAGAGAAGTACTTAAAAAAAAAAAAATTGTGCCTTTAAATCTTTTTGAAATCATCCTTAGTTTTGATGCTGTAAGCGTTCAAAGTTTTAATTTGAAAGCGCACGAAAAAAGCTGTGAGCCACTGAACATATTTTAAATTTAATAAAAATCTTAATTATCAATTTAAGTCACTGGGATAATAGTCTGGACCCTAGTGGATTAATATAATATTTTCTAAATTTTAATCTGTATGTTGCTTTTAAGGTATTGCCATCTTTATTAAATGACTTCGTATTTTTATTCTTTAGAAATTTTTTATAGGTATCTAGGAATCAATTTAATTACCGTTAACAAATTACACATTGTTGCAAATACTTCTTGTTATTCATTATTTACTAAAAATCAATTTCCATTTTAGCAAAATGACAAGCTGTTCTAATTATGTGCTGCCCTAGAATTCATCTCCCTCACAAATTCACACATGTCTTTCCATATATAAATAAATGCAACTTATAGTTCATGCCGGAATGCATCGAGAATAATAAAACAAAGTATCGATAATTGATTTTGAATTTTCAATGACTTTTTCAGAGTTTTGATTGCTGTGTGTCGATATCATTAAGTAAAAAGCTTTTAATTTGTAATGAAATTAAAGAAAATTTTAAAAGAACAGAAAAACGAAAAAATAGGAGAAACAAAATTGAATCATATTATACGTGAACATTTAGTATGTTCCGGTAATATGAAAATACAGCCTTTTAACAGCATTAAAAATTTAATGAAATAAAAACCAAAAAGTTTTTTTTTTGCAATCATCGACGAACTTCTTCAATAGCTATTGTAGGAGATTTTTTCAACACAAATTCAATCTTTCTCTCACCCACTTATTCTGTTCAGTTCTCTTTAACCTTACTATACCCGCACGTTGGTCTGTGAGACCGAAAGGCAGAAACTCAATTAAATATATGAATGTAAAATTATTGCATGGTATCATGGTATCATTAAAAAATAAAGTTTTAAAATTAGCGCGGGTATAAGAAGGTTAAAAATGTACCAAGTTTTAGTAAATTCTGGTAACTTGGTTTGCAAATAATTTTTTTTCTTTGTTTTTTTTTTTTTTTTCAGATAAAATGATTGATTGTCTTTAATTATATTAAATGTTTATATAAATGATTCGAAGCTGTTCGTGTTTGAAGAATGTGTGTTATACACATACAAAATAACTTGACTTATATTACTCTGTATGCATCATATTCTAATAAAATAAACATTTTACTCAACCAGACCAGGCCCGACCAGACATTTAGGCGACTTGCCAAATAAAAGATTAAAAAAAAATTATAATCCCTGCTATAATTTCGTACAAACTTAATAGCATTAATATTACAAACAATTATGCCAACAACTTGTTTATTCAAACAACAAATCCAACCAAACATTTACGAGAACAATTCGTGTTGGTCGCTACAAACTTAAAAGAATGAATTCTTGTGCATACCTTGAAATGGTTCGTATAATTTTAAAGTACTTGCAGTAACATTTTTACCTAATGTTAAACTATTGACCAATAAGAAAATAAAATTTATTTTTTTTACTGATAAATACCATCTAGAATTGTCTACTATCGACAAAATCTAAAAACAGGTTTTTGAAGCTTTAAACGATATGTTCTCGAAAAAATCGTGTAAATCGAGGATAGAAATTATTTATATGAAATATCATTTAATCAAAAAATACTTTCAAAATTTGATTTTTTTTTTTAAATAATAGGTTAGCTTAGATGACGGACTCTTCTAAAAGAATGGGTTTTCACTTAATCCAGAGATTGGGTCTAGTCTAATACCACTGGCACATCAACTAACCCGGTTATCAAAGGGTCTCCATAGGCAACCATTTTGACTCCAAACCAAACTTTAATAATAAGAATTGCTTAAATAAAAGCAGCAAAAAAATAAATTATAAAAAATTTATTAATAATTTTTCTTTATGCATACATACATACATGGGTGTTGCCCAGAGATGGGTTGCCAACCCTGGTGTTGCCATCTTAACTACTGAAAGACGGATTTTAATGTGACTACACTTTAATGGATTTATTGTGCAACAAAATTTACGACGCAAATCGAAATAGCGTAAATCGAGGCGGTGTAAATCAGTGTGTTACTGTATAAATACATACAATTTTTTTTTTTATAAATGAATTCAATCTAATAAAATTCGTGTAGATATCTCGTTTTACATGAAAACCTTAAAATCATGAAAAAGTATCGTGTAAATCGAGGTATAGGTGTATTTTTTATTTTTGCTTTTGATTGCTATTTTTACTTTTAAAAAAGTCAAATTTTAGTCTTCCAGTTTAAACTGGAATGAATTAAAAATTTTAACCATAATAGAAGGATATATTTCTTTTTTTTGTATTAGTTTAATATTTTCATACATAGCTTATTCCATATCAGCTACAAGCTCAAATTCCGTTACCCAAATAGTTTCATTGGACGAAGTGCTAAACTCTAAACACTTATCAAAATCAAAAGCTCCGTAGTCATCATCTCATCCTATTTCTAAGTTAACAATTTTATTTAAGTTTTTGCCATTTTGTGTTGTTTTTATCATTAACGGAAAATCCATCTTCAGCAACATATTGCACTGATATTTCAGCCGTTGTTTTGGATTTTGTAAAATGTGAGGAATCGAATGAAACTGTTTTTGATATCACTGTTTGCGATGTAGAAGGATTATGTCAGCTTCAATTTTTATCTTATGAACATTTTTAAAATGATTTAAGAGAGAGGAGGAGTTGGTACTTTTTTACGTTAGTAAAGCGTGGTCCAACTATAATGCACGATGCTAATTGTGAGTCACACCTTAACTTCAAGTCTTTGCACTACTAAATTTGACATTTCTTCGTTTCAGTTTTTTACAAATTCAACCATAGAGAGGTAAGCAATTAAGTAGCCGAAACATTCACAACGATGCTTCGTGCTTTTTGGCGCAAGAAATTCAATGACCGTGTTATCCCACATCGTGGCGATGTTAATTGTGGTTTGACACCGTCGGACTTTCTTTGAACATATTTAGAAGAAAAAGTATACGTCAATTAGAAAAAGTATACGTCATTCAAGAGCTAAAAGGGATGAGATAATTCGGCACATTAACGAGATTGAACTTCAATTATGTCTCAGAGCCGTGGCGAGCATCTGGCCGATATTTTGTTTCACACATAATTGTTACAGATTCTTCTATCATAATAAAAATATTAAGATAATTCTCTGAAAACTTTTTATTTTATTTACAATTAACATCATACGTTTTGGTTGGACCAACCTTTACATTATGTCAGTTTTTAATATTGAGCTTTGCTTATCAACCTCTTTTCTAAAATATTGCTAAGCAACAGAAGTTTGACACTAAAGCATTGGTTTTTCGAATAATTCGCAAACCGCCACTTGTTTAAAACTGGTTTAAAAAACCGAGATAATAAATAAAAACCGTTTATTCTAAGTACCGTCGTACATATTTATAGGTTTGATAGGTTTTATAGGATGAGATAGGTAAATGCGTTAAAGTCTCTAGAAAAATGGACGCCAACATATTACATCGAGGTGTCTACGGAAGTTTAGAAATTTTATCCAAAAGTGTGTTGGACGCAATCTTCCAGCATGTTGATCAAACTTGGCCTCAGAGTTACGGATTTGAAGAACTAGACTGGCCATCCCAATCCCTGTATGGATTGAGGTTAAGTGTACAATTTCAAATGCTACAGATGACTGCCATAATCTCGAGGACTCATAGCAAAGAGCTCAAACTGCTCAAAAAATTACCAGAGACTTCCGCAAAACGTAGTGGGGTTCATGTGTGAACTTATCCAGGCTATAATTAAAGCAAAAATAGGTCATATAAAATATAAATAATAAATGTGTTTTAAAGTCAACCATTTGATCACATGTCCTTTTTAATTTTTTTTTAGTATTATTTAAAAATTACAACAACAGCAAAATATCAACAAAACTTATTTCGTTTTGAAAAGGCGATCAAAAAATTGACATACTGTATATATGTAATACGGATCGGTAAAGTTTGTACAATATATTCATTTTGTACTGTTATTTTCTGATAAATAGGAAAAAAAATGTTTTAAGCTTTTATTTAACATTTCATATTGTATTGTCATTACTAATCAACTTTTAGCCGTCTAAAAAAAATATAAATTACACTAAATTTGACGGCAGCTACAACTGTGATATTGTAGCCTAGTCGATATGTCGTTAAAATGATCGTCTTCATATATATAAACGTCTGTATTATAATTCCTCACCTTGTATTTAAAAGCCATGCGTAACAAATCACTACAGAAGACTTATGAATATTTTTTCAAATTTCTTCAGCTTTCTTACAATTCTGGGGTAAGCTTGCTGCTTTGCCAATTTAGACAAAATTAAATAAAATGTAGAATATATACAATAATATTATTTTTATTGCATAAATCAAAAGTTTACTTCTATCAAAGTAAAAAAAATATATATATAACAACTGTTTATCCATAAGCAATAAATTTATTCTTATTTATTTGTTTTCTTTATTTGAAAATGATTAAATTTTGTCATATTTTTATTGTATTTCAGTTTTAACGCATGCAGTTAAAAAAGAAACTCACACAGAGCTCTTACCGAAATTAAACTGTTAGATGGGCAGTCAGTTTCATTGACCCAGTTCCATTGTGATATATGCGAGATTTATATTTATATTATATCCTTTTTTCAGAATTAACTTAAACATTCCTTGATTGAAGCGACCAGAGACACCACGACCCAAAAGATATTTTAAACATACCTTACTTTAATATGTTAACTCGCACAGGCTAAAATTATTTTGGAAGCTGAACATTATAAAAGAATGTAAAAGGATGGCGGCTGTTATATAAGTAAATGGATTGAAAAAAAGGATGAGAATAAGATTATATTTAATTTACTTATTTATGTAACTGTGTGCTAAGGGTTGTTGCAGCAATTCGTTTGTGCCCTTATTCACTCATTTATTTATTCATTAAATTCCCTTTGGGTGTTTCTAAATTTTGAGGAAAAAGTTGTAAGCTATCTGGATGGCATGGATAAAAAATTCATCTTCAAAAGCTTAAAGTATTTATTTTCGATTATAATGCTGAACACTAGTTTAATACACGAATGAACTTGATGCTCGCTTATAAACATATATATTGATTGATATACAAGAACATATGCATATGTATGTATAACATCTCAGTATTTTTCTAAATAATGATTTGTAAAAATTACAAAACCATATTTGAAATGATTTTTAAATTTATTTTGTCATCCTATATTTCTGTTGAAAAATATTTCTAAAGGTACACTCAGACCTGTAAAATATTTGATGAAAATAATTGTTATATTGTATTTGCTTCAAATTGTGTCAAACAAAATACTGTCTTGTTTTATCTTCAATAATTTGATCATTTTTGTTATTGTTAAACATATTGTTGTTAAAACATGTTAGCCATGCGTTCAGACTGAAATAAATATTTAAATTAAATAATTATTTGATTAAAATGTCAAAATATATAAATTTATTTTCTTAAAATCTTTTTAAAAATAATTAAATTCAGGAGGAAGATAATTTTTTAATGGATTAATGTGTTCATACTTAACAAAAACATTTTCAAAAATTATAAAAGTAGATTTTCAAATTCGTTTTTATAAAATTAATATTTTGTTGGCCAACTTTTAGGATTAATTACCGGTCATATCAGAATTAAAATTGTGCCAGAATCTCTGCAATGTATTTTTTAACGTGTCCTTTCTTGTGCAGTTAACATGAGCAATTTTTTAATTTAAAATATTCCGAACATGCTCAATGGGGTTAGATCTGACTATAGGGGAAGGGATTTCATCAGCCTAGGTGCATGTTACAGCAGCCAGCCTCCTCTCATTCGGTGTACGTTTAGGATTAGTCTTCTGGCGGCAGCTAAATACATGCTAAGAGCTTTTTATAATAGTAACGATCCATAATACCATACAATCTGTAATACCGGCCGATCCCAGATGCTACCATGGCGCCTCAAGCCATTCACTGCCACTACCATTTTTCACCGTTAGGACAAAATTCTTTTGGCTCAAGTGCTGTGTTATTTTCACGCCAAACCTTCCAAAATTTGCTTTACTCAATAGAACTTTTTCTTTTATTGTTTAAAATATCAAAGGTTTTCTACAGGGAAAACTTTGAGAAGTTTTTGAATGAACCTGCTCATCCGAAGAGTTTTCTAACCTTTTGTCTTTATTATAAGGCTTCTTTCGTATTGATAGTTATTTTTTAAAAAGAATAATTTTTTTTTTCGGAAAAGTCGCGAAAATATATCAAAACGTTGAACGCTAAACAAAAGTTTAAAAGTTAAATTAAACGCGAATTAATGTAACGTCATAGCAATACCGCGTTGTGCTATGTTATCACTAATCAAATACAGTGAGTGTTGCCTATGAGGTTGATTACGATTAGGGATATGGCATTACGTTATTTTAAGTCTAACTTAACCTCAAAATAATGGGTATGACATGACCTCTGAGCTTACAAAATCTAAGGAAACTCGTAAAGTTGCATTCGTACGATTCATATCAATATATATTTTTTTTATCTTACGAAGAGTTATGTAGACAAAATAAGATAAATTTTTATAATATGTTTTTTTAATTTCCAAATACTCGTCGTCATAATAATATGTACACATCACAATGCACGTTGGATATTTTTTGGAAAAGAGTCAATTTTAGCTTACACTTTTCTTAGTTAAGGTGCATTTAATTTTTTTTTTTTTTATTATTTGATGAAGGGCAGGCTCTTAAAGTACTTCAAACTAAAAAAAATATATATATAAAATTTAGTTTTTATCCACTAACTTTGAATGGTTACAAAATATGAATGCCATCAATTTAGTTATTTTTTTTTATTTGAGTATAGACATACATATATAAATGTCGTTATACTAAAGATAATTTAAACTATATGAAGTCAAATAATAGGACGGCTGTAGGACCAATCTTAAAGAAATGAAATTTTTTTCTTCTCAAAAGTACTCAAAGTTTAATTTTTCAAGGCTTGGATTTTTTTCCGGTAAAGTTTCGCAAGCTTATTTTTATAGGGGGTTATTTTAGTCCAAAGTGTGTAGTTTCCAGCTATAGTAATTTCGTTCTGCCCAACGCTGCCTACCAGAACACTTTTTTTTAAATATCGGACCTACTTTATTATAATTTTGTTTTGTTTTGTTTTATGCAAGTAAATAACGCGGTGCGATAAATAAACACCTGGGATGTGATGCTACTTTTCTGATAGGGGCTATCGAATTTGTGTTTGACATTTTTGGAACACCTCCAAATCCTTGAGTTACGGGTAAAAACTAGTTTTTCGTACATTCATTAACTTGTAAGCTTATAATATAGTCGAATATTATCCAATTTTAACCTTCTCATCGAGTTTGGAAAAAAGAGAAACAGGTCTTTTATCTGTGTATTTCTCAAGCAATTGGTAAAAGATAATTAGTAAAGCATTTAAGAGAATTTAAATAAACTTTTAGACTACATATAGCCTGATGGTGGTAATAAATGCCGACCTTATATATACTCGTATATGTATATTAAAAAATTATCATTCGTTTTGTTTGTCGCCAACGCTATACAAAATGTTGATTCACAAATGGGAAGTAGTTCAAAATTCAAAATTACGTATTGGTTCTTTGTCTGAAGAAGTGCAAGAATCTCTTAATAAAATATTTAAAAAGTTAGGAAGCATAATGCAAGAAAATGTAGTAGGAATAATAACAAATTGTGCCTAAGGAAGCAAAATGCCTGTTTCTTTCATCATCCAATAAGGTGGATCGAAATATTTATTATTATTTGCATTAGCTTAATAATTTTAATATAACAAAATTACTTTTTTTTTAAATTTATATTAAAAAAAAAAAAAAAAAAAAAAAAACTGAAGTTTTTTTGATTGATTCATAATTCAAAGACCACGACCTTTTCTAAGATACCAATATCTTATACCTAAACTCTGCGGTTTAATTGATTCCCAAAATGGTGCCATGTTTACTTTTATTTATCTAAAATATAATAACCAAAAATGCTTTTATTTTATATATTTTCTTAAAAAAAATGTCGTTAAAAACATTAAAAAGAGTGTGAATCAACCTACTGCAAGTTAATTCATTTATGCATACTGTATTGAAATGATATTTATAGATTTGACATTTATCTATCTGGCGATTTGTTTTATTTTATTTTAATGATTTGAGTTTAAAGTGCTGACAATAACACTGCTTGAAACAGCTTTAATTTTTAGTTGTTTGTTCTTACATTTTTTTTTTTTTTGTAAAGTGGCTGATAAACTTGCAAACATGTTTGAACAACATTTGGTATGTATGGATGAAATGTAAAGATAATGGTCACATGTAAAGATAATGGTCAAATGCATTCTTCATTTTTTAACACAATGTAATGTTGGACAATCCTGTTTGTCCGTGTATCGTCCGTCGGTTTAAGTTCAAATAAATATTTGTCAAAAAATTAAGAAAATATTTATTGTCTTGTGTTTACATTGGACAAATATTTCTTTGCCATCAAATAATTTTATTTTTTGAAAATCAGCTCTTATTTCTTATGCCCCTTAAAATTATTTTGTGTGATATATTTGTTATTTCTTGTCAAATATTGGAAAAATCTAAACTCGCTCGTATGAGACTGTTTCGTAATTTTTAGTTTCTTGTTAAGGGGATGATACATTGGCAAACATTTGTTTGCAAACATCGGAAATAGCCAATCGCATACATGGATAACTTAATTTTCCTTGAATGCGATTGGCTATTTGCGATGTTTGCAAAAAAATGGTTGCCAATTTATAACCCCTTTTAGTAAGGGAAATGCAATATCATAGTAACGTTCACTGGTCTCGTAAAATAGTGTAATTAAATTCTTTGTCATAATTGAAGCATGCTTTCCGAGTGTATCTTATTTTACTATTCCACCTTGGGGAATTTAAAGATCTACATATTAACTTAACCATATTAAATAAACACGATTTATGAATAATTTTTTTTTTATATAAACGTAAGCGATTACTTTTCAATGTTTGTTTTAATAATAGCGAAATTAATTTTCTCAACAACAATGCAGGTAGTAGTTGTTAATTTTGTTTAGTAATATAAATACAGTGTATGTCAATTAAAATCCTACAATATGGTTTTGAAAACGTATTCATTCATTTAAGGCCATTTATGTTTTAGAAATTATTAAAATTGCTATTTTTATATTGTGTGTGCTTTTATCTATCACAAAATATGGAACAATTGTAATTTATCCCGTCGAAATATTAAAAAAATTACGTAAAACTGTCAGAACGTACAATATTCATGTGTCATTTAAAATCGTACAGAAGAAATCATATGTAGATGTTTTCACAAATTTTTAATACCAATTATTTAAGTAAAATGATTTCAGTGAAATTTATCGTCAATAGATTGGTTATCTAAAGTTTCTTTTAAACTTATTTGCATTTCGAAGGAGTTTGAGTGAAAAAAGTACAAAATTTAACTGAATAGTGAAAATGAGAGGCAATTGGTAAGTTTTCATTATAAAAAAGAACAGTATTGTAGTAGTATTATCTAATACGTAATTAAAATATACGAAAAAGAAAATCGGATAACAAGTTAAACTAAAAATGTTTTAAATTAAAGTTAATTCGTAACGATGAGCATTAGATAATCAGAAAATATAGCAAAATCCCAGCTTTTAGCCCCAAATTTAGCTGAAAATATATTTGTAAAAGCAAGTAAGCTTGTCTACGATTTAAAAATTATTCCAACCCAACAGCTATCATAGACGAATTAATGAAACAAACCATATAATAGTTACCAAAACAGACTAGTTAACCACATTCTAAAACCATGTAATAATATTCATTGAAAAGTAGACATTTAATATATTTTGCTCTTATGGAAAACACATGGCGTGGATAAAACTTAATTAAGTATTGGATAATGCCAACTTGCGATTAACTGTAAAACATGGTGAAATAGCACAAATAGTTTTGGAGTTGTATATCGGTTGCTGGAGTGAGTAACTTAGTATTTGTTAAAGGCAATCTGTATAAAATTGTCTATCTGAGACTCGAAAAACACAATTTAAAAAATATTGCGAAAAAATGAGTACTTCGAACACATTTAAATCGTACGTCGATAAAGATTTAAAGCAATTTTCCCATATGGATGACTCCAGATGCTATATAACTGTCTAAAGGTAAATGAAACGCCATCTCAATCACCAGCTCTGATATCTGTTGAACATCTGTGAAAAATTTTAGACAAAAAAATTATGGAATACTCATATCTAACATAGGGGTCCTACGGAAAACTCATCAAGAAGAATGATATAAAATAACACCTTAGACGTTTAAAAATCTTGTGGAGTCTATGCTTAGAAGGCTCCAAAAAGTAGTAAAGAATATCTAACAAAATATTAAAATTATTTCACATCAATACTTTTTTATTTTTATGCTTTAATTATAAGTTTATATAAGTGTAAGATTTTAAGTGAAGGGTGAATTTTGCGATTTTATTTAATTTTTGTAAATACCGTTTTAAAGAATTAAATTTTGTTACTTTGTTCTTATCGAAATACATGTTTTTTGTTCTAATTATTGATGTGTCTTTTAATTTTTATATAATAAATTTATATTGCCTATTTAATTTTGTGTTATTTAAAGAATGGTGCTGTACGATTTTAAGTGACACTCACTGTATTTTACATGTAACGAAAAGTTATTAATAAATTTGTTTTCTTTCATTTTATTGCAGACACATTGGAAACGACTTAAGGTAAGTTTATGTTGATGTTATAGTATTTTTAACAAAAAAATTTCAAAAAATGTACAACAGAAATTATAATAGAAATTCGTTCATAATTTTAACATTTTGTTGACACTTCACAAAAAATCACAAAAAATTTCTTGTATAATTATAAATGTTGAATTAAATCATTGTCCTAAATTTTGTATGGACCTGTAACTTGTGTCCATTATTTAATGATTTCATAATTTAATTATTAAGGTGGCAACTATTTAAATAAAAGATTTATGGTGAGCCGTAAATATTATTTAAAATAATTAAAAATTTTATTGTAATTTGGAATCGTTATGTAATTATGAGTTTTAAGATTTCACAAACATTTGTAAGTACTTTTAAGAAATTAATTAAAGGCCGCTTATGATTTTCGAAAATTTATTATGTTGTTTTTTTTCTTACCATCGATAGATTAAAATAATAAACAATATAAATTCATCATTTAAATATCTTTGCTTTGCTAAGATCGTAATATATTCTAAGAATAAGTTTGAAGGTAAAACGTTTTGCGAATTTTTCTCTGTTTTTAATGGTTAGTATTGTTACATTTATAATATTGTTGTTTCAGCACATTTTTTAATATATTTTATTTATTGTCCACTTCATTATGATATTGATCGAATACAAATTGAATTAAAAATCCTCTAAGATCCGTAAAATTACAACTATAAAAAAGTCATTAACGCATACTCGTGGTTGGTAAGCTGTTCCCCATTGCCAACACGAGAATACTCGTGGGACTTTCAACATATAACGTGCACCTTGCGGCGGAACTTGCAAACTTTTTATTGCCACAAACGCAAATAAACAAGTACATATATAAAAGCTTAAAAAAATCGCACAAATAAATTATTTTTACGAAATGTCTTATGTATTTAAATAATATGAGATGGTACTTTTACTATAGAAATTACATAAATATCAATTTCATCATCAGCAGTACTTCAGTATATTACCAGTATTTTTAAGTAGTTTTATATTTTCATTATATTCATTATTATTATTATTATTATTATTATTATTATTATTATTATTATTATTATTATTATTATTATTATTATTATTATTATTATTATTATTATTATTATTATTATTATTATTATTATTATTATTATTATTATTATTATTATTATTATTATTATTATTATTATTATTATTATTATTATTATTATTATTATTATTATTATTATTATTATTATTATTATTATTATTATTATTATTATTATTATTATTATTATTATTATTATTATTATTATTATTATTATTATTATTATTATTATTATTATTATTATTATTATTATTATTATTATTATTATTATTATTATTATTATTATTATTATTATTATTATTATTATTATTATTATTATTATTATTATTATTATTATTATTATTATTATTATTATTATTATTATTATTATTATTATTATTATTATTATTATTATTATTATTATTATTATTATTATTATTATTATTATTATTATTATTATTATTATTATTATTATTATTATTATTATTATTATTATTATTATTATTATTATTATTATTATTATTATTATTATTATTATTATTATTATTATTATTATTATTATTATTATTATTATTATTATTATTATTATTATTATTATTATTATTATTATTATTATTATTATTATTATTATTATTATTATTATTATTATTATTATTATTATTATTATTATTATTATTATTATTATTATTATTATTATTATTATTATTATTATTATTATTATTATTATTATTATTATTATTATTATTATTATTATTATTATTATTATTATTATTATTATTATTATTATTATTATTATTATTATTATTATTATTATTATTATTATTATTATTATTATTATTATTATTATTATTATTATTATTATTATTATTATTATTATTATTATTATTATTATTATTATTATTATTATTATTATTATTATTATTATTATTATTATTATTATTATTATTATTATTATTATTATTATTATTATTATTATTATTATTATTATTATTATTATTATTATTATTATTATTATTATTATTATTATTATTATTATTATTATTATTATTATTATTATTATTATTATTATTATTATTATTATTATTATTATTATTATTATTATTATTATTATTATTATTATTATTATTATTATTATTATTATTATTATTATTATTATTATTATTATTATTATTATTATTATTATTATTATTATTATTATTATTATTATTATTATTATTATTATTATTATTATTATTATTATTATTATTATTATTATTATTATTATTATTATTATTATTATTATTATTATTATTATTATTATTATTATTATTATTATTATTATTATTATTATTATTATTATTATTATTATTATTATTATTATTATTATTATTATTATTATTATTATTATTATTATTATTATTATTATTATTATTATTATTATTATTATTATTATTATTATTATTATTATTATTATTATTATTATTATTATTATTATTATTATTATTATTATTATTATTATTATTATTATTATTATTATTATTATTATTATTATTATTATTATTATTATTATTATTATTATTATTATTATTATTATTATTATTATTATTATTATTATTATTATTATTATTATTATTATTATTATTATTATTATTATTATTATTATTATTATTATTATTATTATTATTATTATTATTATTATTATTATTATTATTATTATTATTATTATTATTATTATTATTATTATTATTATTATTA
Organism: Wohlfahrtia magnifica; assembly: GCA_023159175.1. Lineage (NCBI taxonomy): Eukaryota > Metazoa > Arthropoda > Insecta > Diptera > Sarcophagidae > Wohlfahrtia > Wohlfahrtia magnifica. The sequence goes on along the minus strand of JAKWBJ010000149.1, from coordinate 697,405 downwards.
TTATTATTATTATTATTATTATTATTATTATTATTATTATTATTATTATTATTATTATTATTATTATTATTATTATTATTATTATTATTATTATTATTATTATTATTATTATTATTATTATTATTATTATTATTATTATTATTATTATTATTATTATTATTATTATTATTATTATTATTATTATTATTATTATTATTATTATTATTATTATTATTATTATTATTATTATTATTATTATTATTATTATTATTATTATTATTATTATTATTATTATTATTATTATTATTATTATTATTATTATTATTATTATTATTATTATTATTATTATTATTATTATTATTATTATTATTATTATTATTATTATTATTATTATTATTATTATTATTATTATTATTATTATTATTATTATTATTATTATTATTATTATTATTATTATTATTATTATTATTATTATTATTATTATTATTATTATTATTATTATTATTATTATTATTATTATTATTATTATTATTATTATTATTATTATTATTATTATTATTATTATTATTATTATTATTATTATTATTATTATTATTATTATTATTTATTATTATTATTATTATTATTATTATTATTATTATTATTATTATTATTATTATTATTATTATTATTATTATTATTATTATTATTATTATTATTATTATTATTATTATTATTATTATTATTATTATTATTATTATTATTATTATTATTTATTATTATTATTATTATTATTATTATTATTATTATTATTATTATTATTATTATTATTATTATTATTATTATTATTATTATTATTATTATTATTATTATTATTATTATTATTATTATTATTATTATTATTATTATTATTTATTTTTTTTTTTTGCTAAAAATTGAGCAAGTAAGAAAAAGGATATCGGGTCCTTTTACTCGTGTATAATTTTTTTGAATGTAAAATATTATGTGTGACAAAATATGTGTATTCATAAAAATAAATAAATTTGAAAAATAGTAATCAAAACAGTTTTGGCAGTGGGGCTATGTAATTTAGGCTTGGCAGCGAATGCGTTAAAATAAAAAAGAATAACTTCCAGAAGTACGTTTATATTATTAAATCTATATATTTTTTCAAATTCAAACTGCTTAAATTGAAAAAATATATAAAATAAGTCATTTGTATTAATCTGTGTCTTTGAAAACCAGTTAAAAAAGTCCATTCAATGTCGTTAGGTAAACACTGACAGTCATGATGTTGATAAAAAAAGATCATTAAGATTTTTGATACTTCGGCAAATATATAAAAGCTTAATTAAGTAATTGATTGTGTAGAGATAAATCCTTTTCGCTTCTATATTTAGCACAAGGTTTTCGCTACAATATGAATTTGAATCCAATAATTTATTAAATTTTTTGTATACGCAGAATTGATTTTTATTTAGGAATTAAATAAATGCGAACCATGCTGTTAGGTTTGGGTCATTTTGGTAAACTTTTTTTTTAGCTTACTTAGCTTACTTCTACGAAATTTTTAGATTTGTAGTGTTTTTTGATGTAGAGGAATATAAGATAAAAAGTTACAAATGGTTCAGGACCATTTTGTTTCGTAAATTGATAAATATGATTTATTTTTATGAATTAGTCTTACAGATCAAGTGCAAAAATCAAGTTTTCTTTATATTTCGTTGTATTTTGCATACTTATATATATACTTACTATCGATTAGATTGGATATGACTTACAGCAGCTACATGTACCTCGTATGGCCAAGTATTGATGTGTATAAAAGAACTTTTTGCAAATAACCGCTTTAGGAAGAATTAATGTTTTATATTCTTGAACTGTAACCATGCATATCAGCTTTCCTTCAATAATATTTTTTTCCAATTAAAAATAGAAAAAAAGTTTTCAGAAGTGATATTTAAAATTATCACGGGTGTTCTGAAAATCACGCGATTTCAAACCACGAACTGTTTTGAAATCACGTCAACTTTTTCGTGCTGTCCTCAAATCACGTGATTTCACGTTTTTCGGCGTTTTTATTTTTTCAAAAACACGAAAAAACAGCTACTTTTATAGGTTTGCGCTTTGTTTATGTTTTAAAAATTTTGTAAAAAAATAAATAAAATTATGAGTATTACTACTATATATACCAAATTTTAAAGGTTTAGAAACAAAACGCTAAATAGAAAATAAATTCATTGAATAATTAAAATTTTATAAAAAAACGAACAGCATATAATATAAAATATAATTAATGTCCAAAGTATTTTGGACATTTATAATAAGCTTAGGCAATTTATTATTGTTTCCTTCTTCTTTTATATTAAAAAATACAATGTGATGAGTGTATCCTATATTCAGACTAGATCCAATATAATTTTCTTGTTTTACATTGGGTATACAAGTTAATAATATCGATTTAAACAACATATGGTATAACTATCACATATGGCTTGTGTCAATCATAACAAATATGGTATTGTGAAGGTTAAACATCTGTCATTATAATCCAGCATTCGATAGATGCCAAAGCGTAAACACACATTTTTTGCAATCGCTATAACAATGTCGAATTTCGGTCCTAAAAAAGATGTTTGCGGGTAAGCCTGATAACCTACTTTTATTTAAAGAAAACGGATGTTGAAAGTTATCAATTGTTGGTAGAAGCTTATGGTCAACATGCACCAACTCAATACACATGTGAACGATGGTTCGCGCGATTTAAAAGTGGTCATTTCGACACAGAAGACAAGAAGAGGCCTAGTCAGCCGAATAAGATTGAAGATAAGGAATTGGAAGCATTAATCGGCGAAGATTGTTGTCAAACGCAAGAAGAACTTTCATTATCATTGGGAGCAACACAACGATCTATTTTTTACATTACGATAACCACAAGCGCAAAAAGTCATATGTAAAGCCCGACCAGCCAGCCAAATCAACGCCGAAGTCAAATATTCATGACGCCAAGGTAATGCTATGCATTTGATGGGATCAGTAGAGTGTTTTGTATTATGCGCTGTTGAAATCGGATCAGACGATCACACTTGGTTCGTTTAAAATGAGCAATCAACGAAAAACGACCAGGATATTCGATCAGGCACATGGCCATAATCTTCCTTCATGACAACGCTCGGTCACATATTGCAAGACCGGTCAAAAACTATTTGGAAAATAGTGAATGGAATGTCTTGACTCATCCGCCTAATAGCCCAGATCCTGCCCCTTCTGACTACCATTTGTTTCGACCGATGCAGAACTCCTTTACTGGAATACGTTTTTATGGCGCGGAATCCATATGCTACCAGAAAGATACTTTTCTCATCTTTTCTCATGGCTAACGATGGCCAATACTTTGAGTAACGTATTGTTACGAAAATAAGACAATAAACAAGCAACAACAAATACTAAAAGCTGAAGGAGGTAGATGTTTACATACGCATGGCTACAAAAGAACTAAAAAGAAATTAAAAGAAAGAAATAGAATCTACCTGAAATATCGAGAGGTTCGAGAGCTTTCGATGTATTGTTTACTCGGCCATATAAAAAGCACATCGATGCGAACAATAATCAGTTTAAGTAAAGTCAACTCAGCGAATGTGTTATTGGTGTGAAGAGAGTTTATAAGGAGTAAACTCGTGAAGTGAATCGTAAAGTAAAAAACCAGTTTAGTTGGAGCTAACTCAGTAAAGAGAGTTAAGTGTGGATAACCTCTGGTTGAAAAGGTTCTATCGAGTAATTGTTGTTGTTTACAAGCTTGTAAACAGACAAAGTAATTAAGAATAAAAATTGTTATTGCCTGTAAAAAGATTACAAGCAGTGGTGCACATAACTGTGTTGAATAAAGAATTTTTAATTTAAACCAAACTCAAAATTTATTTTATTTTAACTTCAATCTACGAACTCATAAAAACACGCTTTTAAAAAGGTAAAAACGTAACAGTTTCAATTCTTTTAATTATTATAATAAATACATTGTTTAAGCAAAAAAATCTACATTATTAACTTGTACACCCAATAATTATATTTACCTTTTAAATATTTGACAATTTTATTTAAAAAATCATATTTTATTATAATGCATTTGCCCACAGACACTACTGGTCGAGCTCAATTTTACCCTGGGCAGTGTATCTGCTTGATGCAGCGGGTTTGGTGAATGTGAACCCTTATAAGACAGATACAATGCTCTTCACTAGAAGGTATAAGATACCTCTCTTTGGCTGGCTAATGTGGATTGGACCGAACTTAGTTTGAGCTCAAAAGTCGAAACCGTTGCCTTATTCTTAACCACAAGCTAAGCTGGAAGGTTATCTTGACTCAGAGAGTTCTACGATTATTAAACTTAATCTTCTCTACGGAGTCTTTTAGTGGACTGCCCTCGATAAACATTGCAATGTCAGGTTTTTTGTCATATTTTGCCGGCTTCCTTAGGGGATACTTGCCAGGCAACAAGTTAAACTAGTACCGGTAGCGTATTATCCCCTCGGAGCACTCCCGATTCTATTTGAGAAACCACGAGTCCTGTATGATATTGTCTATTTCCCATCTGGACCTGTGCTGGATGGGGATATCATTCCGTGATCCCTGGTAGAGATGGCTCTGGCTCGGTCATCCTCAACAATATGGAGTGGAGGTCTATACAGACGGCTCTAAATGTAAGAACAATGGTGGGAAATGGATTTTTTCCGAAAGACTCAACCCCAGGGTGTCTCTCCGACCTCCGGACTGTTGCAGCGTTTTCAGGCCCGAGTGATGGCTATTTATTCAGAAGGGCATTGCTCATGCGGCTGATATGTGCATCTGATCTCTTTCGGGTGTAACTTTTAGCACCAGGATGGTTAAAAACTGTCGTGATTTCCTTGGGATACTCTCATGGCAGTTTAGTGTCCACCTCATTTGGATCCCTGGTTACAGGGACATTCCGGGTAATTGTATAGCTGATGAGTTTGCTAATACATGCATACTCCTTTCGGACAGTCACTTGTGAGGGTTGGTGTACGGCGGTTCTCCATTAATCTTTCAGAACTTTTTATTGGACGCTGATGGATCATGACAGAGGGGGAATCTTGTTTTATTGCTAAATTCATTGTTCTTTAAATAGTATAGTGGGTATCTGTGCCTATCATCGCGATATATATATATATATATATATATATATATATATATATATATATATATATATATATATATATTATATATATATACATATATATATATATAATATATATATATATATTATATATATATACACTTTATATATATATATATATATATATATATATATACACTTTTTAATTAATTTAGAGCTTTAATGAATGGTATATATATATATATATATATATATATATATATATATATATATATATATATATATATTATATATATATATATACATATATATATATATATATATATATATATATATATATATATATATATATATATATATATACCATTCATTAAAGCTCTAAATTAATTAAAAAGTGTATATATATATATATATATATAAAGTGTATATATATATAATATATATATATTATATATATATATATATATATATATATATATATATATAATGTTGCTGTACCTGTTTTGTTGGAAGGACGAAACATGGTAATTTACTTGTAGGCGCAGTTATTATGCCGTAATAATATTTGAAATACAAAAAGGTAAAAAGATCAATTTACGGAATGTCTTTCCTTTAATTGTTTGATAAGTTTTTTTTCTTCTTGCTTTTTGTTTGTTTGTTTTGTTTTGTTTCAATTTCTTATTGTAATAAGATTACAAAAAAAAAAAACTTAAAAAACAGGTGAATTTATAGCGATGCTACGACGACAATAAAAGACACTAACAGCTATAAACAGATACTAGATAGACGTATACACATACATATGTAACACATGTACTTACGAACCCTAATACCATCTATGACCCACTTTAAATAGACAAAAGACAAAGGAGATTACTAAAAAACAATAGGAAAATAATTTGTAATTAAAAAAAAATCTAATGAACATTCGCACTAGAATAGAAACAAAAATTCCATCCAAGCTGTGTTGAAAAGGCAATAAAGAGAAAATAATATTTTAAGTAGGCCTACATTCGATTTGTCGAAAGAAATTGTTGTAAAACAATACAAATAAAAAAAAGAGTAACGTCTAAGTGACTAACTGACTGAATGTTTGACACATTTGTCTAGTAACTTCTACTCTTTTCTGTTACTCGTTAAGAAAGTTTGCAATAAATGAAACTACATATTGCACAGAAAACAAGTTAAATACGTGTTGCAACTGTATTCGATGTGGCAGTTCAATGGAATCGTTGTTTAAACAAAAACAAGTGTAAGATAATAAAAGGTGATGGATATAAAGAGGAGGTCCACAGCGATTTCTCGTGTTGTAAGAAGTAAATTTGTGAAATTAAATTATTTTTTCTCTGTCTTTTTCACAAAGAACGTATCTCATGTGAATTCAGGCGTGTTTGAAAAAATTAATCTGTGACAGTATTTGAAGAAATCGGATGAAATTAAATGTCATGCTTTCAAGTAAATAATAAACAATATATAATACATAGAAAACATATATTTATGTATATGTTATATATATACATACTGTTGTGTGTACTCATAACTAAAACTTGTACACTTGTATACATAAGTGGCTAGATGGATGGGTTGTGATGGCTAGTCGATGGCTTGAGTGAAGGAAAAGAGAAAAGAAATATAATAATACCATCTTATACGTGTTTAAGAACGTAATGCGACAAGAAATGGACGATTATATGCAATTTGATCCCAAAGACAACATTATAAAATAGAAGACAACGTATTGTCATTGCAGTTACACAGTAACAATAAAAAAATATAAACATGTAAAAATAACTGACCGACTGTTTCACTCTAATTCACATGCACAAACAGAGGTACCCTGGCGTATATACATTTTATTTTGTATTTTATTTTTTTGCTAATATGCTTCTTAAAAAATAAGAAGAGAATGAATACTGTTAAGATTTAATCTATGCACTTTAAAAGGCTGCACGTGTAATTGATATGTTAATATGTATGTAATTTAATGTCACTTCAAGTTGGGGATCAGTAATTTAGATGTTATAAGAAAAAATATTGTCAAAATTAAATGTTAAATGTAATTTGAATTTTGTAAAAACAAACAAAAATGTCTTCTAAATCGACTGCATGGCCGGCCAGCAGACAAATCGACAAAAAGGCTTTACTTAGTATTATTTAATATTTGAAAATATTTTTCTGCACAACTGCTACGCCAGTTATCAATTCGACTTCACATATTTTATCCTAAACTTCCCCAAGGTAGCATCCTAGATTATTTTCTTCACTTAATATACACATTTGACATATCAACATGTGAATATTTAAATAATTCTATATTTTCTGACGATGCAGTAAAAGCCCACAGGTTGCCAAGTATCCCAATGAGAGAATTGACTGAAGCAATTGCAAATAGAAAAACGAACAACAGTGTACTCATATAACTTTGCGTAAAGTATTTTATCAAACAACAGGACAGAATAATCAAGTAATACCACAAGTCAATCTTGTTAAATATCCGGGTATACATCATCTATATATATTAAGATAAATTAAGATACAAATTAGAAAAACTCTAAGCCCACCTCAAATAATCAATGTGATGTCCGTTATTTAATATACACATCTGACATGCAAACAACTGATTACTATATGTCCATACTTCTACATTTGCTGATGATAAGGCATTTAGAAGTGTACATGAAAGCGCACAGGCTTCCTTGCAGTATACATTTACAAGACCAAGTATCTCAATTAGAAAAATGTTGAAACCAATTAAGAATAAGATTTAGTGAACAAAATAATATTATATACATAACTTGTACTTTGCGTAAACAATTTTGTCGAATAGCAGGGCAAAAAATAACAATCTGTTGTAGTATGTTTAGTGTTAAAGACGCTGAAACGTATTTAGAAAAGCTTGACTCGAATTCAACTCTAATACAATCTGTGGTTTCTAAATAATAGTGGCCATACTCGAGATTTAAATTTATGAAATCTTAATAACAGCAAATTAATTTATGTGGCACAGGATAGATATATCGAGTGTTTTATTTTTAAGATTTATAACTTTAAGTTGGCAACACTGCTGTTTTTGACAACCGATTTAACAGCTAACAGTTGCTTTTTGTTTCGTTTGGCTTGGCATTTCATTATGGATAGACTAACACCAGAGCTGAAGAACAAATTGATACTTACTCGTATGTATATTGAATTTCTATTGAAAATGTTGTTCTCCGATGAAGACCATTTTTAGTTGAATGGGTTTGTAAATAAGCAAAATTATCGCCTTTGGAGCTCGCGCTACAATTAATTTACTCAAAGAAGAGTAATTTCACGTAATGGTCTAGTTAATTGGCCACCAATACTATTTCCTTTGGGTTTATGTAAAGTCACTTATCTACGTTGATAAACTAGATACAATTGAACACTTGGAAATCAACATTCGAAGAGTTATTTGAGAAATACGGTCGCACATGCTGCGAAGAGCTTGTAAAAATCCGTATTCCAGATTGTGCCTTGTACGTGTCAGCTGTGGCGGCCACGTGGCCGAAAACATATTTAAGCCTTAATGTAAAAAATATTTTATCCAACAAAACCCGTTTCATTGACGTTTATATATATAAAAATAAGTCGTCCTATGTTCATCATTTTATAACTCGAGAAACACTAAACAGATTTACAGAGCAATACATGCGTTGGAAATGTAGTTTCACTGATGGCTAAGCGTCAATATTAATATGTTTATATCTTTAAAACGGCCAAAATAACTTTGTAGTCAATACAACTCATTAGTCAAAAAGTGGATGGATTCGATAAGAGGGAATGGCACTTCCCATACAAAGTAAATACTTATTTTTGTATATCTAGAGAACGGTTAAAATGGCGGCTTTTGAATTTTGTCTAAACAACTTCTTTGTCAGTCTGCATCATCAGTCAAAATATGTGCGAAATTGAATAAGTGGGCGTGGCACCTCAAATCCAAAGTAAATATTGATTTTTGTATATCTAGAGAACGGTTAGAATAGTAGTTTCTGAACTTGGTTTATATGACTGGACAAATCATTAATTTTAATGCATTCCTTTAAATTTTTCTTATGAGGAATACATTTTATAGTTATACAACACAAAGGCTTCTAGAAAGCAGAACCTACTGTGTCCTCTTTGATGAAACAAATGATTGGATTTTGACCGGAAGGGAACAAATTAGGGAAAACCGGTAAAACATTTAATTAAGATAATAGCATTTAAGATGGTCTAGGAACTGAGCAATTTATCCAAATTACTTCTGTCTTTTTTTTGTTTATATTGTTGGTTGACCCATTTAGTGTCATGTTTCACTCTGCTTATAGCATCATAAAATCATTCTCAAATTCATTCATTCATTCTTAAAATTAAAATATACACGCTGATCCATGACGCCATTGATTTGGTATATTGGATCAATTCCATTGTAAATTGTGCTTGATATTCCGTGTTGGAAGAACACTGGATGTATTCTCTCATCAGTCAGTAATATATAAATTCACTTTTCATTTGGTTAATTTGTATGTCCGTTCTGAAATTTTAACCGTAAGTCTGCTTGTTTTACTTTTCGTGAATTTCTTGCTGAGTAGTTAGAATGCTAACAGATAAATTAACGTGTTTTTTGGATCTTATTTAATGATGGCGAAGGATCTACCTCGCTGAATTGAACTATGCGAATATCATTCACACTTAATGTTTTATTTTTGCATCTGATCATATCATTAATTTATTTGTAACATTTTCGGTGATTTTTTAGGTGTAATTATCAAATACTACTATTTTAAATATCCTTGTTTCACTTATTAATGCCTACTTTTTAAATCTATAAACTTAAATGCAATAATTAAAAAAAAAAAAAATTAAAACGCTTCTATTTTTTAACCATCACACACACACAAACTCAAAACAATTATTAATTAATTTCAGGACTCAATTAGACGTGACTTAATATAACGTCATAACCGTAACTATAGTCGAAACAATCAAAATTAAAATGATTGTTTACAGCTTTACGGTATGTCACCACTAATCGAACATAAGGTTTGTTGGATGCGTTGCAACTATGGCGTTATGTTAAGTCACGTCGAACTTAGCCTTAAATCATAAACGTTTTCTTTTGTGGTTTACTTTTCATATAACGGTGTAAGTATTGTTAGAACATCGCTTGATATCAAAGTAGCCAGAGTAACAAATTTAGCTTAATAAAATATATAGTACCACTGCACCTATTGTTTTATTTTGAGCACAACTGTATACTATTTTTCCATTGTTTTTATGGTTTTCTTTTGCCATTAGATTGCAGTTTATATTTCTTTGCTTGTATACGTCTGGTTTTAACCGATTGCTTTTAAGCTATTCATGTATTTATTTTTTGTTTTTCTGCTTTCTTTTAAACATTTTCTTTATCTATTCGCTTTTAATTTTATTCGGACTACAAGTATTCTTTACTTTCTTGCGTTTTTCTTTGCCTTTAGCCATTTAAAAAAACAAAAATCTTATTGGTTTTTTTCTTTTGCAGCAACTATTTTCAACAAAATTGCTGTTTTTAAACAACGCAAATCAAACTTGTTGTTGTGTTGTTTTAAGAAGCTAATTTTTAAATTTGCTTTTGTTTCATTGTACTGCATCTTACCTATTGAAAAATAATGAAAATATTAATTTAAACATTGAAAAATATGCAACTTTTTTATTGTTTCTTTTTACAACTTTGTTTGTTAATTTTCACGCATTTCTATATTTACGCATTCCGAATTTAGCAGATTTTCAAGCAGCAATAAGAGATATTTTTTACGTTTCCACTATACTTGCATGTGAAGCTACTGCCTAGGCTAGCATAGACAAGTGGCTTTACAAATGGGTGTAAAATCGTTTCTTTTTTTTTTTTTGAAGTTCTATTTGCATAAAATTACAGATTGTTAATCATATACGTATTTATTATAACATGTTGGTTTGAAATGTTGGCATTTTTAATATTTTTTCAATACAAACAAAATGGTTAAAAATAAAGTTAAAATAAATTTTGTTCACTTATTTTTACTAATTTCAAATACAGTAAAACCTCTCTCTCATAACCGGTCACATTTCAAAGATGAAAAAAAAAATTTATAGATCCAGCCTGTATATTAGTTTTTGCATATAAAGCATTTTGAATACATACTCGTATATATATATAGTCATTAGAAAAATAATAGGGACACTAATGTGCCACACTTATATTTGATAAGAAAGTACATAAAATGAGAGAATTGCTGATAAATAATATAAACATTGCTTTTTTCATTTCTTTTATGTTTTAATATTCAGTATTGGCAAAACACGGGCAAATCATTAAAAATAAAAAAGCCACCCTTTCAAAATGGAAATCTGGAATAAATAATAATCAAAATATGATGTTTGTTAGAGCTGGTGATTTGTTCGCCAAGTCAAGATGTTAAATGCATTCCTCCAACAGCTCAAATTGAACCAATCTAAGTTCAAGCATTCTACTCTTAATAAATTTTTTCAAACACAGTATTGTAATAAAATTATTGAAATAATAATAAATGTCTGGCTCTCTAATAAGGGAACATCTCTTATAATCAGACAAAAATATCGCGACGAGGACTGTCCGGTTTTGGAAGTTTTCACTGTACATACATACTACATTGTTTTTGAACAATATTTCTTAAATTTAATCATATATGTGTTTGTCGTTCTCTAACAACTTAATACTAAATTTGTTCGTTTGTTTATTGTCTTTAATCAGACACATTATCATTTTCATTTATTCGAATACTCGTATAGTGTTTGCATTTTTAGTAGTTTGTAAATAGCCTGGAGCAATAAACGTTAAAAATCAATATTTTTGTTACAAGTGCACTTAAAGCAGTAGTAGTGTAAATATGTATAAAAAAGATATGTCTTCAGTTTTAAACCTTTTTTGTCGTGTGTTTAACGAAACAGAATTTGAAAAAAATCAATTTGTATTTGTAACGTACATATCGCTTCTCAAATGAAAGAAAATACGTAATATCTACTTACAATGATTATACAAATATATTTAATATTGTCGATTAATTTTTCACTTTTTCAATAGAAAAAATGAGGAAATATATACCCATGCCTTAAATACCACCTTGATCAAAAAGTTCCCGGAATTTATTCATAAAATTAAAAATACAAGTTTATTCATCTAAATCTATATTGTCCCCTTTAAAGTAATCCCCATCATCTGCAATACACTTATGTCATCGCTTCATCCAATCCTCGAACCATATTTTATATTCGGTTTTCGGTATGCCCATCAGTGCTTCCTGCGATTTTTCCATTATATCCTCTCGGCTGCTGAAACGCGTTGCCGTAATGGTTTTTTAACTCGATTGCACAGAAAGAAGTCACAGGGAGCCATATAAGGTGAATTCGGTGGCAGTTGGATGGTATTTGTTGCATTTTTCGTCAAAAAATGGCACTGTGCGACGATGCGTTATCATGGTGCAAAATCCACGAGTTTTCTGCCCACAATTCTGGTCTCTTTCGGCAAATTGCTTCACGCAAACGTCTCATAACGCCCAAATAATACTCTTTGTTTACTGTTTGGCCTTCTGGCAAAAATTCATGATGCACTACACCGTTGTAATCCATGAAAACCGTGAGATAAGCCTTTTTTCGGCTCATTTGGTGAACGACATTCTCTTGCCGGATGTCTGGATTGCGTGTCGTATTCATAAACCCACGTCTCGTCAACGGTAATGATCCTTTTGATGAATGTGGGATGGGATTCAGCCTAGCAAATCATGTCTTTTGCGACCTCAACATGATCTCTTTTTTGCATGAAGTTGAGGTCTTTTGGCACCAACTTTGCTGCTACAAGACGGAGACCCAAATCATTTACCAAAATTTCTAGGACGGATCCATAAGCAATGTGGAAGTCCTCCGCTATCTCTCTAATAGTTAATTTGCGGTTATTGACCAAAATGTCTTTTACTTTTTCAATGTTTTCGTCGGTTATCTTTGATCTTTAGATGGTCTGCTACCGCTTTCGTCATCTCCGATTGACTCACGACCACTGGTATGCGACCGTTTTCTTTACACCGAAACACTTTTCCAACATTTCCAACGTTCTATTGTTTACGCAAAATTTAATACAATTTCGCTGTTGCAAATTTAAATCGATTTCTAAAATTGTAAAAAATCGCCAACAGACGTAGTGATAGATGTAGTAGATGTGTGACGCTCAGATTTATCAACACCAGAAAAAAAAACTCGAATCGATGAGACCGCCACACGAAGGTTATTCCGAGAACTTTTTGATCAAAGTGGTATATACCCATACCTTAAATATATTACCCTTTCTAATTTTATTTATTTACCCATTATATACCTAAAGTAACGTGCAAAAATGTAAGATGATTCGATACTACAACAACCTGTACTTTTTAATCCTTTACTCGTATGAACCAAGTGATTTTGTTGTATGGTATAATAGGTACACATGTCTGTAAATAAGCAAGAAACCGCAACTGTCCCCAAGGTCAATATAACCCACAACATCGGCAATATTTAGATGCAATCCATAAGCAATGTGGAAGTCCTCCGCTATCTCTCTAATAGTTAATTTGCGGTTATTGACCAAAATGTCTTTTACTTTTTCAATGTTTTCGTCGGTTATCTTTGATCTTTAGATGGTCTGCTACCGCTTTCGTCATCTCCGATTGACTCACGACCACTGGTATGCGACCGTTTTCTTTACACCGAAACACTTTTCCAACATTTCCAACGTTCTATTGTTTACGCAAAATTTAATACAATTTCGCTGTTGCAAATTTAAATCGATTTCTAAAATTGTAATAAATCGCCAACAGACGTAGTGATAGATGTAGTAGATGTGTGACGCTCAGATTTATCAACACCAGAAAAAAAAACTCGAATCGATGAGACCGCCACACGAAGGTTATTCCGAGAACTTTTTGATCAAAGTGGTATATACCCATACCTTAAATATATTACCCTTTCTAATTTTATTTATTTACCCATTATATACCTAAAGTAACGTGCAAAAATGTAAGATGATTCGATACTACAACAACCTGTACTTTTTAATCCTTTACTCGTATGAACCAAGTGATTTTGTTGTATGGTATAATAGGTACACATGTCTGTAAATAAGCAAGAAACCGCAACTGTCCCCAAGGTCAATATAACCCACAACATCGGCAATATTTAGATGCAAGCGAAGTTACGGTGGATAATTGCACGATGTTATGTTCAAAATATTGTTACGTTTTAACCTTTTTAAAATGTTTGAGTTCGTTTTGCGTTAAAATAAAATTAACACCACTTTGTTATTGTCACAGTTTTATTTCCTCACTTTATCTTTTATACAGTTTATCTTATTACAACAATTTATTAACTTGATATTCGTTTATATAACACTTTTATTTACGCTTAAATACGACTTTACTTAAAGACGGCAAAACGATAACTAACTGACGTGTAGGTAATCCTCTATTTTATAGCCGTTAATTCAAATGTAACGGAAAGATGGTCGAATTGGTAGTGCTGCCAGATATGCAAATAAGTACGGCATTGATAGGGTGACACATAACTACCAAATATACCTAAAATTAAACATTTTTATTTTCGTAACAATATGTTCAATAGCATTAATGGGCCTTTCAATAATATCTTACACAACACTTTCTTTTATTTAAATTTAAAGATAGGAAGACTCTTTAAAAACAAACTCACATAATTGTAGTTTTTTTTTTTCATTTTGTAAAACTTTTTTCAAGAGCATATTTCACGACACTATTGATATAATACGTGCCATTAGAATTCGCTATATATAAAATAAATGTGTGCTGGGACCGCTATTAAATTTTTTGTCCAAATTTTATCCTATCGAAATCTATAAGGGAATGGTTTCCGGTAAAAAGGACAAAAAACATACCTACGTTGATCAATGAATGATGAAGCTTTTGTCAATTATGTAGAATTAGGTACAAAGTTCAATTATATATAGACAGGAATTTCTTAATTATCTTAATTACATATATATAATTACATATATAATTATATATATACATACATATATATATATATATATATATATATATATATATATATATATATATATATAATTAAGATAATTAAGTTCAATTATATATAGACAGTAATTTCTTAGCTATCTTAATTATATATACATATAATTATATATATATATATATATATATATATATATATATATATATATATATATATATATATATATATATATATATATATATATATATATATATATATATATATATATATTCCAATGAAGAAATGAAATTCTGGATTTATGTCGACATCTATGGTAGTGATGGAAGATATAATATATTGAAAAAAACGAAGAAATAATATGTCCAACATTTAACCATGAAGGAGGATCTGTTCTAGTATGGGTTTGTATCAGTGCTGGCGGAGTTTGACATCTAATTGATATACTATGGATCACAATGTTTATATTAACACTGTAAAAACTAATGGGTCTACCGTCAAATTTTATATATACCCTGGACAAAAACCTGAAACCCACAGCCTAAAACACTAAAATGTGGCTTTACAAATGAAAATTCTAAAATTTTACTTGTGTATAAAAATAATAAAAGTTTTAATAATTTAATGAAAATTTAATTTAATTTAATACAATTTTTATTTGAATAAAAATAAATTAAAATAATAAATAAATAACGTAAAATACGTACATAAGTATACATTATTAATATGAATAAGTACAAGTTTTTTTCATTAATCTTTAATCATACGGCCTTTATACCCACTTACATATATATTTATACATATTCTTAATATGCAAACGTAATATATAAAATATGTTTTATGGGCATCATCTCGGAATTATTTTACATCGTAATACATACACAAACGCACAAGATTTTATAAAATACTTTTATATAAATGAATATGTGAGTAAGGACTATAGCAATAATAATTTTAATTTTAATGAATATATACTTACCTACATATAAATTACGTATATATGTGTATATATATGTATTTAATAAAAATTGTAAACGCAAAAGTGTTATGAATACACATTGGGTTCGCAGATTTCATGTTTTTGCATTGAACAGCGTATTTATATTTATTTTTCTAGGCGTCAAAGTTGAGTAAAGTTCACTTACAAGTGTGCTGTCTTTGGTGGGCTCAGTAGGTACCGTAACTTCTTTTTATTTTCTTGCTCGGTTTTTATTTTATGTTTAATTTAAAACAAGGTAATCTGCTCTGGACAGCAATTTAGCAAATTTTTCAAATTTTGATATGCGTCACTTATATATCTGTTTAAAATCTAAAATTTGCAAATTTTGTTAATGAAAGAAAAATTAAAAAAGTTTTGGGATGCATTGTACAATATACCATAAGGCACACGTATCAAAAAACAACTTGAAGTCCCAAATTTTATTTTGCTCTGAGCATTTAGAAAAGCCACTGCATTTTCGGAATAATTTTCTCTAGAGTGACGAATCCACATTTTCTCGTTTTTGAACCTGACGGAAAATGTTATGAATGGCGTTCTTTAAACATGCAACACAACTCTAGGTATTACACATCAATGACAGTAAAGCATGTTACCTGAAATATGGTTTGGGTTGCATTTTCTTGGCACGGTGTTTTCGGTGAATTAGTACTTTTATAAGGAAATACTTTTGAACACAATGATGAATTTACAGAGTAAAACATGTCATTTAGATAGTATTTTATACATGCTAATTATCTATAACACGTACAGTCAAATGTTGCTTAAAGCAAAATAGAATCGACATTTTTAATTGGCCAATTCAACCACCAGATCTCAGTCCTGTAGTGATACTGTGGAATCATGTACTGCAACACACTAACGTTGTTAAAAAATTTAGTGACATGGGTAGAAGTCAAAAACTAATGGTAAGCAATACCAAAGGAGTGTTGCGTGGGATTTATGGACAGCATGACGAAGAGATGTACGGCTGTTATTAAGAAGTTCTTGATTTCAAATAAAATAAATAAGTAGTGTGTTTCGCTGAAAATAATTTGTTTTAATGTGTGCTAAATTACTGTCTAGTTTTTTTTTTTTTTTTTTTTTTTTTTTTTTTTTTTTTTTTTTTTTTTTTGGTGGGGTTTGCTATATTTTAAATCAAAATTAACAAAGTGAAACGTACAAAATTCGAAATATTCCTTGTACCGCGATTGAGACATTAGGACGTAGAAATTATTAAAATAATAAAAATTAAAAAAAAATTATTCCAAAAAGTACACATAGGTAATGTGTCTTGTCCACCACTGTATATACTATATGTATTCGGGTATACATCAGTGATGTGCAAAACTAGTGAGAATATGGAAATTACTCTTTTTGAGAAAGTAAAGTTGATGTTTAAAAAAAATTTAAGAAAAAATTAACATGCATCCGACATTGGGCGCTGATTCAGTGACAACTAAAAGCAAGATCGTAAGAAACTTTTTAAATTTGTTTTTCTGTCCTTCAAAAAATTTGCGTACATTCCTCGCACATGTGCATTCGACGCTGTCTCATTTACGACTAAAAGCAAGAGCGTAAGAATACGTGTAAGTTGATCGGGACAAAAGTCTCATGGAAAGCTCATGACTAGTATACATACATACAGTGTTGCCAATAGCGCCTTTCGCGCTATAGTTAACGTATTTCAACTACCGAAAAGTCGCATTTTTCTCTTTAGTGCTTTCCTCCAAAAACGCGCTAGTTTAGCGCTTTTCTACTTGCAAACTTTTTGTAAGAAATACAAATTCACTAAATTCAACAAACTCATTGATTCATATAAATTGACTTAAAATGCTTCATGCTGCAAGAATTACGTAATTCCAGATAACATTTGTGCAGAAATGAATAAAAATAGTGCTTTTGAAATATATCTCAAATCTAAGGGCCAATTTTTCAAGACTAATAAGTATTTAGAAGAAAGCTAAATATTTTAATTATTTAATTAAAATACTAAGCTTGTAACAAATTCTTTCCATTTACGCCTTTCTAAAGTCGATGATCTAATCTGATACCAAAATATGGGCTTCTCTTTCAATCTGTTTTCTCTAGTAGTAGGCTTGCCTTCCAATTCTTCTGTTTCTCTGTGTGTTTCATTCAATGAGTAGTTTTGCTAAGTCGTAGTTTGGTTTCGTCAATGTACCCACCAGACCAATTCCATCATTGCAAAACTTGATGTGATCTCGTGTCTGGCAAGAATATTTTCAAAAAGACCCGTAGGCATCGGTTTATAAATGCCTGAATGGAATAAGAACGCTCTATAGCAATCAGTCGGAAATGAAAAGTAATAAGCACATAAATGTGCAGTAAATATTATGCTAAGTGCACTCTCTGTGAGAATACTTTTGCTTTTACAGGAAAAACTTGAAGGTTCTATGATCGATTTAATAAAAAAAATTGATTTTGGGCAATCGCAACATTTGGGCTTAAAATAACAAATTTTGATTCTATTATTAAAACTGCCGTAAAAAGCATAAATTTATCTAAATTTAAGTTTAAATAAATTAGCTTCACACAAATTATATAATTTATTTTAATAGAAGTGGGTCGTAAGAAGCATTGTATGCCTGAAAAACGTGATGTTATTAAATAAATGGTTTTTGAAGGTAAACCACATTTCTTCGAAATAAGACATTTAGGTAGATGCAAAATGATTGTAAAAGCTTTAAAATTTGTTCAAAAAGTTGAACAAGAAAATAATGTCGACTTTAATGGTTGAACGTTTTGTCCCATTTTGAACCTTTGGGCAGATATAAAAAGGGGTGTATCTCAAATACAACCAACCACTATTAAAGCCCTCTGTTTAGCTGCCCAGCAGGTCTGATGTTTAATTTAAATTGAAAGATATCAAAACTTAGTAAATTCAATATAAAGAGGTTGGGCAGCGGTCATGGCCAACAAAGAGCATGTGACAAAATATTAATTTTGACATGTGCATCGATGATAATAATAGTGAATTGAAAATGTTTAGTTTATTTATAGCTTAGTTACTTATTTTTTAGTGCAAAAGAATATAGTGCTATTATTTGACTGAGTGTTTTTTAGGTTTTATTTTAAAAAACTTAAAATTTATAACAAAAACCAAGTGAAATGAACTTATTTTTTGTGGTATGGTAAGTAGGACACCCGCCTACCAACCAGAAGGTCCTCGGTTCAATACCAGGCCAGACCATCTGAAAAAAGAAAAAATTTTGACAGCGGTATGATATACTAGCTAATGTTATGAGCTAGTAACTGGTTATGAGTATTACTACTATTGAAAACTTTTCTAATACATATGTCGTTCGGAACCGGCGTTAAACTGCAGGTCCCTTTTCAATTAGTCTAAAAATAGAATCGGGTGTAGCTCATTGACTGAGAGAAGTCCCCATGTTCTTTCATTGAATGTTATGGGAATTAATATATACGTATATTTTATCCTATAGTGGTAATTTTTTTCTTGACTGCTGATGTATGTACATTTAAAAAAATTTAATTCGATAAATGTATTTTTCGTTAAACAACCATTTTATAACTCTTCAAAAATTTTTAATAAATATTAGAAAATGTGAAGAAAATATTGCCGTTGTTCACGGTATGCTGTTTATCGGATTATCTGGATATGTGTTTATTAGGGTGCTCAAATTGTATAGATGAAAAAAAAACTGTAAAGTCTTATAGAAAAAGTAAAATCTACGGAAAATTCTAAGAAATTTTTCAGAAGAAACCATAGGTTTAAAACCAAATCCTATTCTGCGCAAATCGACCTAGACATGTTCTGCTCCCATTATTCTGTATTAAAAAACACTATCACATCATTCAAAAAATACAAAAATCATAAAATATTATATTTTTCTTTGAATTTAATATTTTATGTCCTTGAATACAATGTAAGAATGACTGTTAGAAATGTATTTAAAACAAATGAAACAAATAAAACAGTAGTGCTCTTAGTGAAAGAAAATTAAATGAGTTTTTGAATCTTTTTACTCCACATTCGCGGTAATCTAGCTCGACTTTCTGCTGTTACTGTCATAACATCATCTCTATTCTTTGCTATAACTCTTTGTGAAACATTGTTAAGCGGTTGCACACATCGTTCAGTTCCTTGAATGTGTGAAAAAATTTCTGGGTCAGGTTTCTTCTAAAAAGTTTCCTAGAACTTCGCGTAGAATATGTTTTTGCTATACGATTTTTGATGAATAAAATTGATCCACCCTAGTGTTCATATTAGTATTATATTTTGGGAGAAAATGGAAAACAATTAATTTCGTGCGTTTAGCATTATTTTTTAAGGAAGCAAACCATTACTCAAACCAAAGCTATGCTGGTTAAATACTATAGAATTTCGTTGCGGACGTACAAGTACAGAAGATGCTGAATGTTCTGGACTCGCACTTGAGAATTCTACACCCGATATGGTGTTGGCTGATCGTAAATTGAAAGTTCGAGAGATTGACATCTCACAAGGATAAGTGGTTTCAATTTTGAAGAATCACTTGAGTATGAGAAAGCTTTCCGCAAGATGGGTACCACGTTTGCTCACAATTGACTACCAACACAATAGTAAGACAAATTGTCGGTTGTTACCTTTTCGCACTCGTAGATGAAACGTGAATCTACTAAAATACACCAGAGTTCAAACTACGGTGAAATCAGTAGGCTTTTGAGGGTGAGTCGGCGCCAAACAAGGTGGATTTGTCAGCCAAGAAAGTCGACTAACGACTATTTTTGGGATACACGCAGTATAATGCACATTGACTGTCATGAATAGGGCAAAATAATCAACAATGGCGAATATCATACTCGATTTAATGAGGATTAAAAAAACGACCGCTTTTAGCCAACAAAATGCGCATATATGCAGTTTTCGATATTAATTGCTTCTTTACCCGCTCTATTCTCAACATTTAGCCACGTGGGATAATTTCTTGTCTCTAAAAGATTTGACTCTAAAGAGAAAGGGATACAAATTTGGAGAATCATTGGATGAAGTGTAGAGAGTTCAAGAGTCTATGTTCAAAAATAAAATGATTTTTTATTCAACTCTTTAACTTATTAATTTTTCGTTAATGTTTTTGCATTTATGTATGCATTGTGTTGTAATTAATTTGAATAAAATTAACTTTTTGTCTCATTTTAGAATCACAATAAAGTAAAACACTTGATACATTATTAATAAACTTGGTTAACAAATACTAACAAGTAAACGTACACACTCACCCACATATTTGTTCCCTCTCTCTTCCTCTCTCTCTCTCTCTCTCTTTTCCCTTAAAATTTCACCACAGTAAATAATAATAAAAGTTATCCTCTTTTATCACTTTGTCTCATGTTCCGGTATGAATAAATTGAAAAAACCGTGGATTGTCCTTCAATGTCACATATACCCTTTACAGGTACACGCTCTCGTATTTGTGTTATTGCCCACTACTGCCGTATTTATTATTAATTGAATGTTATTAAATTAACTACTGAACCGAAGTTACATACCAAGGAAATAACACAATAGCAATAATAACAAAAAACCAACAGTGAACTTGTAATTTAAAAATAGCTCAGCATCCTTTTTCTTTAACAGAATTTAATTTCCTACACAAATAAAATACTTTATGTAACAATCGATTTTTGTTAATTACAATAAAATAAAACATTAAATAAATAACTAATTAATTTAAATTATTGTTTTTATGCTTTTATAATAACATACATACAAGACATAATTTCTAAGTGAAACTACAAATATTTTCCATTTTCTATGCTGAAATTATGCTCGATTTATGAAATTATGATCGATTTATTGCATGAATTTAAATAAAGCTTAGAAATGCGTTGGTTCGAAAAAATGCGCTCATGCAAAATAGAGAAGAGTAAAGGATGAAACAAATTATAGTGCAAGTGCTGTACGACGATGGCTACTACCACAAAATTAACCCTAGAAAGATAACGTACTTCTATCAGACGTATACCTTTTCAATTTTTTACTACATCATTATTGTTTGTTATAAGTATTCTTACCCATTATCACTAGCTTGCTGGTTGTCATTATTTTTATGGATAGTTGATATCATTTCAGAGAAATAGCAGTACGATACGTCGTGGAGTATGGTTATCTTTTGAGTAATTTTTTCAGGTTTATTGTGTTCTTACTTTTCTTTAAATTTGTAGTTATTGTTTCAACATTTCTTTCAAATTTTTTTTTATAATAATGACATTTAAACGGGGATTGGATAAGCAACTTGCTGCCTTTTTTCAGAGTATTTCAGATGACTCAATTACATCTGAAACTGTTACTCGACTGGAGATTGATATATTGAATAATGATGTTCAGAAAGATGTAGAAGCTGGAAATATACTAATTGATGAGATCATTGAAAATATAAGTCAATTGAAGGTATTACGACCTTTCTTTGTATAACAGAAATTGACAAAGTCAATGAGCCCATTCTATTCTATTTATCCTAATCAAAGCTTTTAAGTTGCAAAGAATATATAAAAAATCTTTCTTCGATCTTAAACGACACCTTGGATGCGAATGGGGCTTCAAAATCATATTTTGTCAAAATTATTGCGTGACAACATTTAAGATTTAGTTATTGGTACGACCAAAAATGATTTAGAGAATATTTGAAACTCATTCTGTTTCTAACAAAAGACATTGTCCTTGGAAAATTCAACAAAAGTCAAAAATATTTTCCACTAAAATGTATTATATATGTACCTAAATTAATAAAAAAATACACCTTTTTATCTGTGTTTGATACTTTTGACAACGGCTGTTTATTTTTTTGTTATTTTTGATACACATACATACATACATGCATATGTACATGTATTAAATTTTTCGATATTTATTTTTATTATTGTTTTTACTTGCCAAACTTTTAAGTTTACAAATAAAAAAACTTATTAAATAAGTTATCTCAATAGCACATATGTATAAGTATATAAATTTTCAATTTGTTTATGCCCATAGAACGATGCTAGAAATCATACGTCTTTTAGGCGTATATTTATCTTTAATGTAGAAAAAATAACGTTTTCTAAGGTTAAAGGCATTGTACCCCTAGTAGGGGCTAGAAACTTAGATTTTAAGTTACTGTCTTTTTTTATCATGACAATTATAAATATCGCGTATAAAGCGAAAGCCGAATGAAATTGATGACATTTTCAAAGACAAAACTTAATCGCGACAATTATTTTGAAGTTTTGGCATTCGGGTAATCTAACATCTAACCAACTTCAAAACTTGGTTAGTGGATATGGTCTTGCTATATGAAGGTTAAAAAGTGCTTCGAAAGAGTCATGCGTAAATGTAGGTACGCCAACGATTCCTATTCAGCTTCGAGGTCTTCAATCTCATTACATTTCCCCTACGAACTTGATTATGAGCTCAAGTTTAATACGCGCTAAAAATAACCTTTAGAACAAAGTAAAAATATGATGAATGAAATGAATCAACCCACTTTTTTAATTAATTCTTCGCAGCACATTCTTTGTAACCTCGATATAAAACATGAAATGACCTTGCTTCCTACTTTTTGCTTACGTTTGCACTAGTTAACTTACGATCAATAAACATACCAAATTAGTTGACAAGAGAAAAGGTCCCATTTAGATCATGCGGTTGAAAAGCTTAGGTGTACATTAGCTGCGTATATTGATTACTGTTCTTATTATTGTTATACTTGTAGTATAATTACTCACGAAAAATTGGATAAGCGAGTACACCATTCGAGCATCGACGACGTATTTAAACTAGGTTACTTATTCTAGCCGATCTATACCTTGGCACTTTATCTTATTTACAAAAATACATCAGATTTGAAAATTGATAACATCCACTTTAACCTTGCAAAACGTGAGATAATATTACTTCATTATTAGTACACAACATCAGAGACTTTTCGAGTAGTCGTTCGCCTCGTCTGATACTGAATCTGCAAACCATAAATTTATTTCTTAATAGGACTAATTATAAAAATAAATATAAATTCTAAGGTCAAATATCAATTGAGAAAATTATAATGACATTTTTTGTTGCTATTTGCCGATATATAGAAAATGGTTCTTTATTCTTAATAATAAAAAAAAGTATTATTAAACATTTATTGTCGTTAAATATCCTACAACATTTAATTTATTTTTAATAGACTTGAGTATGCATGAAATGTCCTTGCGAAATATATATAGTATATATAACATTTCATATATACTAAAGGGAGAAAAGAAATAGTAATTCTTAAAAATGATTCAGCTTATTTTAAATCATATTAGTCTTTAAGAAAATGATACATATGATAATACTATGCATGTATATATGTATATAAATTACATTGTGTCCATAATACAATAAATAATAATAATAATAATAATAATAATAATAATAATAATAATAATAATAATAATAATAATAATAATAATAATAATAATAATAATAATAATAATAATAATAATAATAATAATAATAATAATAATAATAATAATAATAATAATAATAATAATAATAATAATAATAATAATAATAATAATAAATAATAATAATAATAATAATAATAATAATAATAATAATAATAATAATAATAATAATAATAATAATAATAATAATAATAATAATAATAATAATAATAATAATAATAATAATAATAATAATAATAATAATAATAATAATAATAATAATAATAATAATAATAATAATAATAATAATAATAATAATAATAATAATAATAATAATAATAATAATAATAATAATAATAATAATAATAATAATAATAATAATAATAATAATAATAATAATAATAATAATAATAATAATAATAATAATAATAATAAGAATAATAATAATAATAATAATAATAATAATAATAATAATAATAATAATAATAATAATAATAATAATAATAATAATAATAATAATAATAATAATAATAATAATAATAATAATAATAATAATAATAATAATAATAATAATAATAATAATAATAATAATAATAATAATAATAATAATAATAATAATAATAATAATAATAATAATAATAATAATAATAATATAATAATAATAATAATAATAATAATAATAATAATAATAATAATAAATAATAATAATAATAATAATAATAATAATAATAATAATAATAATAATAATAATAATAATAATAATAATAATAATAATAATAATAATAATAATAATATAATAATAATAATAATAATAATAATAATAATAATAATAATAATAATAATAATAATAATAATAATATTAATAATAATAATAATAATAATAATAATAATAATAATAATAATAATAATAATAATAATAATAATAATAATAATAATAATAATAATAATAATAATAATAATAATAATAATAATAATAATAATAATAATAATAATAATAATAATAATAATAATAATAATAATAATAATAATAATAATAATAATAATAATAATAATAATAATAATAATAATAATAATAATAATAATAATAATAATAATAATAATAATAATAATAATAATAATAATAATAATAATAATAATAATAATAATAATAATAATAATAATAATAATAATAATAATAATAATAATAATAATAATAATAATAATAATAATAATAATAATAATAATAATAATAATAATAATAATAATAATAATAATAATAATAATAATAATAATAATAATAATAATAATAATAATAATAATAATACTAATAATAATAATAATAATAATAATAATAATAATAATAATAATAATAATAATAATAATAATAATAATAATAATAATAATAATAATAATAATAATAATAATAATAATAATAATAATAATAATAATAATAATAATAATAATAATAATAATAATAATAATAATAATAATAATAATAATAATAATATAATAATAATAATAATAATAATAATAATAATAATAATAATAATAATAATAATAATAATAATAATAATAATAATAATAATAATAATAATAATAATAATAATAATAATAATAATAATAATAATAATAATAATAATAATAATAATAATAATAATAATAATAATAATAATAATAATAATAATAATAATAATAATAATAATAATAATAATAATAATAATAATAATAATAATAATAATAATAATAATAATAATATAATAATAATAATAATAATAATAAATAATAATAATAATAATAATAATAATATAATAATAATAATAATAATAATAATAATAATAATATAATAATAATAATAATAATAATAATAATAATAATAATAATAATAAATAATAATAATAATAATAATAATAATAATAATAATAATAATAATAATAATAATAATAATAATAATAATAATAATAATAATAATAATAATAATAATAATAATAATAATAATAATAATAATAATAATAATAATAATAATAATAATAATAATAATAATAATAATAATAATAATAATAATAATAATAATAATAATAATAATAATAATAATAATAATAATAATAATAATAATAATATAATAATAATAATAATAATAATAATAATAATAATAATAATAATAATAATAATAATAATAAT
Source organism: Wohlfahrtia magnifica (assembly GCA_023159175.1). Taxonomy (NCBI): domain Eukaryota; kingdom Metazoa; phylum Arthropoda; class Insecta; order Diptera; family Sarcophagidae; genus Wohlfahrtia; species Wohlfahrtia magnifica. The sequence goes on along the minus strand of JAKWBJ010000149.1, from coordinate 670,745 downwards.
AATAATAATAATAATAATAATAATAATAATAATAATAATAATAATAATAATAATAATAATAATAATAATAATAATAATAATAATAATAATAATAATAATAATAATAATAATAATAATAATAATAATAATAATAATAATAATAATAATAATAATAATAATAATAATAATAATAATAATAATAATAATAATAATAATAATAATAATAATAATAATAATAATAATAATAATAATAATAATAATAATAATAATAATAATAATAATAATAATAATAATAATAATAATAAAATAATAATAATAATAATAATAATAATAATAATAATAATAATAATAATAATAATAATAATAATAATAATAATAATAATAATAATAATAATAATAATAATAATATAATAATAATAATAATAATAATAATAATAATAATAATAATAATAATAATAATAATAATAATAATAATAATAATAATAATATAATAATAATAATAATAATAATAATAATAATAATAATAATAATAATAATAATAATAATAATATAATAATAATAATAATAATAATAATAATAAATAATAATAAATAATAATAATAATAATAATAATAATAATAATAATATAATAATAATAATAATAATAATAATAATAATAATAATAATAATAATAATAATAATAATAATAATAATAATAATAATAATAATAATAATAATAATAATAATAATAATAATAATAATAATAATAATAATAATAATAATAATACTAATAATAATAATAATAATAATAATAATAATAATAATAATAATAATAATAATAATAATAATAATAATAATAATAATAATAATAATAATAATAATAATAATAATAATAATAATAATAATAATAATAATAATAATAATAATAATAATAATAATAATAATAATAATAATAATAATAATAATAATAATAATAATAATAATAATAATAATAATAATAATAATAATAATAATAATAATAATAATAATAATAATAATAATAATAATAATAATAATAATAATAATAATAATAATAATAATAATAATAATAATAATAATAATAATAATAATAATAATAATAATAATAATAATAATAATAATAATAATAATAATAATAATAATAATAATAATAATAATAATAATAATAATAATAATAATAATTAATAATAATAATAATAATAATAATAATAATAATAATAATAATAATAATAATAATAATAATAATAATAATAATAATAATAATAATAATAATAATAATAAAATAATAATAATAATAATAATAATAATAATAATAATAATAATAATAATAATAATAATAATAATAATAATAATAATAATAATAATAATAATATAATAATAATAATAATAATAATAATAATAATAATAATAATAATAATAATAATAATAATTAATAATAATAATAATAATAATAATAATAATAATAATAATAATAATAATAATAATAATAATAATAATAATAATAATAATATAATAATAATAATAATAATAATAATAATAATAATAATAATAATAATAATAATAATAATAATAATAATAATTAATAATAATAATAAATAATAATAATAATAATAATAATAATAAAATAATAATAATAATAATAATAATAATAATAATAATAATACTAATAATAATAATAATAATAATAATAATAATAATAATAATAATAATAATAATAATAATAATAATAATAATAATAATAATAATACTAATAATAATAATAATAATAATAATAATAATAATAATAATAATAATAATAATAATAATAATAATAATAATAATAATTAATAATAATAATAATAATAATAATAATAATAATAATAATAATAATAATACAATAATAATAATAATAATAATAATAATAATAATAATAATAATAATAATAATAATAATAATAATAATAATAATAATAATAATAATAATAATAATAATAATAATAATAATAATAATAATAATAATAATAATAATAATAATAATAATAATAATAATAATCATAATAATAATAATAATAATAATAATAATAATAATAATAATAATAATAATAATAATAATAATAATAATAATAATAATAATAATAATAATAATAATAATAATAATAATAATAATAATAATAATTAATAATAATAATAATAAATAATAATAATAATAATAATAATAATAATAATAATAATAATAATAATAATAATAATAATAATAATAATAATAATAATAATAATAATAATAATAATAATAATATAATAATAATAATAATAATAATAATAATAATAATAATAATAATAATAATAATAATAATAATAATAATAATAATAATAATAATAATAATAATAATAATAATAATAATAATAATAATAATAATAATAATAATAATAATAATAATAATAATAATAATAATAATAATAATAATAATAATAATAATAATAATAATAATAATAATAATAATAATAATAATAATAATAATAATAATAATAATAATAATAATAATAATAATAATATAATAATAATAATAATAATAATAATAATAATAATAATAATAATAATAATAATAATAATAATAATAATAATAATAATAATAATAATAATAATAATAATAATAATAATAATAATAATAATAATAATAATAATAATAATAATAATAATAATAATAATAATAATAATAATAATAATAATAATAATAATAATAATAATAATAATAATAATAATAATAATAATAATAATAATAATAATAATAATAATAATAATAATAATAATAATAATAATAATAATAATAATAATAATAATAATAATAATAATAATAATAATAATAATAATAATAATAATAATAATAATAATAATAATAATAATATAATAATAATAATAATAATAATAATAATAATATAATAATAATAATAATAATAATAATAATAATAATAATAATAATAATAATATATAATAATAATAATAATAATAATAATAATAATAATAATAATAATAATAATAATAATAATAATAATAATAATAATAATAATAATAATAATAATAATAATAATAATAATAATAATAATAAAATAATAATAATAATAATAATAATAATAATAATAATAATAATAATAATAATAATATAATAACGGGTCCGCCGCATAACGTTTTTTTTCAACTAGGGCTTATTTCGTGAATGGTAACACTTAGCTCATATCTGATTTGACAGATAATTAGTTTTATCCTTCCGCTGAATTAATATGGTTGTGTATACGCTTGAACAACGCTGGGAATCTGGGCCTACGATCGACTTACAGAAGGTGCCGATTTTGCCAAAAAAAAAAATTATCTTTTCAGATGAAGCTCATTTTGATCTTGGCGGGTATGTAAACAAGCAAAATTGTCGCATTTGTGGCACAGAAAACCCCACACGCATACATTGAAAAGATGATACAACCCAAGACGAGTCACTGTTTGGTGCGGATTTTAGTCCAGAGGCGTAATTGGGCAATTTTTTCTTTGAAAATGAGCAAGGAGAGGCCGTTACAGTCAATGCCGATCGTTATCGGGCCATGTTGAACGAATTTTTCTTCACAAAAAATTGAAGAGGAGGATATTAGCAACATTTGTTTTCAACAGGGCGGCGCTACGTGCCACACAGCCGAAGCTATACTCGATGTTTTGCGCCCCTATTTTCAAAAAAAAATATATATATATATGTGGCGGACCCTAGAGTATAACAGTGATATCTAAATACATATAAATAATTGGTTACTAAATTAAATAATTGTCGACTATTTTCAGTTGAATATTGGTGAAAAATCAACATATGTATGTATATAAAATCGTTAAAACTCTTTGCATTTACACATATACAGTTACACACTCATGTGTAGAAGTATCTACAAAATAAATAAAGTTTAATTATCTGCTTGAATGCGGTTGAAACAATGAAACTTTGTTAACAAGCTGTCATTGTGACATGTCAGACAACGTAGTCCTGTTGAAACTGTAATTTCTATTAAACCAAGCAAACATAATAAATTTAAAATGTACAACAACCTGACACACTAAAGTTCTAACTTTATCGTTCCACTTTCGTGAGGTAAAGCGGACAGCTTTTGGTCTGCTTTTAAATATTTCTTATAATTGTATAAATGTGGCAGCACTGCACAATTACAACTAAACAAAGGAAATGAAAAGAGACGAGTAATTCCTCACGCTTTGCTGGGAGCCTAAATTAATGTGCTTTATTGGTACACAAAGGTATGCACATTTTTACCATCATAGATCATAGATATAAAAAATTAATAGTGAGTGTGTATAGAAGATGCCATGTCCACTTATCCAATTCCGCTCATTTAAAACTGATTGACTTTCAAGTCATTTAGACCAAATTCCGATACTTCTTTTACCGTTCAAAAGATATACGAAAATCAATATTTACTTTGTATGGGAGGTACAATGCCCACTTATTCGATTCAACCCACTTTTTGACTGATGATTTTTATTAACACTGAAGACATTTAGATCAAATTCGGCAACTTCCACTCTAATCATTCTCAAGATATACAAAAAACAATATTTACTTTTTATGTTAGCTACCATGCACACTTATCCAATCCTGTTCATATTTGCTACAGGACTTAGAATATGTGCACTAAATCAACGTGCCAACTCTTATGCAAGTACCTTTAACAGGAGCAGAGATAAACGGATGACTGCCTACAGCGCCACCTGTTGAGACTTTTCTTGTTTTCTAAGCCTTCACGAAGCAATTAGCAACAAAATCGCAGAAGGAAGTATCCAGTTTTGTCCAGTCATTTTCTCAAGTTTTTAGCATCCGAACACATCACAATCCATTTTTATATATATACACATATGGTCAAAAAAATAGGTGTAACAACTTTTTAGTTTAACTTATTAGAAAATATAATGAATTACAATCATGCAAACAAATAGTCTGGCATTGTTTTAACACTTAGAGCCCCACGTGGCCAATTGTAGTCATTTTTTTTCTGCACCGTTGGTCGCGTGCTGACGTGGTTATTTGCGGGTTTACAAGCTGGGACCAACATTTGATTGTTCAATGGTAGATGTATGCAGAACATTTCCAACATTTCGTGATCACAATGTCAGGAAATGACACACAACGTGTGACCACGGGTGGTCACGATGTCACATAAAGTAAATCCACCAATGACCACGGGTGCTCCTAAGTCCTAAGTCATCAAAATACAAATGTCCACCGGTGGGGCACGTGGGCCGCTAATAAATACTGGTCTCAGACAATTGTGTATTTTTTTTTCTTCTTTTAAGTGCGAATTTAACTTGAACAAAATAATAGTTGTGTTTTAAAATTTTTCAAACTAAAAGTTATTTGATTTATTGTTGAAAAATTGAGAAAGTAAGTGAAATAGAATTAATTGAAGATAAATTAAATATATCAGACGTAATTTATGTCTAAGATGCTATATATCTAAAGCTATTTCCACTGCCATTCTCTTTTATATCCTAGTAAAAGCGCATAGATTACACTGCTAAACAAATCAAAAAATAATGTCTGCTTCATGGGACTCTTTTTTTTTTTTTTTTGTATCGAATTAGCGCGCATTTTGTAAATACGGCAACAGGTTTTTCTAACAGCTTTTGTTTTCGAGTTATAGCTAACTCATTTACCATTTTTGCTTAGATTTTCGTTTTAATTGGACACTAAAATATATTTTCTTGATATGTTAAATATGGCTTCGTCAAGATGATGTTGTGTGCTTAATCCAAATTTATGTTGCTATATTTGTGCTGAATATATATTTTAAAAATATCGAAAACCTATATCGAACTTTGTGAAAACTGCGTTATATCAATACTTGAAAAAAATTGCCTAGCCAGGACAAGCCATGAGTATTATTGATGAGCCAAAGATTAGGCAGCTCTTGAAAGATCCTATTTTGTCAAATCAATGACTTAACTCGAATTAAAAGCTATGTTTTGGTAATTTCCTAGGCAAAAAGAAATCTTGTTGAGTACATACTATCGAACTTGCATAAGCTAGGGTGCAACATGAGCGCAAAACTCAACTTCCTGCACTTACATTTGGACCGATTTCCACAAAATCTGGGTGATTTTAGCGGGGTGCAGGGTGAACAATTTCATCAAGATCTGCGGACAATGGAAGAGCGTTATCAGGGAAGGTGGGGCTCACATGGCAGACTACTGCTGGAGCTTGCAGCGAGATTTATGTAAAGCCATTCATTTAAGCAAATCTTATAAAAGGTCGTTCGATAGTGTTGAGTAGAAATTTTTTAATTAATTTTTTGTATTTTTTTGCCAAAGTTATCAAACTGCATATTTCACAATAAAGAGCTGTTAGCAATCTTCCAATATTTTTTCTTCATAATCATGGCCATAGAAATATCCAATAGCACAAAAAAGTTAAAGGAAACAAAACTTGTGTTGACCAATGTTGTCATACATAACATCAAAAATGATTTTAGTAATTGACATTCGTTTTTTGTTTTTGCTTCTAAAAGTAGAGGTAAAGAAAGGGTTCAATATTATGATTTATTTAAAGGAAAACCAATTTTATTGTCCTATACTTCACTGTATGTATCATCATTGTTTTTCCTTTTTGAGAAATTGGGGCAAAAATCGGAATGTGAACGACACGCTTATAAGCGACCTGGCGAAAATCTCTGAGTGGGGTCGCGCAAACAGGGTCGACTTTAACGCGCGTAAGACCCAATGTTGTTTTCTGACACACAGACGTGATGGTGTGTTGTCATCTGTATCTATGGGTAATGTAGATATTCAGGAATCAGATGCTCTTGATGTTCTGGGCATGAGAATTAACAGTGACGTTCGTTGGAACGAGCACATATTTCGAGTATCGAAAGAAGCATTCAAGTGCCTCGGCTTTTTAAAACGGTGTAAGAATTACTTCACTCCATCTGATAGCCTTAATATTTACAAGACCTATATCCGACCCAAATTGGAATAGAACTCTCATGTATGGGCCGGTGCTTCGAAGTCTATTTTGGAGCTTCTCGACCGCGTACAGGAGATGGCGATGTTTCTTATTAATGACGGAAGGGTAGCCAACTCTATCGATTCATTAGAGCATCGTCGCAATGTGGCGTGTGTTTCATTCTTCTATCGGTACTATAACGGAATGTGTTCTGACGAAATTAGGGAACTAATTCCTAGTAATCATATATTCTTGCGTAGTACTCGTATTTCTCGTAAAGTGCATCCATTTGTAGTTGATTGTCCAGTGAATCGCACAACGCACTATAGGAAGAATTCGTTCTTTGGTCGCACTATTCGTTTGTGGAACAATCTTCCCGCGAATGTCTTCCCTGCCACTTACGACATGAGCGAATTCAAATCGAACGTCCATAAACACTACTCACTCTATCCTCCTTCCCACAACCTATTATCCTAGTACCACCACAATGCATTGCATGAGTAGCGGTTAACCCCAGAGTGCTGGTCTCAAACAAAAACAAAAAAAGAAAAAAATTGATAACAATGTATGTAGTTAACTTACATATAGTATTTGAAGAAACAAATCATAATTAACCTTAAAGTTTTTTAAAACTTTTATTATACTTTCTAACTCATTCTATTAAAGAAATTGAAAAAAATGCTTCTACTTTTAAATTTAGCAGCAATATTTTCTAATTTTCATTAATTTGAGGTTAGTTTTTAAATGAAAATGCTGTAATTTAAACAATTTAATTTAAATATGCCTTGAATACGATTTTAATAAGCCATATGTCATAACAGAGTATGGGTTAATGGGTAGGATATATTTAAGTATTAAAACTACTAATTTTCTTTAAAATTGTATTGTTTCGTATTGTTTTTTTTTTTTTTTTTCATTTGTGATGAGTGGTGACTGGGTCAGTGAATAATAGGTTGAGTATGTATGTTGAAAATATACTGTATAGTCTACATATCATCTTACATAATGTTGTAAATGCTTTATGTACAATATATTCTATATTCTGCTATGAATGTGTGTACTTAACTGTATCATATCCTTCCGTACCTTTCGTTACGTTTACGTTGTTTTACCTAAAAAGTACAGGAATGAATTTCAAAGTGAACAATAAAAATTTCTGCAATATTGTTGATAAAAAAAATTTACATGTATACTATATGTGCATTCATGTTTACATTGCGAGAAAAATTGTGTTGTTAATTTCATAAGAACAGCATCAACTGAATAGTATGTGAAGGCGGTTTACATATAAGTGAAAATTCTTCAAATTGTGTAATAAACCAAATCTTGTTACAAATTTTGTATTAGAAAATAAAGATTAAAAAATATCAATATTTTTCAGTGTCTTAACGGTGGTGTTTTGGTCATTCCTATATGAATAACAGCAATGTAAAAAAATAAAATGAAAAATTTAAACTCAAAATTTGGTTTTATTGTCAAATATACTACATATAGTCATGTGATAAATAATAGGGACACATTGCGGTTTTCGTTAAAGGCTTAGGAGAAAAATGTACTACAACTGAGAAACGGTACAAGATTTGTTTATCAAATAACGGTTCTTTACGTTGTCGAAATTCCAGCACTCTATTTATAAGATACTTTTCATAAATGTTTGAATATAAAAACAGAGTTTGATTTGTAACTATTTTTTAAAATACATAAGTGTCCCTATTATTTTTCACATAGCTGTATATGTATATGATCATCATATACATCACACACGCATATATATGTGTGCATGCGATTGTATATTCATTCTTTTATACATACATATGTATTTACATATTCAGTACAGCTAAAGAAAGGTTAAATTCCATTCCATTTCATTGCATTTTTTTCTTGTCCCTCTATTTTATTTTCATCACAAATGCCATCATAAAATAATAACATTTTAAATAGAACAAGAAAAAAAATGTATTTACCGTTTTCAAAAGAATGGAATGACAATAAAAAGCTAAATTATTTTTACATTCTATAACAGATAAAATGTCCATTTATTACGATACAAAATAATAAATAACAAAAAATGTACATAAGTGAACAAATACAAATAATAAGAAAGGGAATTTTAAAATTATAAATTTTCTAAAAATAAATACCAAAAAAATCCTTGTGCAATATTTTGCATTTAATGTATAGAATTCTTAGAAACAGTCTGACAAACAATACAAAAAATATCCAATTAGTTATTTTATAGAATTATTATTTATTCTACAGTCATTAGGATTATTATGATTTTAAACTCCCTAATGAAATCAGGCTCAAAAAACCTTTAACTGGACATTATGTCATTTATTTTAGAATTTATTTTATTTTGTTGGTAAAATAATTTACTTAAAACCTTTTGAATATTTAAAACTAGTTTATGCTCGTATTGCAACATGAACTGCTAGAATTAGCAGAATATAATCCCGATTGCTTTTAAGCAAGCGTTTGATGAGCACAACAGAAATCATATTGAACATCACCTTAACTTTTATGTAACTCGCAAAAAGAAACGGAGCCGCTAAAAACAATATATTTAAGACTTTCGTAGCAAATGAATTAAATTCAAATTTTGGTATTTGGATATATGGTATGCTGGTGTTCATGAGTCAAATAGAGAGCATTTATCTAAGTTGTGGATATCCATTAATTTGCCATTAATTGTTGCTATCAATTCGGTAATTATAAAACACGTTCATTACGTTCGATAAATCCGCAGCATTTCGTGATACTTTGGTTATGTTAAATGATAATTAACGTAAAAATTACGAACCCAGGAGTGTAGATCGTTCTCTTTTAAACAATTTTCGAAATGATCTTACATATTCATTCAGTAATCAATAAGAAGCAATATAACGTGTAATTAAAAAATTAGAAAGAACTTTATTGAGGAGCCAAGTATAAAAATTGAGATCACAAAAGAAAGTAATGTAAAAAATTTATTGTTTAAAACATAAATAAAAAAATTAAACAAAAAAGTATTCGACATTGACAATATTCCTAAAATAAAAGACATTTGCACAGAAATTTCAACACAGTTTGTCATTCTCATCAGTCGGTAGCTCCTATGTTCGTGTGGCGAAGCTGATATTGGGCCTACCCAACCTAAAAGAATGCGCTTACTTTCTAAATCTGACACCGTGTGAAACATTTTTATTTTCGTGGAATATCTAAATTCTTTTAATATTTAGACTTCAAACTGATTATGTTCCTCTGGGTTTTTTTTTTAGCTGTTTTAACCTTTATTTCCTTACAATATTTGCCATTATAACGAAACTTTAGAGTAATAAACAGCATAGTAAAACATGAAATATACCCCGTCTAAGAGCAGGATCACCGATTAGAGGGCTAAAAAATTTTTATGAATAAATGTGAATTTTTTATCTTTACATTGCATGAATTTTTAAGATTCATAAAATTAAAATAAATAAAGGTTGTAATAGATTGTGTTAGAATAAATAAAGATCAATACTTAAAATAATTAGAAATTTCATCCTTTGGGCACTTTTTCCCCTATGTAAATTTTAATACGAACTTTATTTTATTCTTTATATGTATAGTTTCTAAGTGCAATAAAAAAAAAAAAATATTTTCTGGGTTTCCACTAAAATCATTCCCCAAATACGGCTCAATTCGCCATATATAACATGTTTGAGCTGAAACAGCAAGCCAAATTGTGGGCTTTGAAGGCATATATTGACGAAATTTACATCTTTCGAAGGACCCAAATATTTTTTTGCCTACCGTAACACAGACATATGAATGTGTGTGAAGATAAATTCGAATTTGAAAAGCAAAGACACCAACTATCTATATTTACATGCTCAAGTTTTTCGTTAACAAAGTACCGTTATTTGGTTAACAGTGACTTCATACAAAATGTAAAATATCTTCAGAGGATAAGTGTCCATTTCTCTAAAATATGGAACATATATCACTAATACATATTGTTGCCCAAGTGGTCTAGAAGAGAGCCCATATAGTAGTATGTCTGATATGATTACCGGATTCAAGAATATTTGTACCTTATTTTTTAATAATCTAATAAAAAATGAATTTAAAAAACTGTCTAAAATTAAACCTATTGGAAGCTGTATTTTATTACTTCTCTTCTTTGATGTGCCTCATTGCTTTCTGTAATTTGAAGGACTTCGATTTCGTAAAATTTTTCATTTACATTTTCTCCTTCCTCATCCGTAACATTTATTCCATATTCAATGTATATGTTGTGCAGTGCAGCAGATACATACATTCACAATTCACGAAATTTTGCGCTTGCAAAAATTCGTTTTTCATGACTCACGATCCAAATAAGCGAATCATGACTGGCACCTGGGTATTGGGCATAATAAATATATCGAACTCGCATCTTGTGATCATAAATCTGTATTAATATAAATTAGTTACACATTAGTATAAAATATAAATAAAATACACACGTTGTAGCTTGTCCCACCATTGGCTGGGACACTCCAAAGTTAAAATCATTTCCGACGCTGACCTGGTACGATCCCTGGGCTAAAAAACGCAATGTTGCTACCAATTTGATGCTGATTGGAACAAACGTTGATCTCGTCACTTTTCTTAAATGAGGCTCTATTACACTCAATACATGTTTAAGAGAAATTTTAATTTGCCGAAAATAACTTTCAAATCTCAAGAAGGATAAGAAAATCCATTACTTGGAAAATTATGGTTTTAAATACATCACTTACACTTTCATCGGCCAAATTAAAAATGATAGATTTCTGTCTAAGCAGTCTTCTTTCCAATTTTATGTTTTTTTTTTTAATTTTTTTTTTTGTCACTGGACGATTCCGTATCAGAAATAAAAAAAAAAATTTATATAATTTTTACTTTTTTATAAATAAATTTTTATTTCAATTTTAGTTTTTCACAAATTCAACTTTTTTCAAAAACAATGAACAAAATGAATACGCTGACTCTAACATTAGATATTTGTGCTGTATTTTATTAACATTATCGCTAAGTTGGCAATGGCGTCATGGTGCTCTTGTAGAATAATAAATTAACATTAAAATTCTGTTGCTGTTGTTCTAAATTGCTGTTGTTGTTGCCGACGTCAAATAGAATAAGTACCATAAATCGTGAAAACGGAAGCAATAATCGAAATTTTTTTTCAAACGAATATCATATACTTTAAGTGATAAATTAGACTCGAAAATTAAACCCAAGTTCATTACATTAGTACTTCTTTTTTATCTTTCTAGTCAAGCACAAAATTTTTATTTAATTTTTTGGTTCAACAGGATAGAACCACTATCAGTATTCATTAAGTTCGGTCGTCAGTTGCGATAAACTTTTATACAAACTGAAAAAAATTAAAGCTAAAGTTAGTGCCTACAATTTACTAAACTAAAACGGGTGGAAAAAGGAAATAAAACTTCTCGGAAATGGTAACAATTGATGTTTACCACTGTGAAAGATACTTTCAATCGAAAATCGCTGAAATAGAATCAAATATAGCCATAATGTCTTAATGAATTATATAAAAATATTGAAACCAATAAAAAAAAAATTGCATAAGAGTTACTTAACAGTTTTAATAGCACTCGACAAACAACAAATTAGGTGAACACATTTTATCTCTAAAATAAAACATTTAGTCGGAATAAATGTAAGTAAATCAGCATTTCGACTTAGGGTGGGCCATTAAAAAGTTCAAATTCAGAAATGTAATAAAACAAAAAAGGTTTGAAATTTTGCCAAACATCGTTCACATCAATACTAAAAGAATTGGTTATCATGGTGCGATGGGTGTCTCCATTGACCGTTATGGTTGCGAAATATGAAATATTTGCCAATGATGCCTCCGATCTACATGCCGCACCAAACAGTCACTCGTAATGAATGCATTGACTTCTGTAACACAACGTTTGGGTTTTCTGAGCCCCAAAATACAACATTTTGCTTATTAACTGACCCACCAAGATGGAAACGAGCTTCATCCGAAAAGATGGTTTTTTGTCTTTGTTTTGGAAATAAATTTCCAATAAATCCCAACGTTGCTCAATCGTAAATCGATTTATTTCGTTCAGTGGAGATAATATACTGAATTTTGTGACAGAATAGAATTACATAAGTATTGCCAGATTCGAAATAACCGCTTGTTTAAATTTAAACCGATACATAGCCCCATCTAATAAGCAGACAACGACAATTACGGAAACTAAATAAAGCGCCTGAAATGAATACAGCTCGCTATGACATCGTCCTCAATTTATCAGAGATCATTTGACGTGGAATGCCAGTCAAATTGAGTGTTAAGGATTAGCGAAAAGTCGTTTATTCGAATGAAAAACACCGTTTTAGTTTAGTAAACTGTAATCAGAAATTTTAGCTTTTTTTATTCAGTTTGTATAAAAGTTTATCGTAACGGACGACCGATCTTAATAAAGTGATTCTATCCTGTAGAACCTTGTTTTAGGAATAAATTCAATCTAATTGATTTTATCTCTTATTAATTGAGATAGCAGTAGTAACATGTGATTAAGAACCTCATGAGAATTTATTTATGAAGCCAAATAACATTCAATCACGAAAAAAAATTCGTATATCAAAGCTTTAATAACATATTGCGCTATTTAAACGGTGTATTCAAAGTTTACAAGATGGCATTTGCTTAAAAAAATGTATTCTTTGCCGCTCATACTGCACCGTGCGGTGGTGTAGAGTATGAATACTAAGCATGCAACCAGTGTAACCAGATTTGAAAGTGACATAAAGCTAAATCACAGTAAAAAAAAGCCAAAAAAAAATTTAGTTTTCGGCTAAAAAAAGCTAAAGTTTTAAATTATTTTTTAACCTATATTTTTTAGTTGGATATTAGAAAAGGTCAATATAACACTATATAAATTGGTTCTTTAAATCTAAAGCAAAAACAATTGGTTAGGTGATAAACTAGATAACACTTTTAAACCCATTTCATCAGCATAAAGATCAAACTGTTATTGAACAAATTTCAATAAGAATTTAAATGAAATACATAAGTGTACATAATTTTCAGTTTCATACATTTTTCAAATCCATATACATATATTATAAATTTGTTTGTTTGTTTGGCAATCACTAGTAAATGACTGAACCGATTATGCTGAAGTTTTCAAGACAGAAGAACCTAACGAAATAGGATATACTGTTTTTCAAAGTTGAAACGGTCCAAATAAGTCACAAGAGCTGTCAATTAATATCAAAAATTTATTAAATTGGCAAACCTAAAAGTATGGGAATAAAATTAAGAAATAGTCTTATTTATTTAATTCGTTTATAAGCCAATCACGCGTAAAGTACTGAACCGATTTTTTTGAAATTAAAAGCACAAATACGTATATCCAACTTACAAAAATGTAGTAGGAAGTGAGTTTTTAAATTTTTTATTAAACATCGGAGACGTCTAAACTAGTGGCTTTTTGTCTGAAATGACAATTATTTTTCTTTTAAAAGCAATTTTATATTGCCAACAGTCATCATCTACTTCAAACGTCTTTGAAAATTCCTTATAAAAACAAATAGGTGGACCAAAAACTGATAGGATTGGTATGTTAAGCTCTTTTATAATGAATAAATGTATATAGATTCTCGGGCAACACCGGATGAGTAAAGGTAGTTTTAAATAAAGTTGATATTTTTTTTTTTTTTTTTTTGTAAGTTTTGACTTTATTTAGTCAATTTTATTATTAGCTATTGGCTAATATTATATTGTTACGAAAATAAAAAAGCCTAAAAAAATACACCACATCAGCGCCTTGAAAACTGTAGTATGAGATTTTGGTATATTTGGTATTAATGTGTCACCCTGTCATACCGTACATATTTCTGTATTTGGCAGCACTGCCAATTCGACCATCTTTGTGTGTTATATATGAGTTAACGGATATATAATAGGGGATATAAGAACATTTGAGACATTTCCAAAACTTTCCAAACTGTAGGCAATTAGGTATATAAGGAGACTGCTTTGCCTACCTCAAGTAGTTATCGTTTTGCTGTCATAAAATAAAATCGTGTTCAGGCGTAAATGAAAAGTGTTGTATAAACGAATGTTAACTTGTTGTATTAAGACAAACTGTATAAAGATAAAGTGAGAAAAATAAAACTGTAAAACAACAATAGTGTTGTGGTGTTACTTTTATTTTGACGCAATTTAAAAGAGCTCAAACGTTTTAAAAAGGTTAAAACGTTACAGTTCCTTATATTTTTAATAGTAGTGCAGAACATGAAAAAAGGTAGCTCCCGGTCTCAAGGGTGCATGAATTGACAGTCCCCAGCCAAAATGTGCATTTACATTGTAATAATCTAACCTTAATTAAGATTTCTTTCTTTTAATATCCCCATTCGTTCCCCTTTTTACATCCCCCGCACTGAATCACTAAAAATATATATAAATTTTACACTAGCGACGATTTGAAACACTCCATTGACCAGAAATGTACATTGAAATGTATTCTTTTAAACAAGTCCTCCATTTGCACAATCGAATTATTTTTATCCGATTTATAGGAAAAATTGTATATGAATAATAAATACAACACAGGCGATTAAGTTCACAATAACAAAGACACAAAACCAGAAAAAAGTAAATTTCAGAACTAAAGCAGTACAACTTTTTGAGACATTAAAAGAAACAAATCTAGAATCAAATTAATTTGTTGTTTATTTCCTTATGGTATTTTCATTTCTGACAAAAAATTTACTTGTCACTAAACGTCGTTTAAAATTAAAAAATATCAAGGATTTTCAAAAGGCAACATAAGAGATAAACACAAAACTCTCTTTGTATTAAATTACCATTTTAAAAAATGAATTCAAAAACGAAAGAGCAACATAAAGCAATATTTTCAACTTTTCTATCAACTCATATGAAAAAGATTATATATTTATTAATTAATATAAGCATTGTTTCTGTGATGCTACAATTTTATAGTTTTTCGATGTCAGACTTTACAATGTTTGTATTATTTTTGCTCTATTGTCCTTTTTTGTTGAAATGTCAGAAAAGCCTACAAAAGCTAAATGAAAAATTTCGAAGCTAAATCGAACATAAAAAGGCTAAATTTAGCTTAAAAAAGCTAATATGGACACACTGCATGCAATTCTGAGAGTTCTTTAGAAAATTTATATTTTCATACAATTGTTTCTTAGTATGATGAAAACAGTAGTATCGTTATACTGTCATCAGTTTCTTCCCACAACGATTACCGCTAGGCTCATTATGATTAAATTAATAATGATAAAAAACACTATTTCTTTACTGTTAATTATTATAATGTTGTTACCGGCAACTTGAAAAAAGGAAAGTACACAAATACAGGGTATAAAACAACACGAAAGTTTTTGTTGCGAAAGAAAATTTAGTTCAGTTCATGGTAAGAAAATATTTTCTTTTTAAATCTCTTTATACTAACATTTTCTTATTTGTAGCTCAAATATGAACAAAAAAAAAAAAAAAAAAAAAAAAAAAAAAGAAAACTTACAATTTATGCTATATATCATTTATTTTTGCATTTTCCGTTGCTATTGCTTGTTCTCATTATTTAAGGTGAAATGTTTTTTATTATACTTCTAGTTTACATACATATATTGTTTTGTTTATACACATTCATAGAAAAATAACAAAAAAAAATTAGGTGAAAACTTAAAAGAAGTACTACGATCTGATCAGTGTTATGTTTCACGAAATATAATTAACTAAATTAATTCAGAAAGATAGCTTTGATTTCTATACCTCTAAAAAACTGTTTAGTGTTCATTAAGAAAAACTGTACCAATTTATTCGCCTATTAAGTGATTTATTAGCTGTTGTTGTTCTGCATAATTATATGGTAATTTGACCAGTTATGTATGATAGGTTTAGTATTAAGCGATTTAAAATAATTTCGTAAAGCATCCTTTATGGTTTGATTATTTAAGCAGCTGATTTTTATTTATTAGTATAGGGTCCGCCAAATAATAATGCTATAAAAAAAACTACTGAATATTTTCTCAAATTTCTTTTTTATTTGAAAGTACAATCCTTCCGGTTAATAATGGAAAATAATTTCATTCAAATGGCTGCCTCGACTGGCCATGCAGTAGCCTACACGATCGGTCCAATTTTTAAGCACATTATCGATTGTGTGCAGCTGTATTTCACCAATGGGTTCACGAATATTGTACTTCAGTTGTCTCTGGCTTGTTGGCGTAACACTTATCTTTAACGGCACCCCACAAATAATAGTCCAACGGTGTCAAATCGCAGCTCCTAGGGGGCCAAACGACATCAGCTCTGCGGCTGATAATGCGATCTTAAAAAACAGGGCGCAAAACATCGAGTGTAGCTTCGGCTGTGTGGCACGTAGCGCCGTCCTGTTGAAACCAAATGTTGCTAATATCCTCCTCTTTAATTTTTGTGAACAAAAATTCGTTCAACATGGCCCGATAACGATCGCCATTGACTGTAACGGCCACTCCTTGCTCATTTTCGAAGAAAAATTGCCCAATTATGCCTCTGGACCAAAATCCGCACCAAACAGTGACTCGTCTTGGGTGTATCGGCGTTTCAATGTATGCGTGCGGGTTTTCTGTGCCACAAATGCGACAATTTTGCTTGTTTACATACCCGCCAATATCAAAATGAGCTTCATCTGAAAAGATGATGTTTTTTTTTTTTTTTTTTTTTTTTTTTTTTTTTTTTTTGGCAAAATCGGCATCTTCTGTAAGTCGATCGCAGGCCCAGATTCCCAGCGTTATTCAAGCGTATACCCAACCATATTCGTTCAGCGGAAGGATAAAACTAATTATCTGTCAAATCACACATAAGCTAAGTGTTACCATTCACGAAATAAGCACTAGTTGAAAAAAAACGTTAGATGGCGGACCCTATATAACGAAAAAATTTAGAGGAACGTTGCATTTTGAAACATTGAAAGGTATTGGGTTAAAGAAAAGCTTTAACTGGATATATACGTCTTCCAACAAGTTTTATATGAAGGCTTGTTTTATAAACATTTTATAATCAAATATGTCTTTTATATTGTAATTAAAGGTATTCCATTTTATCGAAAATGTATTAAAACACTGTATTTGACAATAATGATTTGTAAAACAAAAAATGAAGTGATTAATAAATTAATTTTAGTGCTTACAATCAAAAGTCGGCCAATATTAAAATAATAAAAAATAAAAAAAAAATATTAAAACATTAAAACATATATTTTTTAAACAATGACCGCAATAACTCTCATAGTGACACCAATATATAATCATATAAAAATTTTTCTCGTAGATAAGATCTCTAAATATAAAAAATACAATAAATATATAGATTTTTCGAGATCCTTTTATACTTTAGATATGTATCTTTTTGATTAATACGGAAAATAGCATTTTATCCAATCATAATGTAAGTTTTAAAGGAAAAACTAAAACAAATAAATTTTTTAACTTGACGCATAATCGGACTAAACAAAAAGTAAAGAGTTCCAGTTTTATAATTCAATTATCTCTGTAAGCTTAAACCAAATGCATTTAAAGGTAAATAAGTCAGCTTTTTAAAAAAAACTTATTTAATTTAACAAATTCTTTTGAATATCAAAAATAATCCGAACTCTAAATGACTCCAATTTTCATAGCATTTCCTTAATACAATTGTCACAACGTTCCCGTCAATATAAAAACACGCCAAACACACGATTATACCCATTGCTACTTTGCTATATTTGTCAAAGGTCTTGGAAAAGTTGCTAAACACTCAAATTAGGCGTAACTTATATGACAACTCGCTATTGACTGAAAGGCAATCATGATTTAGACCTCTATTAAATGCCAAATTGATAATCGTAACATTACATCATTTTGTAATACTGCTTGATCATTCCAAGGTATTTGTATATTGAGATATATGTGCAAATTCACATCGACTGCACTAAAGCTGTTAGTGTCATATATGTGTGACAGAAATCAAAGTGTCTGCCATGACTCGAAAATTTTCCGGAGTTGTTCGATGCCGAGGGGGTACCACAGGGATCTATACTTCGACCACTGTTGTATTCTATATACGCTAATGACCTTTCATCCCAAATAGAACATTGCCAGATACAAATCTGTGCTGATTATATGCAGCTATGCATTGGTTGTAGTATTACTGATGTATCTAATTGTGTGAGTTCAATAAGCGAGGATTTGCATCGTATTTGTTTATGGGCATCCGTAGACGGGCTAAATATTTACCACAACAAATCAACTTGATTAGTTGATGGAGCATTAGATGATTTAATAGCGTATCTGTCAACGATACACATTAATGGTACATGCATAAACTTTGTTAAATCTACAAAGAATCTTGGTGTTAACCGTGGTGTTAAATTGGTCTCATCATATAAGGGCTAACTGTGGTAGGACTTATGCCATGCCCCAAAATCTCTGGATGTCGCAATATTCCACACCGATTCATATCCGTATGCTTTTAGCAAAGGCATATTTATTACCAACTCTCTTGTATGGTTGTGAGGGTATATATTTGGTATCCGGAGGACAATTCGTAAATCTTCTGAGGTGCAGTGCACTAATATTTCAACATAAAGTTGTCTATAATCAGCAGAGTTGGCTACCCATTGGGTAATCCGATTAAACCCACTGCGATTTTTTTGGGTATTGTATATAAAAAAAAACCCTGGTGGGTTTTTTAATCTGAATGTTTTCGCAGTTTATTTGCAATAATAATAAATATAATTTACGTATTAGGAGTACAAATTTATTCAGTCCTTTTTAGCACAAAAAGGATAATGAATTAAGAAATTTAACAAAATACAATTATATCAAATCACCCGTTACATCTTTGCTACACCTCTGAGCTAATTTCCAAACCCCGTTTAAGAAAAATTTCTCATCTTTTGAGACGATCCGTCTTTGAAGCCGATTTTGTATTACTTCAAAAGAAGTGATTCTTTGACATGCCAGAAGATACTGTATTCGTCGAAGCAGCCAGTAGTCAGAAGGAGCAATGTATCGAGAATGCGGCGGCAGCAGCATTTGATCGTTTCTAACAATTGTACCTTTAGCGACTTGAGGCTAAGCTTTGCCATGCAAAATAAAATATTGCAGTAGTTTTTCTCATAATGCACGGTTCAAACGAAATAATTGCAGTCTGCTCCTATCGGCGAGCTTCAGCAGCTTATAGTACATACTGCCGCCTAGATCCCACCAAAATAAATACTAAAACAACGTAAATTGTGCTTACTAACAAATAAAAAATTTTGCGAAATTTAATTAAATTTGGAAGCAGTATAAAACCCAATAAATCCCAACAAACCCATCAAAAACGCAGTAAAGCCACGTGGGTTGGGCCCACGTGGCCCTATTTATATCATAATATACAATTTTTGAGATCGAATAGAGGGAATAAGATAAACTTTATAAAATATAACAAAGCTATCTCTGGGCAACATTTTCTGATTAATTCCATTCGCCTTTAGAGCCAACTTCCACCTCAAATACAGACTATAAGCAATACAAGGCATTTCAGGACTTCCATATTTAAACATTTTAGTTAATCAGTTAGTTTAGTTATTTTAGTTAGTTTCTTTCTTCTTTCTATTTGTCAAAAATAAGGGTTTATTAATTATCCCATATATCCGGAAGGACAGTCTTGAGTTCTCCTTTGCTCCTAACTTGGCGCTGGCATAATTTGAACTCACCTCAAATAGGATTATAGTTCAGAGCTCTGTAAGGAATGTGACAATGAGTCAATTGCTTAACGTAAATGTCTGTCATAGGACTTTACCCCACGTTACCAATGCACGAGTGAACACAATGCGCCCACCAACGCCCCCAGCTATGATTAGCATCACCAATGAGTACCAATTCGAAGCCATGGTGTCTGGACATGCTTTCTGCCTTGGTAAGGTGTCAGAGACTATCTAAATTCCAACCGACCTATGGGCCACGGCACTCGATTAAGAATGTAACTCCACACTACCCGCGATTTGGGTAAAACCACAACCACACGTTGCTCCCACAACGAAACCTCGTCATAGTCAGGCAGGGACTTGGGGCTCCTAACACCCGTGGTACCAGAATTAAGCCTCCGCGCAGGCTTTGCAGCATAAACGCTACTACCAATGTAAGTCTCAAACGACTCCGGACTGGTGACCAAGATGGAGGTGAAAACCAGCAATATAACAAACAACAAACAGGAACACAGGAAACAGGAAACAGCAAACAGGAAATCGCAAACAGGAACACAGGAAACAGCAAACAGGAAATCGCAAACAGGAACAGCACTGCAGCAAGAAGCCGGATATGAACTAAAGTTTGCAACAGGCTGCAATTCATACTGCCATGTGTTAATGAGCTGAAAAACTGCAAAAAAGACAACTCAGTGAGCCCCAGTATTGGAAGTGGAGGGGGTACCTCCCCTAACCTTACGTCCTCTCCCAAGTGTTTGTTTGTCCAGCAAACATATACTGAAATTTTTATTTATTAAACTCAAATTAAGTATAAAGTGTAACCAAAAGATGTTTGTACATACGAGTTTGCATATGACCCAAACAAATTAATCTTCGTTTCGTCAGACCATAGCATGTTTCTCTAACTATTTCAAGGACTCTTATCCATAAATCTAGCCCCCACAAGTTTTTTTTTTTTCTTATTGGCGACTTGAATCGGTATGAAGTTAATTTTTCATGCTATTTGATGACTTGAAACGATTAATCTTTGAGATACGAATTGAAAGTTTGTCCAAACCGACAATTGTTCCACGTTTTCTTAGTCTCCGTAGTTTCCTTTTATTGGCTGGCATTAAATACTTTCTTCATGGTCTAAACAATTTTTCATCAATAAAACCTCAATACATCAAATTTTATGACATTTTATTGGAAAAAAAAGTGTCCCTATTATTTTTTGCGTTTAGATGACTAATGAAAAAAAATATTGTCCGTTTATTCGTTGGAGCCAGTGTAGGTCCATCCTAATGCATATATAATATTCAAGCAAGACGTGAACATTTTTTATTGGCTTCTTTTAAAAAATATTATTGAAGATATAAAATATAATTTTCATGAGATTAATTTAATCGTCTTATAAAGAAAGATGGTGCTATCTAAAATTTGTTCTGTGGTAAAATACATTGATAACCAAGGTGCTCAAAATATTATCTGAAAACCCAGTCTATGATTAATAAAGTAAGCAGATAAATATAAATATATATTTCATCATATTACGTATGATGAATTCTGATTCGTGTGTATAAAGAAGTAAAGTTGGAATACTATCCAATTGGTGAGATGATTGCTGATGTGGCGACAAAAAACTTATCAAGAGCAAATTACCATAGCTTCGAAAATTTAACGAATTTAAAACTAATTAATTACTTATTTTTATAAATAAATATTCAAGTTCATGTCACCTGTATATCATATGTAAGTTTTAATTCGTAATTTAGTCTTCTTATCGTAAACATTCTTTGGTTGGTTTGTTTTAATAAATGTTATTTAAAGTTTAAAACAATTTTTTTATCAAAATAAAATATAAATAATTTGTATATTGTTTATTATTTGTGTGTATGGTGTATCTTTTCCATTTCACAAAGATAAAAATGATAAATGATGATGATAAAAATTAATTTACAGCAGCATATATTGCATTAAATATATCATCAATAAAAAGCTCTTTTAAAATGGTCAACTTTGTAGAGTAGAATAAGGATTTTTAGGAATCTTTGAAAAAATAAACAAAATACCATATGTATGTACGTCAATTCATATAATGGCAGTGATCAGTTGGTGTATGTACGTATGCTCACGGTAGGCAAATTTTCATTTTACAACTATTAATTTTTATTTTATAACTAATACTAATACTAACCACAACATTGTTAATCTCTGACCGCCGAACTATAGCTTTATACCGAAAACTTTTGCCACCAACTGAGTTTTATATGTTGTTTCAAAAAAAAAAAAAAAAAAAAATATATATATATATATAGATATATATAGATATATAGATATATATATATATATATATATATATATATATATATATATATATGATTTCAAATGATTCCACTATGCCGTAAACTGCATTGCTCGGACAATGATTCTTACAAAATATTTTGACAGCTGGATGTCAAAATTCAAAAAAAGAAAACTAACATTACTATCTGGTCACCCTTTATAATATTCCCAATTTTTCTCCTTTTAAAATTGTCGAAGAATTGTTATAAAAATAACTGTATCCTTAAGTGTAAATGTATATGTACATATGTATTTTAATGCAGCATGTTGTATGTACAGTAGGGAGCAAAACCATGTGGGTATTTTGAAGTCGAACGAAAAAATTTCTATAAAAATGTATTATTCATTGTTAAATCCTTTCAAAAAAAAAAGAATAAAAAGTATGATATTCCAATACTGGAATGAGAGAAAGCCAATCATATAAACGAATCCGCATGCACTTCACTTTTCGCTTAAATAGAGAGGATCTTAACAACAACATGTTCCTCGAAGATCAATTACACTTTTCCATGCGTTTTTTTATTATCCAAAAATTTCCAGTGGATTGAAATTAGGGCTTTACCACTAATTTACCTCAAATTTTTCTTACAACAGTCATTCTTTGACAATTTAAGCGGTCTGGCTTGGATAACCATCTCACTGGAAGATGACTTATTATGCGGATTCGTTTATATGAGTATTTACATTTTTATAGGAACTTTTCTGTTTATCGTCAAAACATCCACTTGGTTTTGCTCCCACTGTAGATTGAGAGCTCTTCAACATTGTCTGCCTTTATATGTATATTCGTTTGTCTTTCAGTTTTATTGGTCTATTTTTATTTCTTTTTTCTACCCTTTTATGTTAGGAGGGTATCATATTGATTCAACAATCCTTTTCTGCTTGTCTATAGATTTCCTTTGGTTCAATAGTAGTATTCCATCATAGTTTTAATTTTCATTTATATTATCTTAAGCTTAGCGTATAGGGAAAAGCTGTCATTTTAGAGAAGAAAAAAGATACGACATTGTAAATGTGTCTCTAATTAAATGTCATTTCATCTATTGCTTACAAAGGAAGAACGGTTTGCCTGATGTTTATTAAATATTTCAATTTCCATATAAATAACTATTGCCCAAAGAGTAGATATTTAGAGCAATATCACTGTCATTTCTAGGAGAGAAGTAAAAGAACAATGACAGAACTCGTATAGTTGCTTAAATGACTTGTACTTCAGATAATGTTTTTTTTTTACAGAAAAATATTTTAAAAAGTAGCATTAGGGTTATGCTATCAATCATATATTTTAATGTTAATGTCAATTTTTTTTTGCCAAGTAAGTAATTTTTATGATAAACTACCATATTTTGCTTTAAATTTTGATATATGTTAGTAATCGATTTAGTACAAATATTAGCTACCATACGGCTCACAATGGTATTTTGGTGGTAAAAAAAAAACATTTTTTGGCAATTGTTTTTTTTTTTAAATCTAATTATCCCGGTTTATAGAAAAAGAAAAATTCATAATTTGTTTTAGAAAGAAGTAATATTTTGTTGCAAAAAATCTATTGAAGTCACGTAAATATTCTTAAACGAAATCTGATGAAATTTTCATGCAACTCAGTAGCTTTATGTGAAGGATATTTTCACAGATAACATTCTAGCGCTGTTTGAATTAAAATACAGCACCTTCCTATTAATTTAAAAACAAAAATTAGTTAAGAGGATATGAGCGATTAAAAATGGCCTTATAAAATAAAGCGTTTACAGTTTCTGATAAAAAAAAAAGTCGAATGATAACCAAATTAAGTATAAGAGTAAATTCTCTGAATTTAGCATTAAAAAATCCGACGACTTTCACCGATTAATGAACAAACTTATACATATTCTAAAAATACTTTAGTTTGCATAAAACAAATTTTATGCCAAAAAAATCGACTTGGATTACATATATGACATGCATCTTTTGGTTATTCTGAAAAGCATATGTACCAGATTTGATAACCCTTGCTTGAGTAGTAAAAATTTTAAGCCAAAAAATCAATTTGAATTGTATGGGCGGTGGCCGCCATTTCCTTAATATGGAATGCTAAGTGGTAACTTTCAGTGATCTATGCGGCATGTTGTTTTAGAGGCTTGTCCTATATTAGGGTACTAAAAACGGCTTTTCCGGCTTTTACTAATTTTTTTTTGAATTCTTGAATTCGTCCACAGGATAATGCACCTATCAACACTGTTCGGATTGTAAAAGTTTTATAGAAAACATAAACATTGGAATTTTATATTGACCCCATATTCCCCTTATTTGAACATAATTGATAATTTATGAGTATGGTAATCCAAAAAATGACAGTAGTAAACAGTACTTGAACTATAAAATTTGCCGGGGACTCAATTCAACGCGACCTTCAACCTTCGGCAGTGTTTTAAGGCGATTCCTTTTCAGTTATTTTTTATAAAAAAAATCCTGTTTAACGGACGTATTAACTGCAAAAAAGACAGAACAATCTAACATGGAAAAAAAGCAAAATCAACAGCGGTAAGCTGTATAAGATGGAGATGCTTTATGGAATCCATATGCTCCCAAGAGGAGTAACTAAAAAAATTAACCTTAATGACCAAATTCTGACTGACAACTAAGTTCTAACTATATGTTCACTTCATGTTTACCGCAGTAAATTGTAGTGGAAAAAAATACAAAAAAATTATATCTGTGTCGATATGAAAGAGTAGCTTAAGTCGACATAAATGCAAATTGCGTTATTGCGTTAGGAGCTTAATAGAAATCAAGGCGTAGTAATGTATTCACTCAATTTTTTTAATCTTTCTTTTTGCCAATTTTGTGAGGGTTTACTTTTTAACTTAAGTTTTTTGAAACCATATTGAATTTGTCAGAATATCTTATGTGCATATAGTATTTTCTTTTAAATATTCCCATTCTTCATGCATTATATAATTATATGTATAACTTAAATTGAGTTAAACTTAATAATTTTAATGTTTTGTGTTTTTTAAGTTTCAATAAAATATCTTATGTCTACTTAAAACTATAAAATACATAGGTATTATATTAATAAAAGAACTTAAGTATACTTAAGGCTCACTCAGTATCCAAAAATCGCTTAAGTCAGAAAAGATGTTGTATACTCTCTGTTAATCAACATTTTCTTAAAATTCTTACATTTTTTTGTTTAATAAAGATGTTACCAAGATGTTATGTTACTGTTTTGTTGTAAATAACAATTAAAATATTGTATAAATTACACAAAATTGGGAATATCTCAAAACTACATTTTTCGACTTAAGCTATTCTTCCATATCGGCACAGATAAATCTAACGTTACATATTTTTGTAATATTGTTTTCTCCAAAGGAAAGATAACTAAGACCTAAAAAACCACAGAGATGATTAAAGCATTATCACTTTATTAATTTCTTTTAAATATAACATCAGAAGATTTTTCCAAAATCATAGTAGATGTGACGAGGAGTTTACCACTACTTGTAATTAATAGTCAACTTATAAATATTTTTTTAAAATAAAGATAAAAAACTATTTGCTCTTTTTTCTCTCTATTTGCAAAACTAAAATAATTTTATAATAAAATTATCGACGCAACATATTTTAAATATAAAAGCTGAAAACAAAATTAACTTTAAAATTAGAACAAACAAAATTAAAAAAAAACTGCTAAATTTTTTCTTCAAATGTTTATTTGAATTGATTTTAGAAAAATTAAATTAAATTTGTTGTACCACAATTCATTTGCCAAATCGACTAACTCCACTTTTTTGAATTTTAGACAGTAAAGTCAAAAAACTGTATTAATTCTATACTATATTATATTCAAAACGAATTTATCCGATCGTAAGTATTAACACTATCAAAAGATACCATATATGTATAAATTTTTCAATTTTTTCTGTATTTATTGTTTAATGGAGTTAATCGATTTGGCAGCTATTATCCTCTTAAGTAATTTGCTAGAAGTATATATGGTATACGATTTTATAACAATTTGTGAATTCACTAATTTAAACAAAATTTCAGAGAAAATCGTTCTTTATATCTGCTAAAACCTTGTTCTTTTAAGACGGATAATATCGTCCTAATACTTTTTTCAAATTAAAAACATGCACATGTCTCCCTAATAAAACTTGTTACACCAAAAACAAAAAAAAAAACATTTTTTTTATTTTCCATTCTAAATTTATCCTCATCAATAGCTGCAAATATTCAAAATGGACGGGCACAAATCTGGGCAAACAAAATTTAAAATAAAAGATAGATTTGTTGTATCGTCGACATTCCTTGTTCTTCCCATTAAATCTATAGGAATGAATGACAATGCATGTTTAATAGGTGACCAATTTTACAGGTTCGCATTTACATTCATACGATTTTGTGTCTCTGTTTAATTTTGTATCTTTACATTACATTTAAAAATAGACAAATATAAAAGTTTTTGTAACAAATAAATTGAAATATTTGCATAGCAAATAAAAAATTTAAATAAAAATACTAACACTCACTTTGTGCGATTGTATTTGTCTTAATTATGTCTTAACCCGGTAATGCTCAGAACTCTTTTTGTCTTATATTTTGTTGAAAAAATGTATACTTATATATTTCGTTCTCCTGGGCACGAAAATGAAGTCTATTTTTCAATACATAGTTACCCCACCCGGGTAGGTTATATATTTAAAGGTTTTCATAGTTTAATTACAACAAAAATAGTGTAGTTTATTTGAACTACAAAGTTACTTGTTCCTTTTTTGACCTCAATAAAATAATGAAATAATTTTATCAAATCCCTGCTTACATCCTTCTCCACCTTTGAACCAATTTCAAAATCCCGTTTCAAAAAAACTTGTCGTCATTTAAGGCGTCCTAACTTTGAAGCCAATTTTGTATTTCTTCAAAAAAAAAAAAAAAAATGATTCGGTGAAATGTTAGAAGATAAACTCATATCTCTTTATACGGCCTATATAGTGTCTGAAAATGTAGGCCGTAAATCGAAATGCCTATAAACGGGATGAATATGTGTTGCGTTTACTTCTCGTACACTTTTTAAAAAAAAAAAAACTGAGAATTTCCGTTTTTTTTTTAACCGTAGAACGAGGTAATTTGCGGTTAAAGCGAATGTGTTCCATAATAAAAACAGGCCGTTATAGCGAAATGCTATGTAAATAAAGCCCGTGTAGAGAGATGTGAGTATGTTGCATCCGTCGCAATAGCCGACGGAAACATTAATAGTTGTAATAATTTTTTAATTGTAATAATAATGGTTTTGAAACTTCCGTGTTATCATCCAAAGGAATAAATTAATCATGTCTGTCTTTATATTCCGGCCGATTTTCTCATAATGCATGATTCAAGAAAAATAAATGCGGTCTGCTTTGATCATCCAGTTTTACCAGCATATAGTACACAATGACGCCTTGATAACACCAAGAGTGCAAAATTGCATTATAAATACCAAAACAACGTGATTGTATAAACAAATAAAAAATATTGTCGACTTGAATGAAATTTGGAAGCATTTATAAAACCCAATAAAACAAAAAAAAAACCCCGGCGGGTTGGGTTTTAAAAACCCGGGATTTTGCCAACCCTGTTTTAAACTACAGTGTATACTAAATGTGTACACTTACTGGCATGATATTTTGAAAACCTGCAATTTTTTGTTTTTAGTCACTTCAATTTGCCATGCGATGACTTCGCTAATTAAACTCAGAATAGCAAAAGCTTTGTATGTTTAGAAAGCCACCAAAGTGTTTAGCATTTAATAACATTTATCTTTTATAATTCTCTTATGTTGTTCTGGACTTAATCACTTAAATGTAACGACATATTTTGTATCAAGCTCTGTTTAATAAAATTATAATGGATTTGAATGGTAATCGAACTTACATACATATATATAAGAAAAGTTGTTTTCATACCCTATAGTAAGTCTAGAGCCACATCTCTCTAAATTAGTACACTTTCTAGCACCGACTGCACTAGTTAAAGTGTTAACAACTTTCTTTTTATGAGCTGACAAAGATACAGTAGAGACAACAGTTCTAGAGTATTTCTGGTGACATTGTCAACGAACGCGCCAATAGAGTCAAAATGGACTAGTGAATTTTTGGTTTAAACGTTACCATATGTTCACAAGAGAATTAACTCGTCAATAGTGACTTTTAAATGAAAAGCTAATGTTAAATATCAGTATATGATTATATTGGTTTGGATACGCCTGGTCAGTAATAATACTTTCAATATCATTAATAAAACTCTAATACATATTTCACTATTGGCATTTTCTGCAGGGTATTCAGATTTTTAAAATATTTTTTTCATTGTATATAAATGGTCGTAGAAAAAAAATTTATATTTATTAAACTATTTACATATGTATAGGGCAAGTGTTGCTAAGGTCGGCATTAGGAAATGACAAAAGTGTGCTTTTATGTACTTTTAAAGTATTGGTGGCCAAACATTTATGAGTGAAAAAAAATAAAAAATAAAACGATACACATGCACAACATATTCAAAGCAAGCGCAACTTAAATAACTACAAATAGGAGTTGCGTGAAATGCTCGCACTTATAAGTGTAAAGTTTGTATGAGCTTGGGTATATTTATAGTTGGGTATGTGTACATATCTAGTCGAGTATACACGGAGTATACTTAGACTATATTTCTACAAAATAAAACCTTTCGAAATCGTTATGACACTGTTAATAAAAGTTTGTTATATCTGGCATTTTAGTAATGCTAATATTACTAAATACATATGTGGGCTATTTTCAAAATCTTTTCAACGGGTTTTAGTTGAAAATTAAAAAAAAAAACTGGTAAAAAAGTTTTGATAAAATTAGCATCATTAAAAATTCATGTGGTTAAAAAAATTCTCTAATAAATATTTGTATGTTTAAGCTTTTAGCGGGAATATGAACAGCAACTAAAAAAAAAAGATAAAAAAAATCAAATCGGAACAATGGGGCCGCCACACAGGTTTAATCCGGAAACTTTTTGATCAAGGTAGTATGAAATTTTTTGAAAATTTGTCATAAGTGAAAGATCGTAAATATTCTTTTTAAGTGTTTGCCTATATAGTGTTTGCCTTTAAATATATATTTTATGTACCACAATATTTTTCCATGAAATAGGAAAAATATATTTTTTTAATATTTCGCCCAAGGTTTTTTATGACTTTTATAGTAAGTAAGGGTTTTGCTTTGGGCGGGGTATATTGTTCGTGTTATTATGCTGATTTTTTCTATAAGTTCCATTATAACGGTAAATATGGGCAGAGAAATACACAATTTACCAATTTGAGAACCTTTCATATTGAAGTGGTTAGTCAAATCAGATAAAGGTTAAATTTTGATGATGAATTATACACAATTTTATAAATTGTCAAGTTAAGTCATCAATGCACTTAAAGAAAAAACAGGTTTCCTATCATAGAAATTGATACTTAAAAACTGGAACCACTGTTGGTTTATAAACTTTAACCAACATGAATCGTTACCAACAAATATAAATTGTGTTTTGTGTAATTTATAAAATTTTGGATAATTTTGAGGACTTTTTTGTGCAAAGTTGAATTTGCATAAAGAGTTAATAAAACTGAACATAGTGTATTAATTAGTGCAACTATACGTTTTTAAGACTCCATAACAGGTTTATCTGTACACTTTAGACAATGTTATGATTTGAATTTTTGGAATTTCTTCCTGACAAAAAAAAAACGCCCTTAATAGAGTAATAAGTACCATAAGTTTTGCGGACTTTCAGTTCCAATAGTAATCTACTTTGACCAAAGAGTTTAGTATGACTTTTATTTGTACATAGCACGGAGAATATTTTTCTGGGGTATTAAGGTAAGGGTGTATAATAAAAATTACTTCATTGCGCCACTCCTAAAACACTGTTTAAAAATGTATTCGGTATCCTGACACTTACATAAGGGTCAGAAAAAAATTTAAATAAGATGATATACATACATATTTGTTTTACGAGAGTATTATGCTCATATTTTAAGCCGAAATTTGAGTACATTTTATGTCCACCACAGGTTAAATATTAAACTTTTATTTTACGCAATGCAATTTCCTAAGAAAGTTTATTAATACAGAGAGAACAGCTATGTTTATATGCAAATACTTAAAGACACATAGTCAATCTCCTGACAAGTAGGTATATTAATTGCAATAATCTTAGGTTTTATAAAATGGAATTAAAGATAACAGGCTGTAAAAGTTGAATCCTATAGCATTCACGTCATGCTGCATCATCATGAAAATGAATGCTATAGCATTCACATTCACTTACGTGTTAAGTTAAGTTAAGTTAAGTTAAAAACGTCAGATTAAGAAGAAATCTGATATAAATAATCATGTTGAATTGATTATTTAATAACATTATCAATTAAACATTTTTTTCTCGCACTGCATCTTTCTGCTTATTTTCCTCTGTTTATTTTTTGCCTACGCGTGTGAGTACGTACATACGTGTGAAAATAAAAGTGAAAATTAGCTCGGGGCTCAAATATGCCTCTCGATGCTTTAAAAATATAGCAAGTATGAAGCATCAAGCTTATGTGAATGCTAAAACGACATGTGTTAACATTTTCTGATATTCAAATCCAATAAATTGATATCACACCATTGAGAGAAATATTCAATTTCAGTTTGCAGCAGGGGTGCGCACTGAAGTTAAAATACTGTAAAGAAATAGGCATTCATACAAAGTATAAACATTCATAAATTTACACAACTATTAACACTTCTCGATGTACCAAGCAAAATTTTAGCTCTTTAAAATCGCTTTTACACTAATTCTAAAAAATCGCCAACACACATAGAGATAGATGTACTCTTGGCCACGTAGCTTTTTAGATTTAGCGAGAATATCAAAAACAGACGCACCAACCTAACAAAAAACAAACTCAAATCAGAACGATGCGACCGCCATACAGGAGTTATTTCAGAAACTTTTTGTTCAAGATAGTTTAACGATTCGGCATATACTTCGCATTTTTAAAAGCTATAGTTATTTTCTGCAAACAACAAATTAATTGTAAAACGTGTACAAATTCCTCAATAAAAAAAATTGCCCTAAGTTTGATGATAGTATAAGTTTTCGGCTAATACTTTATTCAAGTACACAGTATATTCTAATTAAATTTCTTCAATAAAAATTGATATTAACAAATAAATATAGTAAAGAGGATCGTAGAAAATTGCTATCCAGCCACCATAAAATTAAAAAAAAAAAACTTCCTTCAGAGGGCAGATAGTTCAGATACAATCGAAATATTGTAGAATGTCTTCGTGCAGTAGCAAATTAAAAAAAAAGCTGGAAACACGCCGGCGATTCGAGAAGAATAAATCGCATGTCAATCTCAGACCCATAGTTACTTCCACAAAGACAAAGCAGGACTTGTGGCTTGATAATCATACGTCGATTATTTGCAGGCTTCTAATTATAAAAAATTTATTTAGTAGGAGTCTAAGAAAAGTACTATTACAGAATTCAAGCATGTACGCAACCGACTTAAACTCGCAAGAATTCACGCTGATTAGCCTTAGTCTAAATGGTTCAGTATTCTGTAAAACTATGAATCCAAAGTTGTTCTTTTTGGTAACCCTAGTTCAAGAAAATATGTAAGAAGATTAAAGAAAGGAATACGATCCAGGACTCTGTAATGTATTTGGAAATTTTAAAAATAGTCATGTTACACGGAATATAATATGTCACTTAAATGGGTGTCCCAACAATGCAACGACCGCAAACAGAACAGTAAAATACCTTTTAGAAGATAAACCATTAAACGTGGAGCAACTGTGAAGTCAACTTGGAAAAATAGTTCTACTGAAGGGTGCAAAGCTTTAATAGACTAACAAAATAAGATAAACAATTTATCACTTTTGATAAAATATTATTTTTATAGATACATTTTCTATTGCTGTTACTATTTTTTAGCACAGCAAATATTTTACGTATTTAGTAAGTCAGGGGTCTAATTACGGCATTCGATATCGAGTGTACTATCGTATCGAATAACACTTCGATAGGTGTCGAGTAAACTAATCACCGCATTCGATTGCTATCGTATCAAAATTTCATGCTTATTGTGAATGAATTCATCAAATTTAAAAAAAATCACAATATATGTTGATTAAATTATATATATGTAAAACAAAATCAAAGAGAACACTATCGCCGTTAATAGAAGTTTATACTTTTATAAATTAATTAAAATGTTGTATTGAATTGTGTTGTATTGTATTCATGGGAATCAGAAGTTTATTTACTTTTGTTTTTGTTGGTTTGATTTTTTAATCCTTATCCTAAAAATTTAATATTAATTCTATTTTTACGATAGCTACAGTTTACGATAGCTATTTTACTATCGAACAAAGTTCACGAGATTACATTCGATCGTAGACTCTATATCGAATGCCGTAATCTCCACAGGATTTTTCCCATTAGAAGATTAACATTGTTTTAAATTTTTTTTTTTTTTTTTGTTTCTAAGAAGTTTAAACTGATGGAATAAAATTTAACAATAAACTTTTTTGATTTGAATAAAAATTTCTTTTTTACTTAACTTAAATACTATTATTTTGCATACAGTACTTTACATACAAGTACTTTTTGCACAAAGTACTTGTAATGGCCAAAGACTGTAATTTTTGCAATGGATTTTTTTTTTTTTTTTTTTTTTTTTTTTTTTGGAAGCAGTATGTTTTTTGGATGACAGTTGTCAAACCTTGCACAAAAAGCACAATTATTCTATTGAGACATTTTCAAATTGACATAAATTCATTCTTAAAATTTGGCAACTGCTTTGCTTGGCCATCGAACTAAAATGTAATCATCTTAAAACACTTTCATTACGCATTATGAGAAACAATTAGAAAAATATTTGTAAAAAAAATCTTCTACAGAAAGAAAAGCGAATACTTAAAAAAAGAACATTAGTACTTACAAAGATATATTATTTAATTCCTTAAAAATTTGGCGAGCATTCAAAGTTGTGTAAATTATATCTACATAAACATTCATTTTGTAAATGAAAAAAGCGAAAAAGATAAATTTGAAACAAATTTCGATAAGAAAAAATTTCGATTAAAAAAATAGAAAAGACCAGAGAGGACAAATGCAACTGACTGCCGGAAGTTTTGCTGTGTAGTAAATGTTGTCACTATTAAGGCAGTGTTTTGGTTTAAATCTATAGGCAAAAAATAAATCTTAGCAAAGTTATTTCTAATTCACAATTAGTTAATTTATTTTTAAAATACTGAATTCATTTCAAAATTCAAATGTACCTTTTTTCTTTTTTTGGCTTTTTATTTTCATGCCACAAATATATATATATACATACATAAATATATGGTGTACGCCACGATAATTAATTGTAATTAATTATGATTTTTTCCTTATTTTTCTATCTTTACAGCATCAATTAATGTCGTCTACATATTTCTTAGTACCCATGCCCGCATAAAATAAAGAAAACTCACCAAGGCTATCTTACTTTTTCAGCCGCTGCAGCCTTTGCGAATTGTTGTCAAATGCGCTAAGAATAAATAATATTACATACAGAACGAGAAATTAATTTAAACAAAAAAGAAAGAAATATAAAAAACCCCATTGTTTTTGCCCAAAAATTGCCAGTTTCAAGAACATCACATTGTTTTGAAAATATATCTAAAAAGGCTAAAAAAAATTTAACCAAGGAACCACATTTGTCTCTCAGACAAACAAACAGCCAGAACCAAAATATCTTAAATAATTTCTTTATTTTAAGAAATTTATTACAAATTTATTAGCAAAGACATAAATGTATTTTTTCACTGGGATTTTATTAAAGAAGTTACAAAAGGAATAATAATTATTAAACTGTCACTCCCTTTCTAAATATATGTCTATCTCTTAAATTGTAATTACACTTTGTTCTTTTAAAAGGAAACAAAAACATTGTTCGTTCGTACATATATTGTTTTAAACAAAATATAAAAAGGAGCTTAAATGAAACGATAAAAGACACCACCAATAACTAAATAAATAATTGTTATAAGATTATTAATTGTTTCTTATTGGACAAAGTAAAAAATACAATATAAAATAAAGCAAATAAATCCAGAGGAACAACCAATCATAAGCATTAAAAATCGTATATTTATACAGAAAATAAAAGTTCATATTTTTAAATAATAAATTTATTAATTAATTTCAATTAAATAACAACAACACCAAGAACCACAAACCAATCCCAAATAACACAGTCATAATGGAGGACAATAACACAAGTACGCAACTTAAACACGATGATCCATCGGTCACATTAACAATAAGGCTGATTATGCAAGGAAAGGTAAGTAGTCTCTTTATATATTTCTATATATGTATGTACATATGAATTTATGAACCGTTTCGACATAGAGTTGTTATCGATTTTAAAAGAGAAAACAATATCATCACTGAGAATTTCTGCGCAATTTAATATATATATATATATATATATATATATATATATATATATATATATATATATATATATATATATATATATATATATATATATATATATATATATATATATATATATATATATATATTGTTTTCCAAGCTGCTTTAAATTAGCTGCAGCTTTTTCTAAAGAGGAAAGCTCTAAGAAAAACAAGCTTGTAACTCCCGCCACCAATTGCATTAATTTCGGCTTTGTTAACCTAAACCCAACCAAACAATAAAACTTTATATTTATAAATGTCTACCCTAAAACTTTGTTGAACTTACTTATTACTAACCGTTGGCATCTCTTAGCAGTGGTCCCATTAAATTTAATTTCATCGTAATGTTTTCCCAGTCTTTTTCGAAATCGTTCTCATTTCAACCCATTTGAAATCCTCCTTGCCAAACTTGCATTATTTTCAAGTGTCTTATTTAATTTTTCAAATTGTTTGGAATTAGATTTAACTTTTTTCCAATTCTAACGCCTCACTTTATCACTCTGATTCTACCACTTGTTTAAACCGTCGCCAAAAAGTGTGCTGAGAACTTAGTCACTATTGACAACTTGTCGATCCCTCATCTGACGTATATAATACCAAATAGTCTACAACAGTAGTCGATAAATGTCAACGTTGACTTTCATAATAACCGTTTTATGCTGGTGACTACAATGTGTATCGACAGAGACTTACATAATATGGCTGAATACTACCTTGATAAAAAGTTTTCGGAATAACCCCCTTGTAGCGGACCCATCGTTCCGATTTGACTTTTTTTATTAGGTTGATACATCTGTTGTTGACATTCCCGCTAAATCTTAGCGTCATAGCTTGACATTTGCAAAAGCTGCGTAGCCAAGAGTACATCTGTCTCTATGTATGTTGGCGATTTTTTACAATTTACTGCTGTGGCCGCGACATACCTAAAACCTGCAACTTAACATATTAGTAACAACCTTATTAAACAACAAATGTAAAGGATTTAAAAAAAAATTGATAAACGGAGAGCATTTTAGACTTTTTATAACTTAAGGCCCAACCATAATATCCGTTGGCTAGCTTAAACGTTTGTACGAATACACACAATCAAATGTGTGTACTGAACAGACTTTTCGTCAGCTTTCGTTCAGTTTTATTTGCTTAAGTTTTGATTGAACCTGATAGCATTGTACGTACGTAAACAGCTGTTCGTGTGTTGTATGCAAAACAATAGAAAAAGAAACACGTTGTGTAATGAATACTCTTGCTTTTATTCGTCACTGCAACAGCGGCGATTGAACATGCGTAGCAGGTGTATGCAGATTTCTTTTTTATTTAAACTGTGTTATTTTTTGAAAATACTTGATTTTGTACGCAAAATATTATTTTTTTTTTATATTTAATAAAAAATAAATTCATCCAAATGCTAATAATGCTGAAACAACTATTCAAATAGTACAATATAGACAACAAAAAGTTGATTAAGTATTTGACAGACTTTTCGTTGACTTTTGACAGTAGCTTAAGTAAGCAAAAGTATGTTATAGTTGGACCTTTAAAGTGCATGCAGTTACGAAAAATCGGTTTTTTAACTGTAACTCAAAATTCTTGTTGAACTCGATAGCACCTATCAGAAAAAAAATATCACCTCCCAGATATTTCTCATTATTTTTTGTCACATTGTGTTTTTTAAACCTATTTTATCAGAAACGCTTGTCGTAAGCAAGAGAAGTTCTACTGATGATTACATTGAAATGTTTACTTCTAAACTTAATACTGAAAGCTCATTTAATACTAATACCTTTATGATGAGGGAACCAGAAATATGCAATTGCATTTTTTTTTTCATGCAATCAATCAAATCGGATGTAAGATACTCATCCGTTTCATGAATTTTGTTTGAATTTTGAAATCGATTTGTTAGTGCATATTTTGCTCATAACAGAATTTTTCACCATATTTCAGTTTTAAGATCATGTTTTTGAAATTTATTCGTATTTAAACAGGATTTTAAACCTTTTTAGATATTATTTTTTTTTACAGCCAAAACAAAATTTTTGCTCTAAATTCTGACCAAGTCAGTTTTTCGAAATTATCTGCTATTTAAAATTTATTGCGTTAAACCGATTTTTTAAACACAAAAGAAAAAAATTGAACAATTTTTATACTTTGCATTAAAGAAAGATATTGAGATATTAAACAAAAACTGAAATTTGCTATTAGTGACATAGTAAAGGCTGTCAAAGCCATAACGATATTTAAACTGAACTCATTCAAATTATGTGGATTGCTCGTTTACTGCATCGCTTAAAAGAACGTATATTAGAGATCATTATAAAAACATAAAAAAGAGTCTTTAAAAGATTAAAAAAAATAATAATAATAATTTAAAAGGAAATGTATTTAGATCTTATAAATTGCTGCCCAAACCAGTTCCACTCTGTTGGGGAACTTGGGTTGCAGTCATTACTTACTTCGCTTACAAGACAAAGATCTTAGAAGTTCTTAGCGCCTTACATACTACTTTGAAAGAGCGCGTCATACGGGTACACTCCGTAAACCAAAATCGAGTGAAATTGACATAGAATGAAACTTCAAATTGCTACAATTTTCAAATCTGACAAGATTTTGACATTTTTAATTCGCTTCATTATCTTTAAAGTAACTTCTCTGATTATCTAATCTTTGAAATAATTGTCGCTATTGAGCTTGATTTGTCTTTAAAAATTTACTTGATTTTAATTTCACTCGTTTTCGGTTTATAGAATATACCCCATAATCAATAAAAAAAGTCGACTTTGAATTTTTTGTAGTTTAGGGATTTTTGGATTTTATATGACGCTATGTATTATGTATATTTACAAACGATATTGCATTGTGAAATTAATTTTTTTTTATTGACAAGGAGAACATTTTTTATTTTTTACGGCATATTTTTAAATTTGTAGGTAATACAGTGGTGGACATTCGTTTGGCCGCATCAATTTTTTTTACTTTTTTATTTTTTCATGTGATATATATTAAATAAATATGACTTATTTTGTTGTTTTCTGTAGACTAAAGAATAGGCTTAACAAATCAAAAACAACAACTGACCTAACGGTTCAAAAAAAAAAAAATACAAAGAATGAATTTTTTTTTAAATCATATAGTTTTTTGTGAGACATACGTTTGAACGCAAGCTAAAAGAAATTCATTTACATTGTAAATCTGGTAGCGTGATCACGTTTTTTGAAAAAAAATATTTTTGATTAATAATAATAAAAGTGGTTATTAAAGCAAAATGGGTTCTGGAAAACGATTAAATGAAACTGAAAACAAATTTTCTGAAAATTTTAAAAAAGTGCAAAATCAAACAGAGAAATTGCGAGATTGTTGAACCGTTCCGAAAAAGTTCTTAGAAATTTTTTAAAACTTGGCACCAAGTATGATATTAAAGCTCCAACGAGGTTATCTTCCAAATTAAACAGTCGTCAAAAAGGTCTAATTCGATTTGAAGCGTCAAAAAATCGACTAACGTGCCGTGAAATAAAGGAAAAACATAACCTTTCAGTGTCCAGGCGAACTATTGCTCGCATTTTAAATAAAACTTCATCAATTAGATGGAAAAAAATTAAATCTAAACCCCGATTAACGAAGCTTCATAAAGAGAAAAAGCTTACGTTTGCGAAAACACACATGACATGGAAAAATGAGTGAAAAAGAGTGATCTTTTCTGATGAAAAAATTTAATTTCGATTTACCGGATTGTTATAGCTGATATTGACATGATTTGAATGTAAAAAATGTTGTCAGGTCTAAAAGAAATTTCGGTGGCGAAAGTGTTATGGTATGGGGTGCATTTTCCTATGATTTCAAGCTTCCCATATGTTTTGTTATTATAAAAATGATTTCACAACGATATTTAGAACTCCTTGAAGATGTCCTTATAACGAAATTGGATAAAAACCCCGATGAAGAATATATATTTCAACAGGACAACGCTGCTATACATGTTTCCAGGCTATGTAGAGATTGGTTTACGTCTAAAAACATAAATTTATTGCCATGGCCGGCATGCAGTCCGGATTGCAACCCTATAAAGATTATATGGGGAATTCTGTCGTCAAGGGTTTATGAAAGCGGACAACAATTTTCATCGGTTAATGTACTGAAACAAAAAATCAAAGAATGCTGGTCGAAAATCGACATAAAAACGATACAAAATCTAGTTGAATCTATTCCAAACAGAGTATTTTCAGTTATCCACAATCAAGGTGGTCACACTAAATATTAAAACAACAACATTTTTTTTAATAATTATTTTTTTTACATGGCAGTTACAAATTGCGTCCAAACGAATGTCTCGGCATATTTTTCTTTTTTCCCAATATTTCGTTACTTAATTGAAATATATTTTAAGTTTGTTTTTTTATTTTTAA
This sequence comes from Wohlfahrtia magnifica, assembly GCA_023159175.1. Classification (NCBI taxonomy): domain Eukaryota; kingdom Metazoa; phylum Arthropoda; class Insecta; order Diptera; family Sarcophagidae; genus Wohlfahrtia; species Wohlfahrtia magnifica. The sequence goes on along the minus strand of JAKWBJ010000149.1, from coordinate 630,877 downwards.
GGAATTGTTAAAAAATATCAATACAGAAAAAGTTTTCCAAAAAAGTTCATTCATTTACATAAAAACGATAAAAAGTATGGTGTGGCCAAACGAATGTCTACCACTGTATTTTCGGATTTTTACTGCATATTTTATGTACATAAAACACTTTTTTAAGAGCATATTTCTGATTTCCCCGTTTATGATAAAATTACATACAAACTGTAATATGTCTTTAATAACATAACTTGTGTACAAATATTTTATTATTTAATAATGGATAAAAGTGAAAAAAAAAATTAATGTAATTGAAATCAATACCTACGTTCATACGAAAATCTTCAATGGCATATCATAGTATGTATCACGGGTTCATTGGGATCGAAAATCTTGTTTTCATAGTAGGGATAATAAAGAAGATAGATTATTTAGATATACTAAAGGATAATTCGCCACAATACCACTCAAAGTCAAATTTAAGTGGAGATTATTGCTTTTTTCAGAACAATAACTCAAAACATCAAAATAATTACTTCTATACAATATAAAAAAGATGCTGTTACGTTCTCTACAGAGCTCTGACCTCAATCCTATAGAGAATTTTTGGGTGTATGTGAATTCCAAATTACACCAGCGCCAAGTTAGGAGCAAAAATGCGCTCAAGACTGTTCTCTTGGATTAATGGGTTAATACCATTCAATATTACCAAGAATCTAGTTCATTCTATGAGAAGATTTAAAGCTGGTACGGACGTAAAAATAGGATGGCGTGGTATAGTGATTAGAGCGCATGCATAACTATATAAGCGACCAAGGTTGGAGGCCTAGCAAAGGATATGATGAAAAAAATTTATTGTTGGTTCGAGTGTTTAATAAAGACGCTTCAGTTTTCCTCCAGACTACCCAGACGAAGACACAACGCGACCTACTGGAAAAAATTACAAAGCTAAGTAAAGATCACCACTACACAATCTTATAAAATGAAGCTGCAGTTGATTAATCATCTACTTAGTTTAAAAAATCAACTTGATTAATGAAGCTGAAAACAGCAATGGCTGCTTTGTGGAAAGCGAATATGCTCCCTAAAGGAGTAACGGAGAAAAAAGGAAAGTTTAATGTGACCAAGTACTCAATTTTGATGTAGACCCTATTTAAAAAAGTACTTTCGAAGAAGAAGAAAGTGTACAAGTTTTTCTCTTTTTTTTTGCTATGAATCAGACATATTTTGATATTATAATTAATTTATTAAATTAAATGAAATATTTTATTGAAAGCTGATTAATTAGTTTACCTATAAATTGCTAAATATAATATCTTTAATGATTAAAAAGATGTATGAAATTGAAAACCAACCGGTGCTCTTGCAATATTTTTTTTTTTTTTTTTTTTGCTGACTGTTTACAATACGAAGAAGCAAATGAAAAAAGATCTGCATTTTAGGTACTAAAAACATTAAATAAATGGCTTAGTTAAGCCTTAGTTAATCCGTTTATACATAGTTTTAGTAATTTTGTACTACATTACAATAAAAACTTAAAATGGAGTTCTCCTTCAAAATATCGAACTTTTAAAATTAAATAAAAAAGAACATAAAACGTATAATGAAATGCCCACCAACATCAATTTTCTGCTGACCCTCTGTATTAGTCACTATATTAATAGTTTAAAATGCAAAATTAAATTCGTACAAATAAGTTTAACACTGCACAACTACATGAAGTACGTATTGTACGTATTTAATGTATTTTGAAATGACAAAATAAGCATTCCTAGAGAAATACATACATAGATAATTATTATCTGTTTTTATTTTTACGACAAGAAAGTAGCACTCACTCAGGCGGATGAGCAAATGAACATACCTCATACATACATATTACCCACCTTAAAGTCCACTCTGTCTCCACATCATGTTTTACTATTTTTATTATATTTATTTTTGTTTTTCATTTTATTTATTTTATATAATGATATTTTTACCCTATGTTTTTGAGTTAATGCCAAAAAGTTCACAATTTCTTTTTAATTTCTAATCGAAAATATCGTCTACAGAATCTAACAACGAGAGTTGTTCGTCAAAATAAAAATTTCTTTTCGTCAAATGTTAAAAAACCGGAATGTAATACTATTTTTCAAAAAGGTGCTGTAGTGCTACAACATAAATTTTAAGATTTTCCAATAAACTCCAAAATCTCGAGTTACGGGTAACAAAAAACAAATTTTATGTTGAATATTAACCGATTTTAAGTTCTTTTTATTGGGTTTTGCTAAATAAATATTGTTAAATTAATAATAATATTTGTCCTAGTCTGACCCAAACATTTCCGCAAACAGCATAAATTGCATTAATTGATTGGAAACTAGTACCATCTCAAACATGTAAAACTTAATTTTTAAGCTCATTTACGTCATTTCCAACTGAAAACACATTTTACAGAATTTGCAAGCTATAACATTTGGAATAGCAATTGCTATAATTGCTATCTTTCGTTTTCTTATATAAAAATTGTACTGTTCTTTATGTTTTTATATTTCAAATACATATACATAAATCCATATAGCATCCTTTTTTCTTTGGAACTGATGTTTCTACCTTTAGATAGAAGATTCACATGCTTTAGACAGTGCTAATACAAAATTACAATTACTATATACACTAGACAGAAAAAGTCAGCATACAAAACTTTTTATTACATTTAGGACTCTGTATTTCTACGAATTCGCAACAAAGCTAAAATTTTAAATGCCTCTAATATATTATAACCAAAATTTGTATTAAAAAATAAAGTAGGCTTCATAATTAAAAAAGTGCATTAATTCACACAGAAAAAATCTGCGTACACATTAAATATTAATCTATCAATCGTTGTTCTTAAATTTATAGCTGTTAATTTCGTTGCATCTTAGTCAAATTTACGTGCATATGTATTTTCTGTAAGGAAAATGATTTCATTTGTGAAATAGCAATTTCAGAAAGAAAAGAATTTATTCCACCGAAAGAAAAATTAAAGAGAGTACTCAACTCTTACAAAGAAACTTGAAGTTTTGTCAATCAAAACTTTAAGTGAAAATATACATATGTATATCTTTTCAACTGTTTGCAGCAATATCCCAAAATAACGGCTTTAGTATTAATTTAAAATTGCTGAAAGTATTAATTTAAAATTTGAGAGGAATACATATGTATATGATGTTAGAAATATCTTAAATCGAAACGGTTTTCATTATCGTATAGCATGTAAGAAACCATTTATTTAATTAAAAAGAGTATTTTGAGAGTGTTTGAGGTTCTCAAAAGAAAAGACTATCCGACTAAACGCTAATTTATTGTTAATGCTGTTATAAATATCCAAAATAAAATTTAAAAAAATGGCATAAGCTTTTGTACGCAGACTTTTTCTGTCTACTTTTTTTAACACAATCTTACTTTATTTGTAATTGATTTGTATATAGATAACCAGAGTATACCTTCCCGCTTTGCTGAGAGCCTTTGTGTTTTACATCTATAGAATTTATTCCTCGTATGAAAAATTCAAAAGAATGTATATGTAATGAAAGTATTGAGTACCAAGTCATTTAGACTAAGTTCAGAAACTGCTATTCTAATCGTTCTCTAGATGTACAAAACCAATATTTAGTTGTTCATTTTTTGCAAATTCAGTACCTTCCACTATTACCGTTGCAAAGATATACAAAAATCAATGTTTAATGTATAGCAGATACCACTTTCATTTATTCAATTCCGCCTACTTTTTGAGTGATGATTTATATTGACCACAAAGTTATATGAATCAAATTTATTACCGTTCTCTAGACATACAAACATCAATATTTACTTCAAATGGGAGGTGCCACACCCACTTATTCAATTTCGACCATATTTAGACTGATGAAGTAGATTGACTACAAAGTTATTTAGACCAAATTCAGAACCTTCCATTATTACCGTCCCAAAGATATACAAAAAACAAAATTTTCTTTGTATGGGAAGTACAACTCCCACTTATTGACCACAAAGTTATTTTGGCCAAATTTAGAAACTCTCCTGCCACTATTTTAAAGAAATATAAATAAGAATTTTATATGGGTGTGGCACCGCCCAATTGAACAAAAAACATCAGTGAAAATACACCTTTCGCATAATGTATTGGTTTGTAAATCAGTTTAGTGGTTCTCGAGTTATAAAATGACGAACATAGGACAACTTATTTTTATATTTTATTGCAAAGGGGTTCACTCTAAGGACAATAACTCGCGAACTAATGTACTTACAAAAACCGCATATACATAAAATACCGCATATACTTAAATCGTCTTCAGAAAACATCAATTAAAACGCATTTTATAGTCTTCTTTTATATATATAGATTTAATTTCTTTGCTGAATTTTAATATTTATTAAAAAATTAATTCTCAATCCATAAGAGCTGTTGTTATATCAATTTTTTTTTTATCTTGGGTATATTTGTTTTGTTCGCGGACTTTTTCTGGCTAGTGTATTAATGTTATTATTATTAGTATGTTTTTAATTAAGAACTTAGCCTATCTACAAATATTATCGAAATTCTTCTAGCCCTAGCCATAAAATGTAAACAATTTGACAGTTTCCTTCTGTACTGTTCGCCTCCATGTTGTCCTAGGCCACCCTTTATTCCTCTTCCTTGAGAGTTCCATTCTAAAGCGGTACGCTCGATTGACAAATTGTTCTTAGAGTATGCCCTAGCCATACGTATTTTCGCTTTTGGATTTCCTTCTTAATTTCGCTCTGTTTTATGATTCGCCATAAATGTGTGTTTGTAATTGTGTTTGGTCACCGTACACCAACCAGCCTTCTTAAGCACCGATTGAGGAACGTTTGCAGTTTGTTTAAAAGTGCCGATGTCGTATACCAGATCTCAATCTCATATATCAGTACCGATTTTATGCATGCATTGAAAATTTTTACCTTCGCCTCAAGTTGAATTGATGAGTTCCGAACACGAGAAAGATTTCCAAATGTGCCTTTAGCTTTTTTTAATTATTTTCTAATGTCGGCTCTTGTACCCATCAATCAATTGTTAAGGTGTTCATTGCCGATGTAGAGAGGTTCTTCGCTGTTTACGTTAAGCCGCATTGTTTTTGTTTTTGCCGAATTATTTTCAAACCGAACTGTTGCGCTTCATGACTAGTTATAGATTGTCGTAAGTCAACGTGTCTGTTAGACAACAAAGCTACGTCATCGGCATAGATGAGTTTACCGAGTTTTTCATTATTATTGCAATTTATTCCTGGAGGCTTATAGTCTGACATTTCAAAACTCAAATCAAGTGTGATGATAAACAACAGCTGGAATAACACGCATTCCTGTCTGACTCCAGGGTGGGTTTCAAAAGGCTTGCTAAGTTCTCCATTGCGTAGTACTCTGCAGGTAGAATTTTGATATAGGCCCTTAATAACGTTAATAATTTTTTCTGGAACCCCACTCGCATGGAGAGCTGCCCAAATACACTCCCTATTTAAGGCATTAAAAGCTTTTTCAAAGTCCAAAAACACAAAATGTAAAGGAGAGTAAAAGACCGCAGACTGTTCGATGGTAGTGTATATATAAATATAAAATTGAAATTGTATCGTCCCTTTATAAAACGATCTTTTGCAATGTCCACATTGCATTCTATCCAAATTTTGTATGTAAATAATCTATTAATAGCAATACGTTTTATTTGGAACAGCTAAATGCATATAAATTTTTAAATTTGTTAGTTATTAAATTTTGACTTTGGTTTTTGTGTACAGCAGTAATATCATGTGATTAAAAAATCTTCTCACACTACCTACCCAGAAATAAATAAGATGTACATACATACGTACAGTGGTGGAGAATAATAATAGGGACACTTTATGCCAAATAACTAGAACAACGTGGAATGGTCTAAAGAAACGAAGATTGATTTATTTGGCTTAGATGGGAAATCGTGTGTACGTACTTCTTTCAATTACAATGTATTCTTTATTTGATTTTTTAATGATAAATAAAAATTTAAGAATATTATGATGTGTCCCCATTATTTCTTCCACTACTGTATATACATATATGTACGTACGTGTATAAGTAATTATAATCGGTTCAGACTTTATATGTCTTGTAAACTTTGTTGTAAAGTATTTTACAATATTTTGCCAATTTTTATGCTTCATGTAATAATTTAGGTAAAATTTGTTATGATGGATAGCAAACAGTACTACACAGAGACTGAAAAAAAATTTTGTTTGCTTTACATCTTAGTGCAGGGCATTGTAATTATTTTATTTCGCGACATAAGATAACCATGCAAAGCAAATGTTTTTACCACATTTACAGTCATTCCATACATTGCCACACTCTTCTGTTTTTCACATCATCTCTAACATACACGCTCATCTCTGTAATGTGTATACATCGGGAATTCGAAATTTTTATTTGTCAAATTATTGTCGTAAATACACCTGCCGATGTGCATAAAGATAAATATTACAACAACAATAATGACAATATTATAAAAAAAAACAAAAATAATTTTTGACTTAAAAAAATTTTTTATGAGGTCTGTAATAAATTATAACACATATACATACATACATATTATATTCCTTGTTGTTAAGTTCGTGGTAGCACTGTTACCAATACATATGCTATGTACTACATACATACATACATACATAGATAGCTTACAAAAAGATACCGTCGTTGTCTTGTTATTAGAAATTAGAACAAATAATTAAATATAATTAAAATTTCAATATAATTATTTGTACAGTTGTTATTATTTGTACAGTTGTTTGCATTGCCCTCCACATTTGTGTTGGGAAGGATTTTACTCGTATTTATTTGTAAATTTTTAGAAATTCTACATAAATACATATAATCGTGTGAAAAATAATAGATTTGCACTAATTTCAGTTCTAATGTTGTTCTAGAGTGGTTAATATTTTTCTGAAGCTGATTTATCATACCACGCAGCCTGAATTAAAAAGCTCATAATAATTAGTGGGGCACTATCCTCTGGTTGCTGTTTTTACTACATTCCACAAATTTCCTATCGCATTTAAATCTGCCAGTCTAATACACTTTGCTTTGGAACACCCATTGAAGTGACTATTTTCTTCGAGCGAAGATAGCTACAGTGGCCCAACACCATAGCAGGAAAATTAGCCTTAACCCTTAAACACACGAACTCTTTTTTGCGCTGAAAAAAATATAATATGTAGATATTTAGGTGTTTATGCAGAAAAGAAATCCTTGAAATTAAGAAAATATATACTTTTTTAAGTTAAATTTATTAAAAAAAAAAAATATTGTGTTGCATTTCTGCAACACTATGCATTTACACACAAATAAAATGTTTAGTTACATATGAAAATTTTTTTTCCCTGGTGACAAAAAGAGATATTGCGCACTTCTCACATTTTGTTTGCGTGTATTCCTTGCATCCAGTCATTTTACACCGACTGCGCACACAATTTCTAGGCCAGTGACCAAAATTATCCTTTATTGCGGCCCCTATTATGAGTTGCTTTCGACGTTCGATAGCCAACGAAAGTGTTTATCGAAAGAATTGCTGTTTGGTATTATGACGCTCATTTGATAGAAAAAAGTGTTATTGTGAATTTTATCTATTGTGAATAGATAATAATAATGACAGTAGAAAAGTTTTATTCAAATTACGCTTAAATACGTTTCGTTTGCATCCTTGTTGAACAATAAAAAAATATGACTACTTCAACGGAGCTGTGGTTTGATGAATCCTCTGATGAGGATGATAACTTAGTGGAACTAGCTAGATATCGAAAACAAATAAGGGATGCCTCTAATTCTTTGGAAATGAATTCAACGGCGTAAGTGTACTCTATTCAAGTGGTGTTTTTATACACATTTATATAATTTGAAGAATTTTTTTTTAGTTTTATAGATAATTTCCGACTTTGCAAGGAAGCTTTTATGTATTTGTTATCCACTACAATGTACAATGTAATTGTTGCCTGGTACTTACGATCTTATTCCTGTATAAAAATAAATTAAAAATGAAGTTCAGTTTCTTTAAATAAAAAAAAAAAAATGGTAAAAGACTTACATTTTTAATATTTTTATTGATTTAAATATATTGTTCACAATTTAAAAATACACACTTTAATAATTTTCACACACAAAACATCAGCGTCGAAAGCTAACAACTGTTAGATAAATTAATCGATGCTCAAAGAAATATTCGACAGAATTGCCAGCTCATAATACCAATTTGATAATCGATAGTCGATATTCGATAGCCAACGAATATCGAGGATCGAATGCAACTCGTAATAGGTGCCTGCATCTTTGGTGGGACATATTGAAATTTTCCGGAACTTTTTTGGCTTGCACGTCGTTTTCTTCTGGGTTGTTGGTGCTTGGTCTGCTACGTTGACAAGTTCAAATCGCGTCATTCACTCTGCCCAGTACTTCAGCTAATTCGAGCCTATAGCCACACAAACTTAGAGCGTCATTTTTTTTAAATCAAGCCAAGAATTTATAATAGACATGTCCAACAAGTGGTAAAACAATCTTAAATATAATTTTCGGCTTCTCACGGCAATACGATACCTCCCGATGAAGATATCCATAAGATCCACTTCACGCATGTGAGCATTGTTTTCCTTTATTATTTGTGGGCAAGGTATGTCTACCTTAGTTTTCTTTGATTTGTCAAACCTTTCAATGTGGGCTATAAGTTCTGCTCCAACATATGAGGACAGAAAGGTGACAACTTGATTGTCTTTCCACGTAACCGCTGTCAAATCAATACCATTGAAAGGCGTCATTTGTTTCTCATAAAATCCAGTTTATTAGTCTTTTAGCTTGGACGGTACGCAGGCTGTAAATTCCTTGTTTTGCTAGATGAGTAACTAGTGGCACAGAGATATAACAATTGACAAAGTACATTATGTGATTAATATGCTTTGGTACACTTCTTGCCAGACGGATAACAACATTGCCCATTCTTCCTGTGGTATTAGACCATTAATTTCATTCATATTTGGTGGGTCAACAGCTAAAGGATCATCATTATTATTTTCATCTAAAGGATTCAATTAATCATCAAACAAGTCGTCTTAGTTAACATAAAAACTCTGGTCTTCTCCATCAGACTCATCCAAGCTACCTCTCAATCATTTATCTTGGCTAAAAAGGCATCTAAAAAATGATTTAAATATGATAAACAAAAAATATGAAGCACACATTCTGCAGTAAATGCACAGTGTTGCAGATTTACAACATTCTAAAATGCGCGAAATTAAAAAAAAAAACAAATTTACAATAAAATTGATATGTTTTAGAATGCACAATAGACCGGTGAAAAATTATTTTAACCTTACCTTTAAAAATCACAGAGTTATTCGGGTAAAATAAATACAAATTATACCTGCTGAAAAAAATTGTTTACCGTTACTTTGTTTATGTAAATATCACAATCCACTAACTTGCAAAACTAAGAAAGAATTGCCAGAGAATTAAATACATTTCGTATTGCCACACCCTCGTACCTCTGGGATACTTTTTTTCAAATTTCAAAAATAGCTAAATTCGAATTTTCGGAAATTGGCCAACTTTAACGCCCTATATCTAAAAATCAGTAATGGTTATGGACATGGAATCCTTGATTTTATGGCTATCAATCCTAATAGTCGGTATTGCCCCACCCTCGTACTCCTAGGACTTTTTTTTTCAAATTCCAAAAATAGATGAGTGCGTATTTTTTAAAATGTAAAATTTTGCTGTTTTTTACGCCTCTATCTGAAAGCATTAACTAAATTTTTTAAAATTTGCTTAACAACTTCTTACTTTGAACAATAAAATTCCTAATTTTTCCTTAAAAATCACCCAAGTATTGCGTAAAACAAAGGTAGTTGATATTTAAGATAAGAATATGTTTAATATAAGACTTCAAAAAAAAATTTGCCACATAAGTAGTTTTTAGTTTACGATAGATATCTTGAGTCTTATCAAATGGCGAAACAATTGTAAGTCGCTAGCAGCCACCGGCAAGCAATAATATTCAATAAAAAAGTAAAGAGAGCGGCAAGAAATAACAAAAGGGTCTTTACAGAATCATTGACAGATGAGGCAGACATAGCACCAGATTAAAACAACTACAGGGGCTTACATATAAACTGTTTATTTTGAAAGTGTGGCAAGTGCATTTTTTTATTACGCGATATTTAAAAATTTGCATTTTATTAAATTTTAAAATATTGGTAATTACTAAAAGATATGTATATTTTCAATATTTTGTAGTCACAGGGAATATAAGTTTACAGTCCATTTTTTATAACTATATTAAATGGCTCACTTTTAAATCTAAAAACTTAAACTTCCATCTCCCAAATACCAGAACCTATTTTTTACTAAAAAAATTTTTCGCACGAAAGATCATAACAAGTTATATCTATAAATATCATTATCGCCATTTTTTGTAAAAATGGACTTGTCCCACTTTCAAAATACAGTAAAACCTTGATAATCCGGACTATTGACTTCATACCCTTATCCGGATTATCGAATAAAGATTTAGAGTATTGTTCTGGTATTAAAAATGCATTTAAGAGCCATATCAAATAATATAATAATAATTACATTTAGAAAAGAAACAAAAAAACATGTGTACACTTTATAAAAAAGTGATAAAATGTGTAATTTTTACAATTCATGAAAGTAACAATAAAACTCTTAAAGCAAAATAGCAAAATAGTTTGTTTTTGCGGCAAAAAAAAGAGAAAGAACTATGTTTTTGGAGTAACAATTAATAGAGATTACCATTACACAACAGTTTGAAAACATCCATATTAAGGAGATGTAATCAATGCATATTATAGACTACAAAATGGAATGAAATGAATTGATGTCCGGATTATCGAAAAATTTCATTGTAGATTTCATCGTGTACATTCGTGCTTATGATCTCATTTAGGATTGCATTCGAGATTTTATCACATCAAAATATTTTGATATTTAGAGATTGCATTGATGCAGATTGCGCTCTCTGTGCATTGTGATTTCATGTTTTTATCTCTTTAGTTCACTGAAAACAAGCAAGCTGTAATCATCTGCATAACGATTTATTTTTTTCAACCGTACTTCTTTCGCGATATTATGCGCGATATTATAAAATATCGGAACTGATATTGCGTATACGATTTCATTGTTGATTGCAGTGTTTTTTTTTTTTTTTTTTTTTTTTTTTTTTTTTTTTTTTTTTTGGCTATACGAGTTACGGCTAGGGAATCTTCAAAAGATATTGGTAGTCCGGACTAACCAATATGCACGATTCGCGACAAAACCTACTATCTGGCTTGTCATGCGCCTACGTACTAAACCCCATCCACGTAATCCTTCCATCCATTTCCTCGCCCGGGACCACTATCAAGTATTACTTCAGGGGAGTGGTGATTCAGCGAATGCTGCTTCCCCTTTCCGCAGCAAGATTTCCTTTGCGAAAATGCACACCAAGTCCCAATTCCTGGCTGAGGTCAGCATTAATCCAACGATGTTGTTGAATCGTCGTTTCCAGGGCACGCCTTTGATCTTTATACCGCGGCCAGTCAAAGAAAACATGATCCGCGGTTTCGGTCACATTCGGACAATCCGGGCACACATCATCGTCGTCGTGCCCATATTTAAAAAGGTTGGCCCTAAAGCATCCATGAACGCTCAACAACTGAGTCAGGTAATAATTTACCTGCCCGTGTCTCCTTTCTACCCAATCAGCTACGCTCGGTGTGAGCGTGTGGGTCCATCTTCCCCTCAAGGAGTTATCCCAATCATGTTGCCACCTTTCCATAGCACCTTCCTCCAGTCGGCCCGCATTTGCCGACCCTGATCTTTTCGCAGCATGCTTCTTTCCTTCAACATCCGACACCAGCTGCAGTGGCATCAGTCCCGCAATAACAAAAGCCGCGTCAGTGGATACCGTGCGGAAGGCAGAGGCGACCCTGAGCGCACATCTTCTATAGGCTGCACAATACCCATCCTATATGTTCTCCTAAGCATGGCCTCAGCAATCGATCTTACCACACTAGTAAGCAACAGCCTCCTCTCCTGTCTAGGGCCGCCTATGTTTGCCATTATCCGCGCAAGTGCACAAACTGTGAGTGCACTTTTCCCACCGACATACTTCAAGTGCTCCCTAAATGTGAGTCTATTGTCGATCATGATCCCCAAGTATTTGATCGCTTGTCTAGAGGTTATCCGCTGGTCACCAACTGTTATAGTGATAAACTCCATTTTCTTTCTACTGCTTACTAGTAGAACTTCAGTTTTGTGATCCGCAAGTTTGAGACCTGCGCTCACAATCCAGCTTCTGACCACAACAACTGCAACATTGCATGCTCTTTCCAGTTTGTCGAGATGTTTTCCCTTTATCACCAAGGCAATATCATCTGCGAAGCCAACGATTTGCGCTCCCCTTGGGAGTTCGAGCCTTAGCACACCATCATACATAATATTCCAGAGTATAGGGCCTAAGACTGAGCCCTGCGGTACCCCAGCCGATACTACATATGATTTCCTGCCATCAGACGTGTCGTACAAGAGGACTCTGTCCCTGAGATAATCGGCAATCAGCTCGATCAGGTATTTCGGCACGTTCTTCTCATCGAGTGCAGCCAACGTGGCATCCCAGTCTGCAGAGTTAAACGCGTTCTTAACATCCAAGGTGATGATAACACAGTATTCCTTATCACCTTCAAGCCAGCGGTCTCCACTGATGGCATCCTACGCCATGTTCACAACTCCATTCACAACTCGGCCATTCAAGGCCGTCTCCAATCTCCTGTAGATTATCTTCTCCAACAATTTGCCGGCTGTGTCAATCATACAGAGTGGGCGATATCCGGATGCATCCTGTCTGTTATTGCCCTTCGGGATGAACACCAGCCTTTGCCTTTTCCAGATCCTAGGGAATGTCCTCTCTTTGATGCAAGCATCAAACACTTTTCTAAACATTTCCGCCTTGCTCTCAATAGCCGTCCTTAATGCATTATTCGGGAATTCATCAACTCCTGGTGCCTTTTTCAGCCTAATATCCTTACACACTGCCTCAAATTCCTGGCTGCTAACCTTCGGAATTTCAAGGTGGGATGGTCCTTCTTGTACAGAGTAGGTTATTTCGGCCCTACGCGAGAAAAGTCCTCCGACAATTGATTTCAGTTTGGACGCAGATGTTGTAGATGGTGGTCGAAAACTATTCAGTTTCCTCATCACAACTTTATATCCCGTACCCCAAGGGTTGTTCTCTACGTCGTAACACATCTCGCTGTAGCATCTTCCCTTGCTTTGCGCAATGGGTCTTTTCAAGCAGGATCTTAACGTTCCTGTGGTCCTCTTGAAGTTCTGTAAAGTTGTCACGGCCTCTCGCCCCCTGGAAAACCCGCCGTGTATGGTTACACCTACGCCTTATCTCAGCTATTTCCGCATTCCACCAGTATACATTCCTTCTGCCAGGTCTATGGAAATTTCTTACCATGGATTCATCACAAGCTTCCGTGACCCGCCGCATCAGTTCAGGTGCCATATCGTTCGCGCCTCCAGTCAACTGGCTGTCCCTCCATCGCAAAGACAAAGGCCATACGCTCCAGTCAGTCGAGATTGCCAGGGAATCGCTGATGAATGTCAGGTCTATCCTGGAGCTTCTTCTGTTCCTCGAGAATGTATCCCTTTGATCGCAGTTCAGCAACACCACATCCAGTGCTGCAAATGCCTGCAGTAAACACTCTCCCCTCGTGTTCGTGTAGACTGAGCCCCATTCAACTGCCCATGCATTAAAATCTCCAGCAATAACCACAGGCCGTAGATCCTTTGCTCTGTTGACAACGTCATCCAGTCTGATGCCATACTCCTCGATTGACAAGGCCGGGGGAAAGTAGCAGCTAAAGAAGTGCACTCCACCAACAGTACCCTCAACAAAACACTCCATCCTATTATCAACATTCTCCAGGTGGAAATTACCACAAGACCATATCGAAGCCTTGGTGCACCCACTGTTAGCCCAGCGGGGATTCTCTGGTACTCTATAATGTTCACTCAATAATGCCAGGTCTATCCCCTGGTCTCTCACAGTTTGCCCCAGGATATCCTGCGCGGCTTCGCAGTGGTTCAGATTCAGCTGAAGGATTCTCATTTCCGCTGACCTAGTAGCTTCCGGCGGGCCGACAGGTAGTTGGGGCTTTTAGGCCCCCGTGATGTGCTTGGCATCACCATTCGGACGGCCCCTACAGAGTAGACATAGTGGGTCACTCTGGCACGTTCTAGCGAAGTGATCCTGTCCGCCGCACTTGTAACAACTTCCGGACCAGTCCTTCTCACCCTGGCACTCTCTGACCACATGCTCAAAATCAAGACACCTGAAGCATCTTTTTGGAACTACTTTTCTACGTAGACGGCAAACTGTCCACCCAACACGCAGTTTGGCTACCTCCTCTTCCCTATAAGCCTGTCTCACTGGAATAGAAATAATAGCCGTTCGCGTACCTCCAGGAACACTTCTTATATCTTGAGCGCAGAAGCCTCTAATTCGCCTATTTGATCCTTCCATGCATTTATTATCTCGTCTTCCGTAGTTATTTCATCTAGATACCTTAGCTCGAAGGTTGCCTCCCAAGTAAGTGTCCTAATCTCAACATCCTCCGATAGCACATTCTTCAATTTAGACCGATGCAACTCGGCCGTCATCTCGGAAGACCTTTTAAATTCGAGGAGAATTTCTCCCCTCTGTGTCTTCTTAACCAGAGGAACATCATCGCCAACTGTTTTAAGCTCAGGGCCGCCTCTCACTTTTCTAAGCAAATCCGCGTAGGATAGCTTTTCTGTGGGCTTAATTATCACTACATCTGGTCTGGGTTTCCTGCGCTTTTTTGTTTGGGTAATCCACTCCTTAGGCCTCTGATTGCCCCCATCTTGACTGGACTGCCCATCTACAATGCGGTTCGGTTCATCCACCCTGGTGGCATCAGTAGTCTTAGCAGGTACCTTATTCAGGTCTTTCGATGTCCCATTAGTTTTCTTCTCCGACCGACCAGGCTTAGTCTTTTTAGGCGGAGTTCTCCTCCCTTATTCTTTTTGACGTGGTTATTAATGATCCCATTTGAATCGTCTGCGTGCATCTGTCATTAGTTCTGACCTTATTCGCCGTTAATTGGGATTTACTCCCAGCTGCCTGTTGGTATAGTGACGATATTAAGGCCACTAGATCGCGCATTGGTTGATGTATGGATCGCCTTCCTCCTCCCATCATCTCCTACAGTTCCACAATTTTCTCCCCGAGCTTGGAGAAACCTCGGTGCCCCTTTCAGGGTCTGCCAAGTTATCCGTGTCATCGGACTTTTTGAAAAAAATTTTGGGTGAATTTTTCTTTTTTTCGCAACTAAGTTACGAATAACACCGAAACTGTTGAAAATACAAAAAAAAAAAAAAAAAAATTATTCGTTAATTTATAGGAAATTTTGCTCCTAAACATTTGGTGATAATTGCAATAAAAACGGTCAAGTCGTTTTCAAGTTATGATGAAATGTATCAACATTACTATATTTTGGGCGAAAATTTTCCATGCCCATAAAAAAAATGAGCCCGATGGAAAAAAACTAAAAATGCATTTGAATTCAGCGCATCAAAATCATTGTATTCCATGCAGTTTTATTTAAAGGCGAGTTTTATTGTTATCAATAGTCAATACTTTTATGATTTGTATACCCGCAAATGTTGTTGTTGCTCTTGCTGTTTTGCTTGCCTTTGATGTGTTCTCTGCCGCTGCTGTTGTAGTTGCTGCTTATTTCTCTGCCACTGCTTGCCTTTAATAAAATTTCAGTCTTGTTCGATCTGAACCTCAATATTAGCATGATGTTGCAAAATATACTCAGTGGTATTGGCGATTTCCATGGCACGATCAAGAGATATATTGACAAATTCTAAGAATATATTATCTCTAGCTGGACCTTTCCCCAGTCCCATTAAAAATTTAACGCGCAGTGCCATATTCAAATGTTCCACGAAGTCACAATTTACTGCCAGTGAACGTAATCTTGCTGCTCATTCATTTATGGATTCATGCGTTATGAAATGCACAACGTTCTGTCAGGCCATTGGTTATAAAAAACTATTTCACTTGTTTCTCAAATATATTCCATGTATGGTCTTACATATTAAAATAAGGATCCCTAATGAAAACGCCCGTGAACTGCGTTCCACTTATATTACATTCAGATGATGCCGGCTTCATATTTCAGTACTATTAATAGCTTTAAACAAATGTATTTTTTAATTTCCTTTTTTTACATTGGTTCTTCAACTCGTCGCCACTGTAATATACGAACCACGAGGTAGCAATTTTGATCGTATGTACTTTAAAACTGTAACTTTAATTTTTATGAGAGCAAAACAACTTTTGTGTGTTAATCCACATTCATTTCTTTTATTATAATGCTTCCTCTTATAAACTAGTGTATCTTACATTGATAATTTATAATATAAATGCGTTGCCAGATTTTATGTATATATCAAAATTATGTATTATCTAGACAGACTTTTTCTGTCTAGTGTATGCAGATCTCGATGCAACTTATCGCTTAAATTTTCATATTTTAAAAAAGCTTATTGTTGAGTTTCTAACAATAAGCAGCATTGGGAAATTACAAATGTATACCATACGGAAATACATATAAGTTAATGATTTATGGGCTTATTTATTAAACCACTTAGGTGATTCGTTGCAAACACAATTTTAATCTTAGTAATCTACAAAATTACTCACTTAATTTTATTCCAGACCTTATTCGACACTGTTATCTCTAACTCCAATTGTATTCTCCATGTGTGATTCATATTATATTCTCAAGTGATCAAAGCAATTTTCTAAGTGCAATATTTGGTTTTTTATAAACTGCTGTAAAAAACCTGTGGTTTGTCGTATTCGCTCAAGCAGTATTAACTAATCAAAGCAGTCAAACAAATGTGGAGGTATGGACGTACCTGTTGTCATATCAGAAGAGCATATTAAATATAAAATAGGACTTAACATGCTATCCTGGGAATTACCGGTGTCAGTCATTTTATGGTCTCTTCATAAAAAGCAGAACTTAATATTTTGTCATCAAGGGCTTTAAAGTATTTTATTTCCTATAGCAAGATAGTAGGTAGATAACACGTTTCTGATACCAATAAATACCGAGCGCCATAGATATTTATCTTTGCTATCGATTTTTTGTTCTTTAAATTAAATCCAATTTGTTTCCATGCGCAGTTTTTAGACGGTTTTTTTCATTGGCTGCAATATATATGTATATATTAGCAGCATCCAAATCATATTTTTATATAAGAAGTTATTCAGTCAAAATTTGATCTAACAAAAATACCCATAGAAGCAAATATTTTGATATAAGTTGTATAAACGTATCTTCTTTAGTCAAATGCAATCAAGAAGAGATAAGCAAACGAATTAAAATAGCAAGGCTATACCACGAAGTACCCATTTTGAATCGAAACTATGTCGACAATATTAACACCTTTTTGAAAATTTTGCTGACTAAATACATACGAAGCAAAAACAAGCATCTTTAATTAATACACAATTTTTTCCTGTCTTTTATCTTGTTTCTGTTTTTGGTTGCACTCGACTCAAAACAAGACTTGCACTTGACAGATACTAATTAACAAAAATAAACGAATAATTTAATTTGCATACCCTAAGTAACAAGGAGAATATTAATGCTATTAAAAAATGGGGGAACAATGAAAATTGTTAAAATTGGAACACTGCAACTCAAGTTGTGGATGGAAAAATAATTAACGCTAGTGTAGTTATTATAAAATACAACAAATAATTAACATTAGCCATTTATATTTAAGTTAAAATCTATGTTATATTGTTAGACTCGAAAAAAAAATTGCAAACCGTTAACATTATTAGCCTTAGAAATAAAACTGAAAAATTTAGGTTTTTTTTGACATTTTTAAGGGTTGCAAGTGGTAGTATTAAAATCAGAATTTGCTTTATTGATTCGTTCCATCTGTGCGTTATCTTTCAATAAAGAATTTTGTGTAAAATATAATTTTTCTTACTTTACTGGTTGTAAGTCCAAAATACATAATAAGATAATAAACAAAAGTAATGATGGTATCGATAACGCTTAGCTGCGCATGTCGCATTTTTGAGAAAGTTTGCGGATTAAGAGAGTTTGCGCAAGATCCAAATGAGTTAATGAGTTAGTATTACAGCCACTTTGATTTATTATTATTATTATTATTATTATTATTATTAATATTATTATTATTATTATTATTATTATTATTATTATTATTATTATTATTATTATTATTATTATTATTATTATTATTATTATTATTATTATTATTATTATTATTATTATTATTATTATTATTATTATTATTATTATTATTATTATTATTATTATTATTATTATTATTATTATTATTATTATTATTATTATTATTATTATTATTATTATTATTATTATTATTATTATTATTATTATTATTATTATTATTATTATTATTATTATTATTATTATTATTATTATTATTATTATTATTATTATTATTATTATTATTATTATTATTATTATTATTATTATTATTATTATTATTATTATTATTATTATTATTATTATTATTATTATTATTATTATTATTATTATTATTATTATTATTATTATTATTATTATTATTATTATTATTATTATTATTATTATTATTATTATTATTATTATTATTATTATTATTATTATTATTATTATTATTATTATTATTATTATTATTATTATTATTATTATTATTATTATTATTATTATTATTATTATTATTATTATTATTATTATTATTATTATTATTATTATTATTATTATTATTATTATTATTATTATTATTATTATTATTATTATTATTATTATTATTATTATTATTATTATTATTATTATTATTATTATTATTATTATTATTATTATTATTATTATTATTATTATTATTATTATTATTATTATTATTATTATTATTATTATTATTATTATTATTATTATTATTATTATTATTATTATTATTATTATTATTATTATTATTATTATTATTATTATTATTATTATTATTATTATTATTATTATTATTATTATTATTATTATTATTATTATTATTATTATTATTATTATTATTATTATTATTATTATTATTATTATTATTATTATTATTATTATTATTATTATTATTATTATTATTATTATTATTATTATTATTATTATTATTATTATTATTATTATTATTATTATTATTATTATTATTATTATTATTATTATTATTATTATTATTATTATTATTATTATTATTATTATTATTATTATTATTATTATTATTATTATTATTATTATTATTATTATTATTATTATTATTATTATTATTATTATTATTATTATTATTATTATTATTATTATTATTATTATTATTATTATTATTATTATTATTATTATTATTATTATTATTATTATTATTATTATTATTATTATTATTATTATTATTATTATTATTATTATTATTATTATTATTATTATTATTATTATTATTATTATTATTATTATTATTATTATTATTATTATTATTATTATTATTATTATTATTATTATTATTATTATTATTATTATTATTATTATTATTATTATTATTATTATTATTATTATTATTATTATTATTATTATTATTATTATTATTATTATTATTATTATTATTATTATTATTATTATTATTATTATTATTATTATTATTATTATTATTATTATTATTATTATTATTATTATTATTATTATTATTATTATTATTATTATTATTATTATTATTATTATTATTATTATTATTATTATTATTATTATTATTATTATTATTATTATTATTATTATTATTATTATTATTATTATTATTATTATTATTATTATTATTATTATTATTATTATTATTATTATTATTATTATTATTATTATTATTATTATTATTATTATTATTATTATTATTATTATTATTATTATTATTATTATTATTATTATTATTATTATTATTATTATTATTATTATTATTATTATTATTATTATTATTATTATTATTATTATTATTATTATTATTATTATTATTATTATTATTATTATTATTATTATTATTATTATTATTATTATTATTATTATTATTATTATTATTATTATTATTATTATTATTATTTATTATTATTATTATTATTATTATTATTATTATTATTATTATTATTATTATTATTATTATTATTATTATTATTATTATTATTATTATTATTATTATTATTATTATTATTATTATTATTATTATTATTATTATTATTATTATTATTATTATTATTATTATTATTATTATTATTATTATTATTATTATTATTATTATTATTATTATTATTATTATTATTATTATTATTATTATTATTATTATTATTATTATTATTATTATTATTATTATTATTATTATTATTATTATTATTATTATTATTATTATTATTATTATTATTATTATTATTATTATTATTATTATTATTATTATTATTATTATTATTATTATTATTATTATTATTATTATTATTATTATTATTATTATTATTATTATTATTATTATTATTATTATTATTATTATTATTATTATTATTATTATTATTATTATTATTATTATTATTATTATTATTATTATTATTATTATTATTATTATTATTATTATTATTATTATTATTATTATTATTATTATTATTATTATTATTATTATTATTATTATTATTATTATTATTATTATTATTATTATTATTATTATTATTATTATTATTATTATTATTATTATTATTATTATTATTATTATTATTATTATTATTATTATTATTATTATTATTATTATTATTATTATTATTATTATTATTATTATTATTATTATTATTATTATTATTATTATTATTATTATTATTATTATTATTGTTATTATTATCAATATTTTGTGTTGGTGATATATCACTTATATTTTTTTGCAAATGTGGAGTATCTTCTTTAGGCAATAGAATTATTACAAATACGAAACCATTAACCATTTTTTGCCTTTAAAAATTATTTGGTTTTGAACATATGCATAAAATATTTTATTATTTATAATTTTATAAGTTAGTAACTTAGCTAACTATTAACCAAAGCAAAGTACATTAAGTATACTTGAGAAATATGTGTGTATTTCTCAAGCAACAACATTTTTCATCCACTTTATTCCAAATTGTTCAAATTTAGATAGAAAAAACGCTAAATCGAAGAAATTCCAATAATTTCTTATATTTGAAAAGATTTATTTGACAGTGTAAAAATCGGCTATAGATCTATTTTTGTAGTCGGCTCTGTAATGTATGGATTGTTTTTAAAAGTTCTGATGTCTCATTGCCCTTAAGAGATGCAGTAACGGAATTAGCAT
This sequence comes from Wohlfahrtia magnifica, assembly GCA_023159175.1. Lineage (NCBI taxonomy): Eukaryota > Metazoa > Arthropoda > Insecta > Diptera > Sarcophagidae > Wohlfahrtia > Wohlfahrtia magnifica. The sequence continues at coordinate 609,406 of JAKWBJ010000149.1, read as the reverse complement.
GTGAAGAATTTGTTGTTGGGATTCTCAAATGAAAATACGGTCTTAATATGTTTTCTTCTTTGAAAACATTTATTTGACGAGCTGTAAGTATGTAATTAAATAGTTCTTAGATGCAATTCTTGTAAAAATTTTATGAAAGCTTTAACATAATTGAAAATCAATCCATTTAAATGTTGTTTTTATTCCCGTTTATTTACATTTCTTTAACGGCAGGTTAAATTATGTTTGAGTTAATAATTTTAGTGAAAGATTAAATTCAGATTACTGGCCGCTTTAACTAGCAATCAAATTAAAAGAAATATATATTTAAATCATTTAAGCAAGGATTAAGATTAATTTAGTCTCGAATTCAAGACCCGTTTCTAAGAGTTAAGAAATGAAGCAAAAAAGTAAGATAATTGTGAGGAAAAAACAAAAGTTGCTGTTAATTTGGCATTTAACAGTGCAGTTTAAATAACACTATACTCTTATCATTTATTTGCAATTCATTTTATTCAACAAACAATTACTATTTCAAAAAAATTTAAAATGATTAAAAATGTATTTTTTAAAACTCAATTTAAGACTTAGTCGCCACAGTTCATATGATAAATGCATATTATTTTATATTTTCTTCTCAAATTTGTGAATTTTTTACAATTTTCACACGAAATAAAGGCTTGAATAATTATGAAGTTTTGTAGGTATATAAAAAAATATACAGATACAAACACAAACTTCAACTTAGATTGGGATTTTCAGTATTTATGTATACATATAATTGCCTGCAGACTAAAGTAAGTACGGATAGTGTTTTACATTGTAAAATACAGTAGCTCCAACCCAAACTCGGACACTATACCAAAATATTTTCGATCGCTTAAAAATTATTCATTTTATTTATGAAAAAAAAAAAACTGTAGTTACTTTCTTATTTGTGTATATCTTCCACGTAATAAAGGAAAAACCTACTTAGAAATTTAATAATTGTACGTAAAATTGAAGTTGAAAACGCTTTGAAAGTCAAAATGTTTTGCACAGGCTAAACTCGGACAGTAACTTTTATGGGTTAATAACTGCAACTCTGGAATTTCAATGCGACGAACTTCGCTGATATAATTTACATATTTAGGGGAAACCCTTTAGTTCAGTTTTCGAAAATTATACAGAATAAACAGAGCTAAAATTAAGAAGATGGCTAGACAACGGGGAGAAACTAGTATCGAAGTAAAAAAGGTTATTATTGAGCATGCATGAAAAGGAGAAAGTGTTCGCGAAATTTCAAAAATTGTTGGCAGAAGTCGTTCAACTGTGTACGACATAATAAATAACATTTCAAAGTCAATAAAACGGTGCCAAATAGACCAAAACATGCCCACAACTAAATATTTTCTGAGTCAGAAGAACGTTTTTTTTTTTTTTTTTTTGTCAGAAAAATAAAAGTAAATCTCTAAGTGCTCCTAAACTTGCTGCTATTGCTGAATGTGACCTTGGTAAGAAAGAAATCCAATCAACAATAAGAATCTTGCTTTACAGAGTTGGTCTTAGTGGTAGAAGAACTAAACCAAAAGACTTAAATTTGCAAAAGTGTACCAAAATAAGGGCTTTTCTTTTTGGAGAAACGTTATATTTACCGACGAAAGCATTTTTAACGTATTTGTGTCGGATGGTAAACCAATAATATAGAGGGGACAAAATAAGGAACTACGTTTGAATAACTTGAAACCGACAGTAAAACATGGGGGTGGTTCAGTGGTTGTCTAGGGCTCATTTTCTGCATCAGGTCCAGGATCCTTGCATTTTATTGACACTGTCATGGATCAAAATGTTTATTTAAACATTTTAAAAGAAGAAAGTCAAAAAGTGTGGATAAGCTTGCTCTGGATAACGGTTAGTACTTTTACCAAAACAACGGCCCCAAACACAGGGCCCACAAAGTAAGATCTTGGCTGCTATATAATGTGCCACACGTCATGGAAACTCCACCCCAGAGCCCCGACATGAATCCTATTGAAAATTTGTGGGATTTTCTCAATAAAAAAGTTCACCATCAGTCGGTTTCCAACAAATCTGAGCTAAAAAGGGTTTTACTAGAAGAATGGGAAAAATTACAAGCTGGTTACTGCCAAAAAATTGGTCGAATCTATTCCCAAGAGACTCTAAATGATTACAAAAAACAAGGGTCTGCATACAAAATATTAATTTTATATCAATAAGTAATATTCTCAGATATTTATGTAGCCGTTCGAGTTTCGCTTGTGTAACTTTTTTAACAAATTGAACTCTTTTTTTGTTTATTTCTACTTACAACTATTGAATTTTAATTTTGTTTTCTATTCTTAATCAATTCTATTATTATCAACAAAATCAGTTTGTTATAGTGTCCGAGTTTGGCTTGTAACCACTGTAAATTTACTCTTGTTAGTCTTCTTCTCTTACTTTCATACCTCTTTTGAGTGAATACTACCACCCATCCCACTTCTTTATCCACTAGTGGGGGATAAACGATTTTTGTCTGTGTGTATCTTTTGTGCATGTTTTTATCTTACAGATTTGAGCCGCACTTGTTGTTAATCTGTAGAAATTCAATTTATATTGGTTCGCAATATTATATATGCACATATTTATAAATAAATTTTTCTGTTAAATTACATTAATTCTTGTTGTCATTTCACAATTATTTTTTAACATTTTATATCAACGGTACTTATATATGCATACATACAAACATATAAGATAAAGAAGCATCTTTATGTTATTGATATAAAAACAAATGTATCTGTGCTGTTGCCTTTGTGCTCAAGAACAAGATTTGATGTTTTTTTTTTACAATACAATTGTGACAGATTAACACCACATGTTTTGTGTTGTTGTTACCTCAAACGCTAAGAAATGATAAAAAGGATGTTTTTATAAGAACGTTCGAACTTTAATTTGAAATAAAATAACATCTTAGGGGCCAAGAAACAAGTCCCTCTCGTAAAATAATATTATCAGCAAAATGACTTTTTAATAATTCGAAGCTTTCGTAAGATTTATGGCTGATACATTCCTGTCGAATCTATTGCAGTGAATGCAAAACAAAAATTAATTGCATTGGATTGTTTTCACATCATATTCGACAATCTTGCTTGATTAAAGAAAAACCGCCAGTAAAAGGTTTTTCAAATACAACACTGATTTTTAAATTAAATTTCTATTTTTAAAAGCGTTTTTGAAAGTTAATATATTTTATTGTGATTCGAAACAACCCTATAGTCAGCCTAGAACCACATTGCTCTATATCAATACTCTTTTTCTAGCAACGACTGCACTAGTTAAAATGTCGATAACTTTCCTTTTATGAGCAAGTAAAGATACATTAGATACAACAATTCTAGCGTACTTCTGGTAACATTTTCAACGAACGCGTCAATATGGTCACTTAAATGGACTACTGAATCTTTAATTCAAATGTCTCCATATGATCAACTGATGGATTTTGTGACAATTTAATGTTAAATGTCAATAAATGATTACACTGATTAGGGTCACTATTTGATATTTCTGGATGGAACTTACTGAAAATAACCGTAAAAAGAAATTACAGTTAAGAATTTGACATAAAGTAGCTCCTCCTATTAAGAGATGGGACAAGGTAAAAAAAACACCTTCTATGTAGACGTATATGTATATGCGTTTAGAAAATTACGTGTTGTGTTGCGAGATGTGTGTACAAGTAAAATTCCTCCTATTAAAAGGTTAAACTGATATAAAACTCGTACTCTTAATATTGTTCTCACGAAGAACACGCATTTGAAGAATAAAATCTAAGTAATATATTTTTTTTTGTTTCTGTTTATATGGTACATACAGTGTGTCAAGAATGAGTTTACACATTGAAAATAATTAAGTACTTTCAACTTCATCACCAATAAAATGGCACTTTTTGCCTTTTGACACGAATTTTTTTGATTTATTATAGTAATATACATATCTTCTAAGATCTTAAGCAAAAAATTAGACAATTTCAGTTCATAACAAATAAGAAATTTATCAAAAACTAAGTGTACTCCCATTTGTATCGTCAAATAACTCTTTACATAAAAATTAGAATATGTGTTTACATTTAATAAAAACATTTTGAAGACTTTTATATTCACAAGTATTTTCTACCGCTCTTCTATTTTTCCAGTTTAAGTGGTGTAAAGTTCTTTGGCTGGCGGTTAGCTAAAGGGTCCGCCATCTAACGTTTTTTTTTCAACTAGTGCTTATTTCGTGAATGGTAACACTTAGCTCATGTCTGATTTTACAGATAATTAGTTTTATCCTCCGCTGAACGAATATGGTTGTGTATACGCTTAAACAACGCTGGGAAATATTGCGACATTACTTTGAAAATCATGGTAATGTTGCAGAATCAAAAATGATCTTTTCAGATGAAGCTCATTTTGATCTTTGTAGGTATGTAAACAAGCAAAATTGTAGCATTTGAGGCACAGAGAACCCGCACGCATACATTGAAAAGTCGATACACCCAAGACAAGTCACTGTTTGGTGCGGATTTGGGTCCAGAAGCATAATTGGGCAATTTTTCTTCAAAAATGAGCAAGGAGTGGCCGTTACAGTCAATGGCGATCGTTATCGGCCCATGTTGAACGAATTTTTGTTCAAAAAAATTGAAGAGGAGGATACTAGCACCATTTGGTTTCAATAGGACGGCGCTACTTGCCACACAGCCGAAGCTACAATTGATGTTTTGCGCCCTGTTTTTGATGATCGCATTATCAGCCGCAGAGCTGATGTCGTTTGGCCACCTCGAAGCTGCGATGTGACACCGTTGGACTATTATTTGTGGGGTGCCGTCAAATATAAGTGTTACGCCAACAAGCCAGAGACAATTGACGCTTTAAAAGACAATATTTGTGAAGCCATTAGTGAAATACAGCTGCAAACAATCGATAATGTGCTTAAAAATTGGACCGATCGTTTAGGCTACTGCATGGCCAGCCGAGGCAGCCATTTGAATGAAATTATTTTCCATTATTAACCGGAAGGATTGTACTTTCAAATAAAAAAAGATATTTGAGAAAATATTCAGTAGTTCTTTTATAGCATTTTCAAAAAAAATAAAAAAATATTCGGCTGACCCTATACTTCATTCGTCAAAAAACCAACTAATTTTTAATAGAGTTCAAGTGTGGAATTTGTGCGGAGGTATCTATTAGTTTTTCGCAGAAATAAGGAAGCCACATCTACGCTATATGCGAATTATGCTTAGAGACGTTGTCCTAAGTGTGGTTTGTTGTCCCTAAGGAACCCGAATTTGCTAACTCTGCTTATCAAATGGATATTTAAACTGTTTTAGTATTGCTGTTCATATATTGTTGATTCTATAAAATCCAAGTCTTCTACGCCTTTGCTTGGAATACACCTCCAAACTATTACTAACATTTATTTAAATTTAACAGTTGGGTAGATTTTGATGTTTTCTAGCGATGTTGAGGGTATTTTCCACACGCTTGTAGTCCCATCGTTGTAATACTACATCATTTTCGTTTTGGCGCAAAACACCACCTTGATCAAAAAGTTCCTGGAGTTTTCATTTCAATTCAGAAAATTAAAAATACAAGTTTATTCATCTAAATCTATATTGTCCCCCTCAAAATAATCCCCATCGATGCAACACACTTATGCCAGCGCTTTATCCTATTCTCGAGGCTTTTTTATATTCGGTTTTCGGTATGCCCATCAGTGCTTCCTGCGATTTTTCCATTATTTCCTCTCGGCTACTGAAACGTATTCCCCGTAATGGTTTTTTAACTCAATTGAACAGAAAGAAGTCACAGGGAGTCAAATCAGGTGAATTCGGTAACTGTTGGATGGTATTTGTTGCATTTTTCGTCAACAAATTTCGAATAATGGTGGCACTTTGTGACAGTTCGTTATCATGGTGCAAAATCCACGAGTTTTCTGCCCACAATTCTGGTCTCTTTCGGCGAATTGCTTCACGCAAACGTCTCATAACGCGCAAATAATACTCCTTGTTTACTGTCTGGCTTTCTGGCAAAAAATTATGATGCACTACACCATTGTAATCCATGAAAAACGTGAGCATTGCTTTCTTTTTTGACTGAGAACGATATGATTTTTTTGGTTTCGGCTTATTTGGCGAACGCCATTCACTTGCCTGATGTCTAGATTGCGTGTCGTACTCATAAACCCACGTCTCGTCTCCAATAATGATCCTATTGATGAATGTGGGATCGGATTCAGCCTCGCAAATCATGTGTTTTGCGACCTCAACATGGTCTCTTTTTTGCATGAAACCGATTTTGTATTTCTTAAAAGGAAATGATTCAGTGATATGTTAAAAGATAAACTCATATCTCCTTATGTGCACTAGATAGTTTCTGAAAATGTAGGCCGTAAATCGAAATGCCTTTAAACGAGATGAATATGTGTTGCGTTTGCTTCCCTTACACTTTAAAAAAAAAAAAAAAACAAAGAATCCACGTTTTTTTTTTTTAACCGTAGAACGGGGTAAATTGCGATTAAAGCGAATGTGTTCCATAATACAAACAGGTCGTCATAGCGAAATGTCATGTAAAGAAGAGTATATTGTATCCGTCGCAACAGTCAATGTTCGAAGAATACGGCGGACACGTCATTTAATCGTTTCTAATAATTGTTTTGAATTTTTTTGCGACATGAGTTCGGGTGTTATCATGCAAATAATAACTTAATCATGTCTGTCTTTATATTCCGGCCGTTTTTCTTATAACGCACGATCCAAACAAAGTAATTGCAGTCTGCTTCGATCACCCAGTTTTAGCAGCTCATAGTACACAATGACGCCTTGATCACACAAGAGTGCAAAATTGCACTATAAATACTAAAATAACGTGATTGTATAAACAAACAAAAAAAATTGTTGACTTCAACGAAATTTGGAACCATATATAAAACCCAATAAAACCCGATGGGTTGGTTTTTTTTAACACCCAGGTTTTTGCCAACCCTGCTCAAAATCGTTATTTATGGATATAGGTGAATATTGAATGCAGTTGTGAAGAAGAAGAGATACACCACCATAACTATTATAATTGAATGTGCAACTTCGAAAAGGGCACATGTCCGAATATTTAAAGTTTACAGGAAATGAAAAAAAACTAATTATTTCTTAATGATGTATAATAGTCCAAAAAAATTTTTACGGATTATATTTTGGAGCTAATTTTATATTTAAAATTAATAAGATGTGCCCTTTCCGAAATTTATGACATCGAGTATACAAAACTTAACGTCTAAAGTAGAAAGAATACTAGGGATGTCAGTTTCTCAAACGTAGTAGGTGCTGGGAAGCATTTCTCATTAATACGAAAAAACGCATTTGCCAAAATGTGCGAGATGTGCCCTTTTCAATTATACATCGTAAAATTTATAGGTATTGAGATATCTATATTATTATTAATGAGATTCTCGAATTGAAATTATTTTAGTATCATGTGCCTGGAGTTCTTTATAATTAGCTTTATATTCTCTAATATTCCATTGCAAAATATTTGAACAATACATAATGACAAAAAAAAAGATTAACAAATTAAATGCAAACGATATGATAATTTCAATTTTGCTTAAATTATGTACCCTAATATCAACATAGCAACATCCAGTGCGTCAAGATGAGTGAAAAATAAAAAAGGGACTAACATTAGCTTACATTATCTTTTACAATAATGTAGTAATGTATCAGAGCCCCATTAAAATCCACATCCCAGCCCCTGCCCCAAACGCTACCCTGCTGGTAGAAAAGTACTTACTGTAGATATTATGTATTATCATCCGTTATCTTAAGACATATATTCTGCTGATTCGACTTCATCAGTATTATTTGTAGATTTTTGTTGTTTTTGTTTGTTTCCAATTGTTTTTTTATTATATTTCCTTTTTAATGCTTGTTTATTTCTGTTTGATGTATTTTTCGATAGTAGAGTAACCACTTTAGGTTTAAGAGATTTCTGTTTTAGTTCCATATTGGTTCCCGTTGGTGTTTCAATACCTTTGTAGTCAATTATTTATCTTGGTGTTGCATTAAGAGTATTTCCATTATTATTCGGAGTGGGGATTGAATTAATAGATGAAGTTACTTTACAATAGAAGAGAGTGTTTGTTGAGAGTTTTGGTGAGCTTTGGCATGCCTTTTTTAAAATTCTCTTTTAAATATGCATCTAAACATCAACTGAATTTACACCATAAAATGTGAGGCATGCCTTTTTTTCTTGCGCGGTTGAGTTTTTAACTGTAATTGTTTAAGTTTACATTGAAGAGCAAAACACAATGGTAAATACGAAAATAAACGTAAAAGAGAATGCGAAAACATGCACAAAAAACAGAAATCGTGCAAAGATTGCATGCAATAAATGGGTGCATGGAAAATCATCGTGTTATTTAGGTGTAAGTTTATACAGCTTTCTTCCTGTCTACTTTTTGTAAAGAGACGATAGCTTGCATTTCTTTTTCTCTTCTATTGTTGATACAATTTACACATGCTAAAGGATTATTACATTTATCGTCATCTACTTCAAAGTGAAACACAAAAGCGCAGTTTGGATAGATTTTATTATTAGTACATGAGTTTATTGTATGACCATATGGGATGTAGGGACGCAAAATAATTTTTTCGTAGCCGATATTTATATATTCTCGTAAGTTAGTGTAGCAATGAAGATAATTACAAGTCTAGTCTCAATAAGAAGATTTCCAGAATTTTTTAAAAAATTTTTAACTTCAGACACATTTTGGCTTTCCAACTCAATTAAAATTTCATTTTCGTCCATTCCTCTAAGGTCATTAGAGTATATAACTCCCTCTGAAAAACTAAGATTAGTATGCTCGCGAACCTCCTCCTATATACTCTAGTAGAGAATAGGGAAGTCAATGTTATAAGCTTAGAAGCTTGTAAATAGTTTTTCGTTTTAATTAGTATAGAACCATCCCGTATTTTTTGCATATTTCAACTTCAATACCACAAACGCCGTCAATTACTTTTTTGATGAGAAAAGGGGAAACATTGCAAATGTTTCGTTTGTTATATTCTTAGAACTTGATTGAACATTTACATTATTAATACTTGCTCTGCTCATAACAAGATCCAACAGCAGTAATTGTTATTTTTTTGTCTTATCTGTAGTAAACAAAGGCTGTCTACATGGGATCAACCAGTCCGGGGAATTACTTGAACTTTCCCCTCCATCAGATCACAATTTGAATTTTTTTGTCTTTTCTATGTTTCTGTGTTTACTTGTTAGCTTGTAAATAAGTTTTTTTTATTTTGTTTTGATGCTTATTCACTCAAAAGAGGTAAACGAAAATATGCACAAGCAAAGATCGCGTTTAATCGTGTCAACTGACAGATTAATACTGAATTTTGATTTTGATTTTTGTCGCTTACGGTTTTAAGTGACGATATTTAGATTTGTTGCCTGCTTCGTTTTGCATATCAGTTGCCCTTTATGCTTTTTTTCTCTTGAGACCAGCATTCAGGGGATAACCCCTATTCATGCAGTGCATTATGCTGGTACTAGGAAAATAGGTTGCTCATGTCGTAAGTGACAGGAAAGGCATTCGCAGGAAGATTGTTTCACAAACGAACAGTGCGACCAAAAAATGAATCTTCCCTATAACGTGCTGTTCGATTCACTGGACAATCAACTAAAAAAGGAATGTGCACTACAAGAAATGCGAGCACTACGTAAGAATATATGATTACTAGGAATTAGTTCCTTAATTTCGTCAGAACACATTCCGTTATAGTACCGATAGAGCAATGAAACACACTTTCGACACTTGAAATTTTCAAGCCCAGAACATTAATTCCTCAATATCGACATTACCCATGGACACAGATGACAACACACCACCACGTCTGTGTGACAGAAAATAATATTGGGTCTTGCGCGCATTAAATTCAACCCTTTTCGCGCGACCCCACTCACAGATTTTCGCCAGTTCGCTTGTAAACGTGTTGTTAATACTCCGCCTTTTCGCCTCAATCTCTAAAGGGCTCGGCCTACGATCAAAAAAATGTGAATGACAAATGTTGCTGCCATCTGCAAAAAAATAAATGGGATTAGAAAGTCTTTACGTAATATCAGAAATAGAGTCGGATGAAATCCCATCTTTAATCACTCTTATAGAGCGATTTTTGAGAAAGCTCGATATGAATCGAGAGATGTGACTACTGACACCAAAATCAATAAGTTTGAATATAAGAGCCTCATGCCAGACTCTGACAAACGACTTGGAAATATAAAGGGCCACAATGTTACTGTCACCAAGTCCATAAATGAACGTATTCCACTTTTCGGAGAGTAACGCCAGCATATCACCAGTAGAGCGACTTTTATGGAAGCCATACTGGCGATCGCTGAGCAAATTGTTGGTGTTACATTGGCAACCTTTCAGCAAGATGGAAAAATACCGGCGCGATATAACGCACTGAAAAGGTGAGCCAATGGACGCGCAAGTGTCGAAGAGGACCAGCGCTGTAATGCCATCCTTTCCAGAAGACTTATTAACGTCGAGATTTGCAAGAACCCTTTTTACTGCACGGGCTCGAAAGAATATACTAAGCAGTCACTGATACTCTTTTTAGTTCGGGCAGTGGTTGAACGCTCTCCGGCAAGTTCGAATTTCGTGGAAACATTTCATTCAAAAGATTTGCCTTTTCAAACGGGTTAGTGAATGTTTGGTCGTTCATTATATAGTCTAGAACGGAACTAGCGCTACTCCTAAGAGTTTTAATGAATGACCGAAAGCTCTTACTTCCACGTGGAAAAATAAGAACTTTAGCACGTAGGCGCTGCTCGCATAGAGCCTTTTCACGTCTAAGTATTGCAGCACACGAAGTTCTCGCCTTTTTGCGTAGCGAATCAGTATGATCGCATTCGTTATTACGCCAATTTCTGAATGCTTCCTCTCTGGATTTGAGTGCAAGTTTGCACGTCTGATTAAACCAAGACTTATTTCCTGATTTAATCGGATGCTTTCTGGATTGGATGAAATTATCCATCCCTAGCCTTATTATATTGACACTATTTCGGCCATGGCATTTACGTTGGAATTAAGAAAACAAAAGTTTCCAATTGAAATGCCCGTAGAAGTCGTTAAGCTCGGCCCAACAAGCTTTCCCGTAATAGAAAGCCGAGTGCTTCATAGCTGTATGTCAAGCATTATGAAGAGTGAAGAACGAGAAAGGCAGAAAAGGTCAGAATTTTCGAGAGATGCAAGGACCTCAAATACATACTTTTCAGGGTGTGTAGTGAGGAAAAAGTCGAGGGTGTTATTTTAGTGCCCATATACACGATATGTGGGTAGGTTCATTCACTAATTGCGCAAGCTGGTTGTGCGCGGCAAACAGCTCTACGTATTGGCCTTCTGGAGTTGTGCGGCCTGAATGACGTAGCCAAGAGGAATTATGAACATTGAAATCATCAGCAACAACAATTTCACCGAAATGCAATGCATGTATGTATGTATGTATATATAAAAGTGTTAATAGTGCTGATCTGACCCCAAGTACTCTACTAAAAATATAAAATCTAGGTTTTAAAAATAGCATGCAGTGGTAATGGAATAGCAGTAACAATAATAGGACTCAGTTCATAAAAATCACCTCTTAGGCGCTCTAAAAAGTGTGATTAATTAAGTGGTATCAAATTCAGAAAAACAAACAAAAAATGCGAGAAAAAATTTAATAATGTAAATATTATATTTTTCCTGACATCTGCACCTATTTTACGGGTACCATGAGTCAACAACTTAAAGAAAGCATAAAAATTAAAGAAGCTTTCGGATATTGAAATAGCATTAAGATGTGTTAGTAATATTTAGCTAATACTTAGGTTATTCGTATTATATAAAACGTTTCTAGTATTTTTACCAACCGTTTTTTAATAGAGCACAGGTCCTTGTATTTTTAATTAACTTACATATAAACCAATATAAGCAAAACTTAAAAAAAAATTAAGGAGATATTAATTTTCTTGTGTTCTTATTCTTTCCATCACGATATATGAATTTAAAAATAACTGTGTTCTAAAGTTTTCGATTTTATTGAAATAATCCCGGAGTTAAAATACTTAATATACTGAAGACTATTACAATAATTTCCATATTTTAATTTATTTATTTTGCTGTTTTTTACAGGAAGTTGGCAGTATTATCGGCAAAAAAGGTGAAATTGTCAATAGGTTTCGTGAAGAGGTTCGTTAATCTTAAATAGTTATTAATATTTTTAATGTTTTAAAATATACTTGTTTTTTATTTCTTGTAGTCGGGGGCAAAAATCAATATATCTGATGGTTCTTGTCCGGAGCGTATTGTAACGGTGTCTGGTACAACCAGTGCAATCTACTCGGCATTTACCTTAATTACCAAGAAATTTGAAGAGGTTCGTATAAAATTTGCTTTTAATTTATCATTCACTACATATGTGTAATTTGTATCACTTTTCAATTTTTCCTTTAAAAGTGGTGCTCTCAGTTTAATAATGATGTTGGTAAAAGTGGTAAAACTCAAATACCCATACGCTTGATTGTGCCTGCCAGTCAATGTGGATCGTTAATTGGTAAGTTTGTCAATTAACAGTATTTTAATGAATACATTAAGAGAAAATTTAAAGTAAAAGAAAAAATAAAAATACTGTTTTTAATTGCATAAGGCAAAAGTGGTTCAAAAATTAAGGAAATACGTCAAACAACAGGCTGCTCCATTCAAGTGGCTAGTGAAATGCTACCAAATTCAACTGAACGTGCGGTTACTTTAAGTGGCACAGCTGAACAAATTACTCAATGCATCTATCAAATTTGTCTCGTAATGTTGGAGGTAAGTTATTGTATACCTATGTACAGTATGTCAAGAATGAGTTTACACATATAAAAATAATAAGCTTTTTTAAATTTAATTGGCAATAAAATGTGAGGTGTGTTACTACATACATATTTTTTTGTTATAGATAATTTTTGCAGTATCTTTAAAGAATTATGTCCGAAAATATTTTAGTTTTTTTGCAAATTAAGAGAAAAATACAACGAAAACAAATATTACCCAATTTTTTAGTGTCAAATAACTCTTTACACACCTATTGTTTTTTACGCAGTTTAACATTTATTTGAAGGTTCAATGTGTTTTGCCGTTATGTTTGGAGTTAGTTATTTTTGAAATGAAAATCTCATTTAGTTCAATATAACTTAAAAGATGCCACGAAAAAGGTTATCTTATAACGTCATTCAGTTGATTTATCAGAAATGCTTTCAGTGGCAAGAAAACGATTTACAATGTGCAAAATGAGCTGAAAAAGGCGGAAAATTTAAGTTAAAGATGGGAATTGGCCCTAAGACCATAATAAGTAAGCATGAAGAGCTTATTATTTTTACAACAATCGCTCAAAACTCTCAAATTTTCACAGGAACACTTGTGAAAGATCTTGAAGAGGAGTGTGGTGTTGTCACTTGTCATTAAACGGTTCGGCAGACAGTTTTAAAATATATATATCAAGAACAGCACATATGAAATCATTATTATCTGCAGCAAACATAGACAAGCGTTTTCTCGTCGGCATATGAACGTTTAACAACCGTCTGACTATTGGAATAACGTTATATTATGTGCTGAAATGAGAATGGTGTAACATTACAGCGATGTGCCTACAAGCATGTGAGAAAATCCTCCACATCTCTAGAAAACAACTTTTCAATTCCAAATGTTAAATTTCACAAAATGTCAATATTGGTTTAGTGGTGTGTCTCAAGGAAAAGCGTAGAAGACTTTGCTTTTATAGAATCAACAATGGATGCACGGCAATACTAAGCGGTCTAAAGACCCATTTGATAAACAGCACTAGAAAGTTCGGGTTCCTCAGGGACAACAAACAACAATTTAAATTTTATCAAGACAACGATTCTAAGAATAATTTACATATAGTGCGGATGTGACTTCTTTATAACTGCGGAAAAGTTAGAGACACTTCTGCACAAACCCCCGTCTTGAACCCTACTAAAAATTTTTGGATTTGTTAGAAAAAAAATAGCTAAACGCCGACCAAAAAACGTTATAGATTTAAACTGCAGTAATGGAAGAGTGATAAAAAATATTGGCATTTTATGGTCTAAAAAAGTTGTTTAATTGGTTGAAAAAGCAACTACAATGTGTAATAGATGCAAAAGAAGGTTATACCAAATATTAAAGGTCTAAAAATGTTTTTATTACCCGCTAAATATAATGTAAGCGCATTTTCAAATTTTTGTGTAGAGTTAGTTGACAATACCAAATGTGAGCAAAATTTGTTTTTGGTAAATTTTTTATATGTTTTAAACTGAATTTTTCTTATTGTTTTCTTAAGCTTAAGCAGATATTTACATATTTTATAACAAATCATAAAAATTTGTGTTAGGAAGCGAAAAGAGCCATTTTATTGGTGACGATGTTGTAAATAATTAATTATTTTCAATGTGTAAACTCATTCTTGACACACTATATGTATGTTGTACATAGTTAATGTTTAGAATGTCAAAAACTTTAAATTTATTTTTAAATGATGTTCATATTATTTTCGTACATATTTATAGTCACCACCTAGGGGTGCTACCATCCCCTACAGGCCAAAACCACAAGTTTCGGGTCCAGTCATTTTGGCCAATGGACAAGCATTTACCATACAGGGCAATTATGCTGTACCCGCACAAGAGGTAATTTACTATAAACACTTTTCCAGCAGTATACTTTTTTCCAGACAGTCTATTAAATTTTTTTACTACTTACGTACTACTTTATAATACTTTACTACTTGTACAACTTTGGCTTATTTTTTGTATAAGATGCCGTCTACTTTTATTCTACTTCTACATACTACATACATCTCTTGATTAATATTTGTGTTGCATATATTATTAATACTTTGATTTGTTCTTATTTTTTATTCCTTTATATTTAAATAAGTGCTTTTATCACGCTACCTTATTAACAAAAAAACATTTAATCTACTTACTGCCTTCATCCCAACATTCCTTTTAAAGTGTAATAGTGTTTAAACTTCAAAAATTAATTTCTTTTGTTGCTTTTTTATAACGAAAATTGAATTTATAACCCCTTCGTTAATATTACAACAGATAGGATTACCAAATATTACAAATAAAAAAAATAAAGATTTAATACTATAAATAAGATGCATAAAAGGCTTTTTAGGTGAAACATTCAATTTTTTTGTTTAATGTATGACTTTGCATAAGAAAGAGTGCGTGCGAAAAAAATAGTGCATACTTGTAGGCATGTTGTTTTGTTACCATCTGTGTTCCGAGACTTCGATAAGAAAAGTTAGAAAAGTCTGACATGCGGACATATAAAGTGTAAAAAGTTCCAGATAGAAATTCGAAAAAGAATTTGGTGGCAAAACAGCGACTAAAAGTTTCGCAAAAGTATTTTTTGAATAATTACACAGTGCAACAAAAATGAACTAAGTTGAAATACCTGGGAAATGACACTACTTTTCTGATAGGCGCTGCCGAGCAGAACAAGGATCTGTTTTCGAAACACCTCAACAATTTTGAGTTACGGGTAAAAACCGGTTTTTCGTACCTTCATGTACTTATAAGCTAAAAACTTAGCTGAATATTACCCGATTTTAAGTTTCAAGTGAAAACGAATTTAGAAAAAAGTGGACAACTTCCTCTAAAAAAGTAAAAGAACTGTGGCTTCCTAAAACCCTAATGGAAGGTTTTCCGAAAAAAGTTAAAAATGTTATTAAAAATAAATATAAAATTTTATAATTTGTAGAATTTAGAATTTGAATAAAATACTTTTAAATCTGAAAAAAATTAATGAACTAAGCTGCTGGTTTTAATTTTATAACGATAATCACGTGTACTATATCTTGCGCGCACTCTGTAAGAGTGAAAATGTTGCACTTTCGTTAAAAAAAAAAAAATGTAATAAAAAGAAAGGGTGCTGTGTTATCTTTAAAAATGTTGCGTTTAAAAAATTTTTATATTTCCTAGTTTTAGCCTATGTTTTATGGCAAAGGAAGAAGAAATGCAACATTTTTTTCAGAAAAGAAAACGTGATTAGATTTTCGTTAAATTCCTTAAAAAGTAACAGTTCAATTTCATCCTTAAAGGATATATTTTTCAGATAATTTACTTGTGTAAAGAAGTGCGTTTAAAGAATGATTTTTTTTAGAAGAAATTAAAGTTATTTCTGAATATAATTTTTTGTGTTACTGATACAAAGTTACAAAAAATATATTGTTATTAACACGTTAATAATATATATGGGCTGTGAATGGAAATCAACTGCAGTACAGTACGGACGTGTGAGGCACTCCTCAGTCTCTGCCTTGGACTATTAACGTGTTAAATTAGAAAATTTTGGAAATAAATTGAAAGATAATAAACTCTTAAATTCTTCTAAAGAAATTTGAAAAATGTAGACCCCTATTACGAGTAACATTTCAACTAAGTTGAGTTGAAATTTCAGTTGAAATTTTACAACTGCTATTAATGAGATGTAATTTATTGTGTTGTGTTAAGTTGTTATCGATAATAGAATTAGACAGGAAACAAGGAAAACTTGAGCACGCATAGCGGCTCGTTGTGATACCACATAACGCGTTGTCCCTGTTCTATTCACTAGATCCTGGTAATCAAACGGAGGCACCGATGTCAGGGATCGATAGCTCGGATAAGCCATAGAGAGAAGGAGTGTAAGAAGCCTCCGTCGTGTGAGAAACGGATACTAACAGATAAAGTGGAATACGGTCTCCTCTTCAGTCAATCCAATGCCAAGACAAAAGTCATTTGCAGGTAAGCACAGCCTTTGTGTGTGCCTACCTATGACGGAATGACCCGTGAGGATGGATATAACAGAAAAGATGCTCTGACGGTTCAGTTCGAACAGCTGATTGGTACGCTTAATATCCAACCTAGGCCAGGTGAGTCTGGCGATAAAGCAAAAGTCACCCTCCGTCCAGACTCTTTCTCGTCCAACATTTACTACCACCTGATCGCCAGTTTAACGACAGTAAGAGGCACACCCACCCTCCCGTGGAGGTGAATGTCCGGAAGAAGTATGTTCGCTCTACCGAGCTCATCAGCAGCACAGTCACCCGAGATGTCCCTGTGACCAGGAATCAAGGTGAGGTGTACACAAAACTGTCGTGATAATGCCACAAGGGAATCATGACAGTCCCTGACCAGCTTAGAGTTGAAGGTCACACTCGATAGAGATCAGATCGTCGCCTGGCTATCAGAACAGATATATATCTATCTTTCAAGTTATGATCTCTCGAAGAGGTACAGAAACGTAAGATTTTTACTTTTTTTACTTTGAAAAGATTTTTTACAAACTGTATAGTCGGTTGGATTAAAATATCCTATCCACTTTGCAGCATGAAAAATGGCCTTTCAGTCCCACCGTTACAAATTTGGCCTGTTGCCTGACAAGTATCACCAAGAGCACCTGTGATCTGCATTGCAGCAGACCTCCTGACCTTGTCAATGATTCTGATATTGCAATCTTTATTAAGGGCAGACCACTCCATACAAAATATTCGGTTCAATAACCGCTGAATAAATCCAACGATAACGCTAGAACTGAGACTCCATTTCGCACGCACTGCTCTTCTGCAGCAGTAGGTGGCACAAGCCGCCTTGAGAGTTCTCTCAGCCAAGTTGGCTTTCCAACTCAACTTGGGATCAAGAATAAGGCCCAGATATTTAACAGTAGTACTCAAGCTAAGCCTGGTCTCTTTCACATTGGGCACTGAAAATGGAAGAATATTATATCTCCTAGTGAAGAGCATTGTATCGGTATTATTACAAGCGTTCACACTAAGGTCAAACTCCCTGCACCACTCAGAGACAATTCTCGAGGAAAAATTGAGCTTGTCTGACAGTGTCCGTGGCCAAATACCAGACACTGAAATGGCAGTATCATCCACGTAAGCGACGATCCTATTTCCAGATGAGTCAAGCCTAGTAAGGCGCGTGTTAACCGCAAGGTTCCAGAGAAGCGGAAACAGGACTCCTCCCTGTGGGGTACCTCTACTGAACATTATCCGACGCAGTACATCCTCAAAGGAGGAGGTAACAAGCCGAAATCCAAGTAAGGCTTGATTAACACAACCAAGTCATTGTCGACGCTGAGGTCACGTAGAGCATTAACTATTTTATTAGGGCAAACATTGAAAGCCCTTCAATATCAAGGAAGACAGCAAGCGTATACTCGCACGTGTAAAGTTTTCTTTACATGTGAGTTCAACGAGTGAAGTGCTGTCTCTACTGATCTGCCTCTTGTATATGCATGCTGAGAGGCAGACAAAAGTGAAGGACTGATAAAGTTTCTAATATGGAGGTCAAGGACTCTAGTGTCTTCAAGAGAAAAGAACTGAGATATATGGGTCCACTTTGGCAATTAACACCTTTGGCACAGAGGAATGTAAATTAGAATTAGACAAGCATTATAAGTATCTAATAGCGAGGGGAAGATATCAGCCGGAGTAATATCGTCTGGTCTAGGTTATTTTAAAGTTTCAAATGATCCGATAGCCCAGCTTAACTGCTCGAAAGATACCCGAATCGGAGGATGATAGGCTCCAGTACATGCAACAGCCAGACCGTTATCAATACCCATAAAGAGATTGCTACCCGGAAATAGGGTATCAAGAAGCAGATTGAGCGTTTCCCTGATCGACGTAATCCAGCTTTCGTCAGAAATTCGTATACTATCGAGATATCCGCCAGAGGATTCGACGCTTTCGCAGAAGTTCCTCCGTGAAACGCTCTTTGCGTGCGTTATCGCATTTGACCAAGGGCTGAAGTAGCGCGGACTGAAACTTACAGGGAAGGCGCTATTTTTGAAAGCGGATATTTTTCGAATCCATGAAAATGTGTGTCACCTTCAAAGCCGCTATCCAATGCCCGAATCAGGGAGGTCATGTGAGGGTTGGCACCAACCTTCATGGGAATTGGTGCTCAGAGCCAGACCAGTACTAATCGGGAGTCCTCTCAACTGAACCTACACTCTGAGGTCTGCCAAGATTTTAACAGGACGGAGACAGTTGTAGCCTTACTGCAGCCGTTCACACCCAGTTAGCCACCCCGGCGGTACTTATTCCAAAAGACCAACCACCAGCCCGAGTTGACGTAATCAAAAGGTTTACGTAGGAATAGTTCGTGGACAGAAGAAAGGTCGTCCCAAAGATGATAACTATCGCTTCTGTATGCGTTTTCAGATAGCAACACTTTGCTGATAACCCTGTGGGTAACCTTAGCACAATCCCACAAATCCATACGTACAGCATACTGTCAGCGTTGCTTACTTTTGTCATGCGCAAGTGCAAGTCATTAGGAAGAAATCTCTTCCCCCACACTATTTTTTTTTTTACTTCCTACAAAATCTTAAAATTGAATTCCATATATCATACTTATGTATATTGACACTTAAAGTTTGTGCTCAATTATTTGTGCATGTTCCCAAATGGGAACATTGGGGAGTAATGAATTTATTACTTGTGAAAACATAATAGGAATTTTTTCGCATGTATTTTCATATCGAACAATTTGAAATAATAAAATTAAAAGCATAATATAACATTAACTAGTTTTATGCGAATAACATGGCTTCGAAATTTTAGAGTGAAAAGTTTTTACATCGTAAATTGTGTGTATTGTGTGTAACAAAAAATTTCATCGTTTCTCGATTCGTGAGTAAAAAGTGTTTCGGTAATTTAATTTGAAAAGAGGTACCACAGATTACGTTTTTAGTGGAATATCCCAATAGAAAGCTCTCAAAATGAAAGAATTGTAATTTGTCAACACTGTATAAATTTATGGCAAATCCCAGGTATTTTTAATAAATAAGGTGTTAAAAAATAAGAACAATTGTATTATTTTAATTACAATTTTTAGTAAAATTATTCTAAAACGCGTTTATTTTTTACATTTTTTAATGTTTAAGCAAAATTCAGATATGTTTAGTATAAATTTATAACAGGAGTTGTTTTGACAGCTTGTATGAAAAACTTTTGACAAAGAAAAGTAACAATTTTAGTCGCATATTTCTAATATGTTACGTCAAATGTTTCAATTAAACATCAATTTTATTTAAGTTTTTTCGTTTCATATGAAAATTTTCTCGATGCGAAAGATACAGAAAAGAGGCACTTGATCAAACAATGTAACTTTTTATAAATTGTAATTAATTTCTTTCTTGTTTTCAAAAGACCAGCCATTCACATAATTGATACTGTGGTATTAAGTATAAGATGTAATGAAAATTACTAACAACCGAGGCCAATTCTTCGCAGGAATTTAACATATAATAAATTTTTATTAGTGTTATTATTGTTATTTTGTATGACATTTTCCTTTTAAGTATTAATTTATTTATAAATTAAATGTGTTGTCATTAAAAAAGAAATCATAACTTGTATTGTAATATTTGGTAATTTAAAAATATATGTTGTATAATTCCTTTTTTTTTAATTTTGGGGAAATTAATATTATTCATTTTCCCACTTCAAATATTTGAAAACAAGATTAATGTTTACATAAATAAAATGTTTACATGTAGCAAAGGTCATTTCAATTTAGTGTTTTTTTAGTTTTTGTTGCAGCAACCAACCGTTATTCCCAACATACCAACTTTTGTGTTGTTTATTTTTTTCTTTCGTTATTGTTGATGTATTGATTACTATATTATTTTTAGTTGAATTCTTATTTTATTTATTATTCTGCACTTTTTCTCTTAGGTTAAGTTTAAAAAGAATATTATGAAAGATTTTTATATACAATGAGCTAAAATATTTTCGATTTTAACGGGTTAAAAATTATTTGAAGACATACGATGGTGGTCTCCCACACTATATTAATGTTGTCTCTACACTATAATGAGCTCCTCTTGATCGGCTGTGAGCATTCAAGTGAAAATAAAAATAATATACACAAAATCTTACGGCTTTGACTACTCTACTACCACCACTCAACAACTTCTCTACTACTACTGCTACTACTACTACTACTACTACTTCTGTCAGCTTCGTATATTGTGAGCTTAAAATAGTAAATAAATATAAGAAAATGGGCAACATAGTAACGCTAGGATGCGAGGGCTCGTGAGCAGTTGATAAACGTAGGTCTATGATCATATTACACTTTCATATGCTTATATATATATATATAAATATATATATTTTTTTTAATTTTAAAAAATATATTTAACATTGCTTAGATTAAATTATGGAAAAAACAATTTGTATTCACAACCACAAAAAAATAAACCACTACCAAACCAATCAAATCAGTCTACCAAATAGTATTGTTGTTTAAAATCACAATTTACTGAAAGCATATAAATCCTTTATAACTTTTTTCTCTCGATTTTTTTATGTCCCATAAAGAGTTAAAGTACCTTCCAACAACAACCAACCTTCTTCCTGTTAAACATTTCTTAAACAGTTTGGTATTAAAAAATGTTTGGTACATTTTAATGTCATCAATAATTACCCAAAAAGAATCATAATTAAATTTTAAAAATACTACGTTAGTTAATTGTGTAAAAGCCTAAATTATTGTACTTACAAACATTTGAATTTTAGTTTTTGTTTTAAATTTTAATTCTTTATTTTTAATTTCTGGACTCAAATAAGATCGTTTCCTTAGCATATAACAGTCATACCAAAACATTCCAGAGTACACCTAAATCCAACCAGGAATATATATACTTTTTATTCAGTGTGAATTATAATTAATTAAAAATTAATTAATTAAAAATTTATTATAAAATCAACTTAAAACTCCCTGCCCGAGCCCTCACACCATCTATCTTGCTCTATTTCTTTTTCTCTGTATTTTGTTTATTTTGTTCCCCTTAAAA
Organism: Wohlfahrtia magnifica; assembly: GCA_023159175.1. NCBI lineage: Eukaryota > Metazoa > Arthropoda > Insecta > Diptera > Sarcophagidae > Wohlfahrtia > Wohlfahrtia magnifica. The sequence goes on along the minus strand of JAKWBJ010000149.1, from coordinate 587,518 downwards.
AAAACATCAAAAACAAAATATCTATAATTAAATCAACAAAACTCATATCGTTTATCATCTTGCAAAATTATTCTTTTTATATTCATTTTAACAGAACGTTATATGTATATGTTTGTGCTTTTAACCAATGCCCTTAATATAATTAATTAACGAATTTTGATTATAATCAAAAATATAATCTGTAGCAAAAAGGTATACAGTTCATGCGTCTTTTTTCACTTTTAAGTACAGATTTCCGTAAAAATGTATTCAATCTAAATACATACATATGTACATATATACAAGTATAAAAAAATATATATTGCGTTAATTGAATGCCTGCCATTTACTTTTTAAAGATTATTTCATTTAAATGTTGCCACTGATAGTCCATCTGTGAGCTCAAATTTTACTTTTTCCAACGTTTCGGCCGGTATCTAACCCTGCAGCCATAATGTTTTCTTCCAGCGCTAGAATTGTAGCTAGCTTGTCCCTGTACACGACAGACTTCACGTATCCCCATATAAAATAGTCTATAGTTTAATCGCATGATAATGGCGGACAATGTTAAAATCAAATGTCAACCAAGTCCAATTCATCCATTTTCGGCAAAAATAGTCGGTAATCATTGCTCGGTACCTTGCTTCCTTAACTGTAACGTTGCGAAATTCATCGTTCTAGAAAAAATACGGCCACGCCAAACAGTGCATCTTTTAGGATGTATTTGCAGCTCTTCACACAAAATTCGGCAATTTTGCTAAATTTCAGTGATTTGCAAACGTTGTTAGTTTTTTAGTCTGTTCATGGCGAAATTACAAATCTTACTGAATTTTTGGCATTGCCACATATCACAGATCTTCTTTTACACTGAAAACCCAAATAGCAAAAAATAGCACTCGTTATGTATATGTGTGTGAGTGTTTGATACTAGCTTTAAGTCATTTTCTAGTTTTTGGCGTTTGCTACTCTATTTTTTTTTAAATAGGTTGCCAGATCTTATTGAGTAAACGCTTTAAATATTCACAAGAATTTTAGCGAATGCAAATATCTAAAATAAGCGAATGAGAATATTCGCAACACCCCTAATTTATAGGTATCATAAATATTTCCATATTATTTGCTTTATATTGTTTTACCTTTTATCTACAGAAATATTTTCGTATATACAACATATATAGTCATTTGAAAAATAATGGGACACATATCAAAATAGTTAAAATTCCAACTCTGTTTTTATATTTAAACATTCATCAAAAAGATCTTATAAAGTGTCTGCTTGAATTTGGGCGACGTAAAGTACCGTTATTTGACAAAAAAGTTTTTACCGTTTCTCAGTTGCAGTATATTTTTTTCTTAAGCTTTTAAGGAAAACCGCAATATGTGCATATTATTTTTCACATGACTACTTATATCTGTGAAAATAAAATAAATACTAAAGTAATAAAAAACACATTTTAATTATGGATCCCACTGAGCAAAATACTTATTGAAATTAAAAATCTTTAAATGTAGTTGTAATTTATTATAAAAATGGCTAAGGATATACAGACATATGACCATATTGTAAGTAAATTCAATAACATCACAAAAACAAATATTGTTATGTAGTAACTAATTGTTATTCGAGGTGATTTTATGTTTTTCTATTCTGTCTTTTTAAAAAAACACCTCCAATTCCACTTTTTATTGATTACATTTTACATTGTTCTTAATTTAGTATAAACTTATAATGATAGTAGAAGTACGACGTTGAAAACTGACTGTCTCATCAATATTTGGCTTAATTTTTCTCCCTAATAGCTCACAAATATGCTTTAAAAAATAGTTTTACATAAGAGCCAATTCGCTTTTGAATGATAACTTTATACATTTTGCTAATGTCCAGCAAGTTTTTAATTTTTTCGTTTCAAATTTAAATACATATTAATTAATTAAATTTATGATTTTTTAGAATAAGATATTCTTCATTCTGTTATTTCATGAGTCTTAAAAGTTGAATGAATTTTTAAAAAAGCATTGAACATACAAATTTAATCAGCCTTATTATCATTCTCGAATTCAAACTGTAAATTTATCGATTTTACATTATGGTACAGAGTTTAATCGACTACTACTAAAATGCAACACTGTTAAAAAATCTTATACAATTTTTGTATCACGACTTACGAATTCGGCTATCAAAAACAAAAATAAATAGTTGTTGCTTTAATAGCAATAAATACGAAATTAAATTAAAGATGTTAACGTTAAAAATGTATATACATATCTTTTAATAAAAAGCTTTTGCAAAACTATACATAATTATAATGTGAAAGCAGTTTGAGAAAATAGTAAAAGCAATCAGGGTAACCGTAGTTCTACCACCCTAACAAGATGCATAAAGTGAACGAAAAGAAGAATGAAATGCAATTGCAAATATAATAAACTTCTTGAGATCATCTCTCCGGACGGGTCCCGAGTGGATAAAGATTTAAATGGATTAAACAAAATTATTATTTAAACAAAACAAAATATTGCACAAAATTACTGAATGCCGTGTTACTGAAGACGGTTCAAACTAACAGCAATCGTCGTCAGAGTCTATTTAACGTTGTCGTAGAAAGTCGAAAATACCGCGAAACAGCATTTTTATTAGGTTACATTTAATTAACATTTTTATTTAAATGTGTATATTTTTGTTACCGCCAATATTTTTATTAATACGAAATAATAAAATGTTTAAATTAATTAAATATTATATTGTTTTTACACTCTTCAAAATCGGAAAGCTGACCTAGTACCTCTAAATAATTAATTCGGCGAGAACTAGCTCTTGGAGAACAGTTATAAGGCTGAATAAATTAAAAAATTGCCATAGTTTTAACATTTTCTAACGGGTGATTTCTCATCCGCTTAGATTCTGAAAATTGAAAAAAAAAACATATTTGGGGTGATAAACGAATGCCTGCATTTTACTTTAAATGTTTCCCTCTTCGTTGCTGATGATAATATATCGATCACGAAAAAGATTTTTTACACGGAACGAATTTTGATAATAAATTCAGTGATTTGCAAGCGTTGTTCGTCTGTTAGTCTTTTCATGGTAAAATGGCACACTTTAAGGAGAAAATTTGGCATTGTCACATGTCACGAATCTTATTTTTTTATTTTTTTTGTACTGAAAAACCAAATAGCAAAAAATTCACCAGTTATAAGAAATTAACATAAATCGAAGTTGTTCAGATAAAAAAAATCATTTCATATTGTGTATATTTCTTTAAATTCAAATGAAAATAAACTTAAAGTTAAATTATATTTTTAATTCAATAGCTAGTATAATTTAATTTTAAACACTCTTAGCTCACTAACTATGGAACATTATGCTTGGCTAGTTAGTGTTAATTTAAGTAAACGGTATTGTCTGCGTTTAGTTTATTTCGAAAATTAAAAAAAAAAATAATAATTTTACAGTAAATTTTTATAATATTGCTATTTTCCTAAAAGCATGTTGCTTTGTAATAATAAAGGGTGTCCAAAATTGAGGTATCATTTTAATTTTAATAAAAAAATAATTTTTTGGATATTAAAAATATTTTTATTTCAGCTTATTACAAATAGATTCCGGTTAAAAATAAAAAATTATGTCTTGGTGCCTAATATACTCTTCATCTACGAGAAATAATGCGATTTTCGAACTTTTCTTTCAAAAGTTCTATTGTTTCTCTCGATGTGTCACAAGTGGCACCATCCTGTTGAAACCACATATTCTGCACGTCTAAATCATCAGTTTTCCGCCACAAAAAGCTTCGGATCATCTCCCTGTAGCGATTTTCATTGATCGTAAGTCGAGCTTCGTCGGTGAAGATTATATTGTTAAAAAAAATTTTCAATTACATCTTAAAAACTTTTTCCATTTTCCAAAAAAGTTTTAATAATAAAAACACGTTATTCCTTCGTGTAACGTTCCATGTTAACTAACTGGAATCAGAATCAGAAAATAAAAATTACAAGTAGAAAAAAAATGGCAGCAAGATTAAAATGATACCTTAATTTTGGACACCCTATACATTGCAACCAGTTCTTAAAATCAACCTTGAAAAATTTGCCAACGTGTTTTATTCCTAAAAGCCACACTGTTGTGAATACGCAAACAAGTTAACTAAGAAGGTGGAGAAGAATTTAGTTTATATTTATGTAAGTTTTCGATGTAACAATACGGTGGCAATACTGTTTTTTCATACATTGTAAATATACATTTAATAACAAATAAGATTTTGTAACATTCTATAGAATCATTATAGCATATAAACATTTTATTCAAATTTTATCCTATATCCGCTTAAATAAGCAGTTTATTTTATAAGTGTTTAACAATTAAGCAGTTATAAAAATGCTGCCAAGTTCGAAAAATTTTGATAGTTCAAAAATTAAAATAAATACAATTATAAAAAATATAATTTTTAAAAAATATAAACAATTAAAAAAGAACAATTTTTTTTTTATTGGCAATACTTTTTCAGTTAAAACCGAGTTTTTTTAAATGTGCAATATGCCAAGTTAAATTACTTAGGCACTTATGCTTTTTTTGAAGCAGATTATCTAAGCGTTCATAGATATCGTAAAAAACACCACTAGTGTTCAGTATTTGTTTATAATTTTATTAAAATTCAATTTTTTTAATTTATTATTGTATTGAGATTTTTTAAACACTTTTTTCTTTTTAATTTAAAGAAATACTTATTTATGTCTATATTATGAATTGAAATTTATCCAAATTTAATTTTATACTACAAACAACAACAAACAAATGACAAACACGACTTAACTTTTCAATTCTAAATTTAAATCTACTCTACTGAACTCTATTATTCTTCATTATATATGTTTATTTTTCGATTCGTTGTACGGATACAATTATTTTTACTACACTTGCAATAAAAAAAACAATCAATCAAACTATATACAACTATACACCTATTTAGACCTGTCCAGTTTTTCCACTTGCTTTGGCTACCGGTGGTCTACATGCTGGTATATCGGGTTTAACGGATCCTTTATTAAAGGGCGCACATTTACCAGGAGCAGTACCAGCACACCATCACCTACAGCAATTGCCCGATGTGAGTTTTGGTTGAACAAAATTGTTTGAAAGCATTGCATTTATTTTTGTTTTTCTCCTACCCCCCTTGTAATAAAAGAAATTTCCCTTTAGCGCCAATCACAAACCCACTTCTTTAATGTTCGAAATTATCCAAATGCTTTATTATACATAAAATCCATGTTATGTTAATCAATATAACCTTCTTATATGATATAAAATCTCTTTTTATGTTTATTTTCCAATTAATGAATATGGAATGAGTAAAAATATCTTCCCATTGTGTGTAAAAGTAAAATTGTAGTTTGGTTTTAGCATTGTTAACCCCATTCCCTATCACACAATACCCTCTGCAAACCACAAACGACAATTCCAGTCAAAAAGAAGTTGTAAATTAATAACTAGCTGCGTTAATGGCTAATAACTGTACCACAGATTAAAATTTATTTATTTATTTTTTTATGTTTTTAATAAGTGTATATATATTTAAATTAACTTTATTTATTTTATCAACATGCAAATATAAAGGCTAAGTGTCCTAAAAAAATTAAAAAATATTTTTTTATAGTAGTTCAAAATCAAAAATACTTTCATAGCCTTTCTATTTGATGCTTTATGTTTTTTATGCTTTTCTTTTTTATTACAAAGAAGCTGTTCATTTTTTTAAAATAGATATATGTATATTTTTTATTATTTAAATGCTTGTCTTTTTTCACATTTTTTTGCATGCTTATGATACTATCATCAGAAAAATCTTAAATATTATTCATTTCCATATACACATAAAAGCAATAATTTAAAGAGAATTAATAAATAATTGGCTAAGTTCTGTAACCGAAATCGAATGAAATTGAAATCAAAGAAAATTCACATTGCTCTTATTTTAAAATCTAACCATATTTTGATATTTTTCGCTTAATTACCTTTAAAATAACTTCTTTGATTATCTAAAATAATTGCCGCTATTAAGTTTTATTTGTCCGATTTCAATTTCTCTCGTTTTCGGATTACAAAACTTATCCGTATATATTCTAAAACTTCGGTAGTTGTTATATTTTTTAACAGCTCTTTAATTAATCTTATCATTTTCATTTTTATCAACCTTTCATATTTCCTTTTTAGTCAACATTTTCATCTTTGTACATGGTATTTTATTTAAACTACTGGTTAATTTAAATAATTCCATTTTATTTAAACAATTTTAAGCACCTCTCCTACATTGTCTTAAAAACCCCCTGAAATAATTTTTCCTCTAAAATGTCACAAAACAATTGCAAATTCAACACTACATATTTTCTAAGATTTATTTTTATGAATAATTTACACAATCAAAAAGATATGTTTTTACACAATTTATTTTTGTTTTATGATATTTATTATTTAATTTGTTTTGTTAATTGAATCGTTCAGCAGAAGGAATAGACGAAGTGATTGTCTTTAAATATAAAAGCGAATGAAAATTTTTGCTAATTATATATTCAGTATAAAAATTAATTACTTAGTCTATTCAATTCATACATAATTTTTTAATGTACATGCTGCTTATCTATTTGTCCGTTGTAAATTATGTGTTATTTTCTCTTTTTTACTTTACTTTTAATATATGTTTTGTTTTTAGTTTATTTTCTCTTCTAAATTAATAAGTCCATCATGTTAATATAATCCAAATAAACAAGCTCATTATATATTTCATCTGCGCAGGTGGCTAAAAATCCTTTGGCTAGTTTGGCAGCATTAGGATTGGCAGGTATGGCCCCAGCCAATACTGGAGGACTTAATCCAACAGGTAAGTTGCTTTTATACCAAGTAGACAGTTTAAACAAATACCTATTGTACTTATATAAATATCGATTGAATCATAAACTTTTGTTTCATCTATTAAAATGTATAAAAAAAGCACTAGCTGCTTTAGCTGGTTCACAGTTGCGTACAGCAAATACAAATCGTGCTCAACAGCAGCAACATGAAATGACCGTTTCAAATGATTTAATCGGATGCATTATCGGTAAAGGTGGAACTAAAATCGCCGAAATACGCCAGATTTCTGGTGCAATGATACGCATTTCAAATTGTGAAGAACGTGAAGGTGGCAATACCGATCGCACCATCACCATTAGTGGCAATCCAGATTCTGTAGCATTGGCACAATACTTAATCAACATGAGGTAAGTTTATTTATGTTATAAGTTAATGTTTTTACATCACTTTTCGTTATTTTCTGATTTGTTTTAATTGTTTTTTTTTTCTGAATAACAATACTTCTATTTTAATTTTTAAATATAAGTGTATGTTTGTTTTTGTAACTAATTCTACTTGTTATTTAATAGATATAATGTTAATTGCTAATTTTGTCGAATTGATTTGAATTTAAACAAATAGTCAAATTTGATTTAAATAAAAAAGACTTAAAAAATAACCATTATAAAAGGAGAGGAGGATCTTTGTTTACTTAAAAAAACTAAACTTAATATCACTTTTTATGTATGTAAGCGTTCGTATTATCTTTTCTCGTATTTTATTCAAAAATTGTTTATTATTTATATACATGTATGAATATAATTTTATACATATGTATATACATATTTTTTTTAATGATTTTCTCTTTTTAAAATTGTATAGTTATTTTTTAATAATAAAAACCATCATTTATAATAATTACTCCAGGTGGTATATTTACAAATCCATATCCAGGTTTTATTCCTTTCTTAATTCCCAAGAACTTCGTCTTCATTGTTTTTTTAAAGTAATTCATTTACTTAAATTAAAAATGTCCGCAAACACAATTGTAGAAATATTAAAACGATATTCATTAAGCGATAACTTGATATATACATAAAATTAGATATCGTGTATAAAAAATATAAAAAATTTTATTTAATATTACAAATTACATACATATGTATATGATATAATTTTCAATTATACTGGTTAGTTTTAAGTGTTATTGTAAATCTATTTATTTATAATCACTATCAAATGAAAATGATATAAAAAAAGTAAGAGGGGATAATTCAAACATTCAACAAATACAAATCAGCCTATCTGTCAGCCTATCCAACTAATCAGCCAACATCACCAACCGCCATCGTAAACTTAAAAATATTGGTAATTAAATATGAAACGACGTTTTAATCCTTAAGATTTCCTATTTTTTTGACACACAAATATTTAATCCAAATGGAACAAAAAATCCTTTTATTTTTGTGTATTTGAATGCAAATAGTTACAATATTAGTTTTAAGATGAATTAAAAAAAATATTTTCGTGGTATTCGTACAAGAAAAACTAAAAAAAAAAAATATTTTTATTGTGCATTAATACTACATCGAAACTGTGTAAATTATATTTGAAATTTTGCTAAAAATCTAGATCTTTAACGTTAACCCCTTTTTACATTAAGCTAGATTTCATTTTCATAACCAAACATTGACTGAAAATCAAAAAAAAAAAAAAAAAAACTCAGCCATATATATAACAAGAAGGGGTAATTTATGTACACATTAATTTTTTGTTCTGTGAGCTGAACGGTAACAAGAACACACAGAACAAAATTGTATAAAAAAAATTTTTGGAATTGGTGGATTAATCTTACAGCAGGAATTATAATCAAAACAACACTGAATTGTTTGTAGACGTTTACTAGGTTAAATTAAACTACATATTACATATATTCTGGAAGTACATAATAATTCTCTCAATAGTAAAACTCCGTCTGATCGTGTTTTTTTACAGAGAAGTCGGAATGACGCAATACGAAGTGCTCTCACAAGTATTATATAGTTTAGATCAAAATTTTGCACTATATTAACACTTCTCATCCTAAAATAACTTAATACAAAGTTTTATATTCTACTTAAAAGGAAATAATGAATGCTTTGTTTCTCCTCTAGCAAAAATGATGTGATGTAGAAATATATATGCAGTACAATAAAAAGTATTTAAAAAAGTAAGCAAGAAAGCGCTAAAAACATCAAATAGGTATAATTAATAATTTTATTAAAAATTAATGTTTATTACAATGTACAATCATATGTTAAGTAGAAGTTATAGGTGCATAATTAAAACACCAAAAATTCAATATATTCATCCTTTTCTTTTTTATTACAATACTATATAAGTCATTATTAATCTTGGGCAGCGTTTTAAGCCGACATTTCTATTAAAAAAAATTTCAAGCTTTTAAAAAAAATATTTAATTTTGTATGACCTGCATTTTTTGTTTTGTCTTATATGATGGATCAATCTTTAACCGGTTATTTTTAGTCGTAGGACGTCTGCTCTTCTCTCTATGAGTCAAGTGGAGCTGAGGCTGACTACTAGCGTTATTACGGGCCAGATGCCGACAATGATCGAATACATATGATGTAATTGTTCAAGACTCTCGGGCAGAAGGCATCGACTCTTATATGAATTTATGATTCAAACTGTAACCTCCCTTTCATGTACCGACCCTATTGTTATCCTTCGGATTACCAAAGGCCTCAGCTGGTTGTGGCATGGGGATTGATTGAATTCCTGGGAGTGAGGGACCTTCCAGCTTTTTCTTTTAGTTTTTCTTAGCTTTCTCTTTTGAACTGTTTGTTTTTATTTTCTTCCCTTCATTTATTATAGGTTTCCTTTTCGCACAAGACGATCACAGTGGACCATTTGGTCTCCGAGTGTTTGCGACCATCGGTCCAGTTTGACAGGATGGATGCTCGCCTTCAAACCAAATCAAACCTTTATAAGGAGGAAGTCCTCTGGTTTCTGGTTATACAATACTTTGGCAATTACATTCAACATTATTTTTAATGTAAGCCAAATCAGCTTTTAAGAATGAATTTTCGAATAACAATTTTATGTTACAAAGGAACTCAATCATGCATTATAAGTTAATTAATTTCTGAAAAATTATCTCTGTAGTTAGGGAGGATTACGTATTGTTGGGTACATTGAAAGTAATAAACTTGTACGAGAGAGCAATCGGAAAATTTTAGAAATTATTTATGATAGACAAATCTGTTTTAAAGCAACAAATATACTGCGTATCTTATGAAAAACGATTATTCAGGGAACGAAATTGCGACTCTGTGTTACCTATGAGCTAGACATGTAAAATACAACATCTTTAGATAAAGAATTTTGGTTTATTCACAAACTACACAAAAGATCGGCCTTTAATATGTCTGGGAAATCTTTTTCTATACTGGCATTAAATACAATAGAAACGTTGATAAATACGCATTTTTTTTAAATTAAATTTAAAGGCTAATTGTTAACTTATGCGACATAAAAATCCATGAGTAACAAAATGTACATAGAACAAATACTTACCGTTTGTTACAAAAACAAATTTAATGCAGTTTGTTGCAATTTTTGATGCAAATTGCGAAATACGAAAATACATAAGTTCGAAAAGTTACAACAGAATTAATAATTAGCGAAATACCAAACCAGTATGACTTAAAAGAAACAATTTTTTAATATGTTTTAAAAACGAGAAAAAAAGCAAATCTAAAAAACAAAATGCTTATAAAAGTTGCCCTGGTTATAACGAATAAATTCCAAAATCCCAAGACTGGTTGCCATCGTCTTATAAATATCCTGTATTATAACAATTTCGGTTATGGCGAATTCTCGGTTGTAACGAACTACTTTTCATAGTCACAGCAATTAAATTTCATACATTTTCCTTCTAAAAAATATTTGTACAAATCAATGGCAACATCGATTTGCGTGATTATTTTTTACTACATGACAATATTTCTGATTAGCTCATACTAACGAACAATTGTCTGTTCAATGAAAAACGAATTTAAGGTAGAAGTACATAACAGTCGTTAATTCGTCAACAACTATCGTGCGTTTGAGAATTTATACGCACGAAAAATCGCAAGTTACGCAAAACTGTTTTATTTAGTTTCCTATTAGTAGTTAGTTTACTTTAAAAATGATTCATATTCGTTTATTTATTTTTCATAATAAATACGAAATATAAAAATAGATTAATATTGTTGTCAATCTTTTTTACATGTCACTAATGCATTACGAACTTTTTTTATAACGAACTACTTTTTTTAACAATATTTTCTTATATACTGTAGTATTTTTAAATATATTATCACTAGGTTTTCTTAAGTTTTGTCAAAATATATAGTGACAAAAAATATATTTTTTATACGGAGCGTCTTCCAGATTTTAAAAATGATTACTATATTTCGGTGTAATTTAAACGCACTATTATACAAATTTCTATCGCTTCAACTTTCCGAAAGTAAATATTTTTATTTATTTAATCATTTTCAGCTCTTTACTTGCAATATGTGGAATAAAATTAATAAAAATGATGATAGACTCAAATCAGTTTTGTTAAAAAATAAAAATATAGTTGTGTTAATGAGAACATGAGAATTGAGTTAAATGGGTAATTAGCATTTATAATATCTGTATAAATTTATTTTCTATTGAAAATGTAAATATCTTAATATTTTGTGTAAAAATTTAAATTTTATAAAAAAAAAAAATAAATAATTCAGTTTTAATTAAAAATTAAAAAAAATCATCATACACACGCTTCGCATGTTCACATATCGTTGTTCCAGTGACGACTAAAAGCAAGATCATGAGAATAAACGTAAATTGAGCGGGGACAATTGTCCTGAAATTATCAACACAGATTTAAACTTAAAACACATACAGAAAAAAATTTACACAATCGGAATGCTTGAATTTTTTTTATACATATCGCCCATTTACTACAATAGTGACATAACTTAAAAAACATGATTTTTTAGTTAAGTATTAAAAAAATATGCGGAATATTATGATCTATATTGTGTACGAAATTCTTTTTGATTCGTGCAAAATTAAGAGCACAGAAGCAAAATGTCAATACGAAATAATAGAAAATTGAAAGTTTAAAACAGCTCTCCTGAAAAATTTTGTTTTTTGAGTTATGACACTATTGTAGTAAATGAGCGATATGTACTATGTAATAGTATATGTATTTTGTTAAAAGATTTTATAACGATTATGTAGTATATGAAATTTAGTTAATTGTTAAATTATTTGCATTCAAATAAGTTTTAGTTAACAAAGATTACAGATTATTGCAAAAAGAACGCTTTTGCAATAATTCTTTTTAAGTTTTCTCTTAACCCCTGAATATCCACCAAAAATCCCTCCTTAACCTTTTCAAAAAAAAAAATTAATAAATATCGAAGTAATTTGATTTATTTGAAAACGTATTAAATGAAAACCTCAACTCAATTCTTCAAAATCATCATTGTCAGTGATATATACTTATAAAAAGAATTAACCATCACTACAAGTTAAACCTTATCATCACCATTAAAACAAAAAAAAAACAATATCCTATTTTCCTTTTCTCTCTCTGTTTATCCCTTTTTACAGCGTCGAATTGCAGAAGGCAAATCTTCAAGAGGCAAATAATGCAACAGCTACAACAACTATTAATGGCACAGCAGGCGCCACAAACGGAGGTCAAATCAATAGTGGCAACAACAGCAATACTAATAATACAACAAACACAAATAATATAAACACAACAACATCCTCATCCACATTAAGTAATAATATTGCTAGTAGCAATAATACTAACACAACAACATCATCATCACCCCAAAACAATACAACAACTAGTATTTTAAACTCAAACAACACATCATCGACATCATCATCAACTGTAGTCAGCACACCAACACCACTGACAAATCCTTTAGCAGCCGCTGCTAGCTCATTAGCATCGGCTTTACCACTAGCTCAGTTGTTAGCTAAACCAGGTGCCCTAAATGCTCTTACAAGTCTGACCGCCTTAGGAAGTTTGTCCGATTTATTGGGGGGTCTTGCAACCCTTGGTGGCCCACCAGTACAGACGACTGGTGTACATCGCACCAAAAGTTTTGCTTCATCACGCTTTCGAAATCATAATTCAGATGGGAATGCCGAACCCGAAAAAACTCGTAACAAATTTAATCCTTATTGAAACATCAATTAAAAAGACTATTCAAATAGCTGAGTATTACAATAAATTATTGGGGTTTCTTACTTATAACAAAAAAAAAAAAAAAAAAAAAAAAAAAAAAAAAAAAAAAAAAAAAAAAACTTAAACATGCAAAATGCAACCAAATTGTTAGTAGCTTTAGATTTTTACAAAAAAGAAAAAGTTTAAATTATAGATTGTAGGAAAACAGTTCTTTTGATTGTAGATATACATAAGTCTTGCCGACTTATATGTTATTTCAATATATATTTTTGTGTAGATATAAATTTAACAAAAAACCTCCTCTCTCTTTATTTGTGACATCATTATTTTGATTTTTTCAATATATTTATTATCTCTATACTACTTTAAGTCTATCTCAAACCAAATTTTAATAATCCGAAACAATTTTTTTATATAATGTAATTTTATGAAAACGATAACACTTATAAAACTGAAATGAATAGTTTAAAAGAATAGTTTAAAAAAATGCGTAAGCGGAAATAATATATGCAAACATATTTACATTTTCGAAATTTTCTTGTTCCACACATGTAAAAAAATAACGTATTTCGTGAGAGGATTTTATAATTTTTGATTAGTGAGTACCATACTATGTTTAGTATTTGCTAATTGCGAAAGGTTAATAGAATCTGAAATAATTTTTTTTTTTTTTTTTTTTGAAAAAGAATCAAGATTTTAAAATTTACAATATATTTATATATAAATCTTAAAAGTCCTTTCTTGTAGTAGTACCACTCAGCCAAAGTTTAGACTGAAAAAATTAGTGTTCTAGGGCACAGTAGAAATACCAAATCTATATTCACCAAGATGTTTTTTCTTGGCAATTAATAAGTGAATTTTAATGTTTTTCATAAAACTTATGCTTTAAATTACTTTATTGTATAAAATAAACAAAAAAGAATCGATATATACAGTTAAAAGAAATTAATTATACCAACACACGGTTAAAAACATTTTTTTTTTTGTAATTTTTACATACATTTAATAGTTTTTTCTTGTATTTTCTTATATATTAATACAAATTAATATTATTCTTTACCAAACAGAATGCCTTTTAACTTAAGTTAATATGACAACATAAAAATCTTTGATAGTACGTTTGATAAAAATTTCGTAGCATAACCAGTTTAGATATTCTCTCAAAGGAAATATTTTTGAAAATATCACAAAGATCCTACTTACATCCTATTTTGTGTTTCCCAAACAGCATAAAAAATTTATTTTACTGTTTTCACTATATTGCTAATTTGTCCATATATTTGTATTCACTAATGCCAGACAAATCAATTAATCTTATTCGTCTAGGTAGTATTTCATTATTTATCGTTGGCAGCAACTGTTAACAACAAATACCGTGAAAAAATAAACTTATTTAATGGCATATTTCTCTTCCACAGACCAGTGTCTTTTTCTTCGCTTCACAATTTTCTTTGGCAAATTAAGTCATTACCTCTGCTAGTTACATGACACCAGGAACAAGTTAAATACATAAGCATGCTTTTACATTCTTTTCTTCTCATATATAAAATTTTTTTACAATGAACTCCGAAGCAGTTTTCTACTGGATTGTCAGATTAACTAATCCATAATGTAAATTTTACAATCAAACAAAAAGTTTTTTAAAAAAAAATTTTACTTGTGGGAGACATAAAAAAACCGAGGCATCATAATTTATGTAAAATGTTTAAAACAAAAATCATTTACTTATTGTGGCTTTAAAAATGTTTTATTAACTAATTAATTTCGACAATTGTTAAAATTTTTATGCATATGGTCAAATTGAATCCTAAGATTTTTTTAAGAAAACGTTGCGTTTTAATTTGGATAATTTTTATTAGTTCAAAACAAATTTATTCTTTAAAAGAACATATCGTCACCTAAAATTCAAAAGGCTGCACACGACAACGAATTCAAATATGATTTTTGATTGATTATGATGTGATGGCATGGTTAGAGTGCAAGCATAACAACACATCGACCCAAGTTCAAGCACCACCAGAGAACATGACGAAAAAATTTAATTATGGTTTCGAGTGTTTGAGAAAGAGGCTTTTCAACTTCCCTCTAAGTCCCCCTGACGTTTAAGCTTACCTCCGGCTATAATGACTAACATCAGAAAAAACGCCACCTGCTGGGAAAAAATTACAATGCTAAGTAAAGATCACCACCATCACTTAACAAGGATATTAGCCACAACGCAATATAAGAAGGGTAGCTACAGTGGATTAATATCTATTTTGCTTAAAAAATCAACTTGATTACTGAAACTGAAACAAAGCAATGGATGATTTGGTGAAAGCAAATATGCTCCATAGATTTTGAATTTTTTTGTCGCTTACGGCCTTTTGGATTTTAGGTAAAGATATATTAGATTGTTAATTGGAAGTTACAAATATCGTAGATGTTCTTATATAAAGTGATTTAGCGAAACCCATTGTAAATTTTTTCAATTTATTTTTTCAACTAAATTTGTTTATCAATTTAGAATATTAGAATAGAATCTTTTCTGGTATCTTCATAATATTGTAATATATTTTATTTATTATTTGTTATTTTTCTTTAAAATGTTCACAACATTAAACGGTCAACCATATTTGTTGAGATAAAAGTTCATTATTCATATACATACTTACACGAAATGCCAAAAAATAAAAAAAATTATAGAAAATTTAAATTTTTAATAGGCAATGGCTTGTATTTGATACATATATAATTAATATACACAATAAATACACAACTAACATACACAGTAGCGAGCAAAAGTGAGCGTATGTTTAGAAGTTGAACAGAAAAATTACTGTAAAAATATAAATATGTTATGCAGTTTTAGGACAATAGCAAAAAATTCCCGGAAAATGTCATTGAGCTTAGGAGAAAATGTTGGAGCTATGACAATGAATAAAATACGAATTGAACCAGGTTTCTCTAACTTTTTCGAATAATATTGTAGAAAGTATGCCTAAATGCATTAAAAGAACCACAAATAGAGCTTTAAAAAGAGTATTAAAAATATAAATTTCCCTCTATTTAAGCGACACGTGCAAAACTCAGCCCGTGTGTATTTTTTTATAAAAGTTCCTTTCTTTCATTCCAAAATTTTAGCTTGTTACTTTTTATTATTGTTTTTCAAAGGACTTTACAATGAATAGATGTAAGAAGTTTTGTTGTATTTAATTTCAAATTTATATTCTTACGAAACTTTTTAGTTCAACTTCTAAACATGTATTCACTTTTGCTCGCTACTGTACATACATACTTACATACATATATAATAAGACATATAAAATATAAATTTATTTATCATAACACAATTATTTAGTACACAATTTTAAATAAAATATAAAAAATAAACCGCACAGAGTTAAATAAAAAACACATTTATAAACGTCAAACAATTTGAAATATTGTACATTTTTACTATAACAATCAAATATCTAATCCATATGCTATATACAATAAATATATTATTCATTCTTAAAATACTCGTACTTCATGTATGCATAATTTCATTAATAAATTAATAAATGAAGTGTATGGGTAGTTCATTGCAAAATGTTTGTTATAATATTTGAAAATAAAAATTACAATTTTTTCATTTAATTTAAAAATGAAATTTGTAGCCTAGTTAATAATACGAGAGAAAAAATGATTGATCTTAATCAAGCTTCTTAAAGAAGTTAGTAATTCCAATTATTTAAAAATTTAATAAGGACCAATTCGCTCATAATCACACATATATATACATATACATATATATATATATATATATATATATATATATATATATATATATATATATATATATATAATAATTAATATGAATGAAAATAATTAAATTTAAACATAATCAATAAAACTTTAACATTCAATAATTTGATATTTAACAAAAATTAAAAAAAAAATATTAAATAATAAAATTAGTCTCTAAAAACTGAATTTGAATTATATACATATATTTTAAATTCCTTGAATTTAATTTAATTTCTATTTGTGTTAAAGTATTTGATAAATTGCGATAGTATGACTAAAAGTCGTACAAAAGCCTTTACTTATTTATTTATTAATTGTTCAGTTATATGTTTTAATTTTTGTTACCATTTTTGTATTGATGAATTTAAGCTATTGGTATTCAAAATTTACTTAATGCTATTTACTATAAGTAAAAACGTTAAAAACATAAAAAATATATTTCGAATTTTGTTTTTATTTTTCTTTTTTGTAATAAACAGATAGTATTTGACCAGTAAATTGAAACTAATTGAAGATTTTTACAAAATCAATAGTAATAATTTCTATTACTCGGACTTTGATTAAAACCCTAGATATACAACATATACAAACAAGTAACCTTATTAAAATATTACGCTAGACAGCCTTAGAAATTTGTATTACACATTAAGAAAGATAAAGAAAATAAAATATTGTAACAACAATACATAAAAGTAATTATATATAATTTTTACTAAAACAAAAAACAATAATTATGTACGTATTTTAGAACATCATTACAAAATAAATAATAAAACCAAAACACAAGGTATACGTTGATTTTTACTTAACTTCAAAGTGCTATTAATTTACTTATGTATGTATATATCATTATGTTCTTTCTTGAGATTAAGATAAAAAAACAATGAACCAAAAAATTTCCCGTGAATCCTTTACACCAACCTTGGAAATTATAAACAATCATTCCCTCTTCAAAGTTTCTTCAATTTTTGGTAAGAAGTTTGTAAACTATGTTAAAAAATTTTAAATGTCTTTATATTGTAATTTTTTGAAATAATTTATTTTATAACTTCAAAAACAAAATTACATAAAATTTACGAATATCTCTATTCTAATTTATGTTTAAATACTTTGATTAAAAAACGAAATGGCCCTCGTATTTTAGTCCTAGATTCAAGAAAACGAGCAACATTTTTCTTCAATCAATCAAAAAAAAAAAAAAACAAAAAAACGATTACGACTTCCGACCATGCTCTCCGTTATTAGTATATGATATTTACCACTACTTTCGTAGAAACGGGCTATGTACCAAAAATTATTCTTCTACCTCTCATTAGTCCCTTTAATATATATTATTGGATGATGAATGTTGGCATCCAAAGACTGTTTTAAAAAGAAAAAATATTAATTTAAAAAGAAAAGCCACTAGTTTTGCCCGCTTTCCCCCGATTTTACCCCCTCCCAGATACAGTTTTGAAAAAAATAAACCCTATTGCAGTTTCAGTAGATGGATCTATGTATCTGTGCTCCAAATTTTAACAAAAATCGCTACAGTCGTTTACGCGTAATTGATTCGCACAAAATTATTATATAATTTTATTTACATAATTTTAGGGTCATCAATGTAATAAATTCTCAATGGTAAATGTGTAATATAAAATATCAATTAATATCCAAAAAATACGTCAACTATATGACTAATTTGGCCAGCTTAGCCCTGATTTTAATCTCACAGATTCAATTTTGGAAAAAAGAGTACCCTACGGCAGTTTCGTTAGTAGGATTTATTTGTGTTTCAAATTTCAACAAAATCGGCTTAGTCATTGACGCATGATTGATGGAGAAATAAACAAATAAGTAAATTTACAAAGAAATTTATATTATATTGTACATACCATGTATGTCAGCTATCAGTAGTCATGAGAAGCAGCTTCTTTTTTCACCTGTCTTCTTCAAGAATTGGCTGGTCTTATAATTTTATGACTGCCCTTCGTTATGTCGCCATCTGCTTTTCGTGGTCTGTGCCGGATCCAACCACATTTTCTTCTCATAATTTCCTTGATATTTTTTGCTATATAACGGGTTAATTTTTTGCTATTTGGTGTAAAATAGTGTAAAGAAAGATTCGTAAGATATGGCAATGCCAAAAATTGTTTAGTAAGGTTTGCCATTTTACCATGAAGAACTAACAATGCTGGTAAATCATTGAATTTTACTATCAATATTCGTACTATGTGAGAAATGTTCAAATTAGAAAAATTATCTTCGGTGACAAAGCTAATTTTTAGCTGAATGGGTACATCAACAAACAGAATGTCAAAATTTTGTGAATAGAGCAGCCAAAGGCAGTCCAATGCACCCTGAAAGATGATCTGTTTGCTGCGGCTGGTGGGCTGAAGGCATCAGTGGACCGAACTTTTGCAAGAACGAAAAAAATCGCACAATGGAGTAATGTACCGGCAACCAACTTTTTTTTCCCAAAATGAAAGAATTCGTTTTGATTGGTATTTGGTTTCAACAAGACGGTAACACATGCCACACGTCACGCAATACCATGAATTGAGAGGCGATTTTTTGAGCAAATTATCTCACGTTTTGGAACAGTCCATTTTCCGCCAAGATCATGAGATTTGATCCCACTACACTATTGTTTGTGGGGATACGTGAAGTTTCTCTTGTACAGGGTCAAGCCAGCCACAATTGCAGCCCTGGGAGACATTTTGCAGCTGTCAATGGTGAGAAAATGCTGGAAAAAGTATTACAAAATTAAAGCTCACGGATGGACCACCTACGGCGTAGCCACGGGCAACATTTACAAGAAGTAATCTTTAAAGAGTAAATGGCAGGCTTTTTTTTCAATTTGCAAAACCCAAAAGCCTAAAAATTACTCGTTATACATATGCATATAGTTTAGTAAATGTGTGTATAAATATTTCTTACAAAAATACAAAGCTTAAAGCAACTTTATTTTAAAAATTAGAATCTAATTCTTTTAATAGAAGCAAACGTATTAAAAGTTATTAACTCATTAACAACCAAGGCCATTTGCAAAACTGGGATATTTAGCATCTTCGTTGATGTTTTCAATTAGGGGCTTACGTGACTGACCTTTATTTTATGAGATTTGTTAAGTATAGTCAAAAACAAGCTTTTACTCTTGGGTTTGATCTATTATTAGCACATGGCCTCATGGCATCTAAGTCTCAGTGTTTCAATGTATTTTATAATATCCTCGCCTTTGTTGAGCTGTAAAAGTTTTGCATTGCTCCTCAGGAAATATTCACCACGTTCATTTCTTCAGGGACCAAATATACGTCTGAGATTTTTCCTTTCGAAAATTCTGAGAGACTTCCTCAGAATTCATCATAGACCAAGTTTCTGATCCGTAAGTAACTATCGGGCTTATAATAATATTGTAAATTCTCGTCTTTCACGTTCTTGATGAAGGTTTTGATTTAAATATCTTATGCGTAAAATATGTTTACTGCAACAATTCGGTCTGGTATACAGTCTTTTTTGACTGTTATCATTACTAATAAGTACGCTCAAGTACTTGAACTTTTCTTCTCCTTCAAAACCTTATTCACCTCTAGTGTTCTGTTTTAAGTGCTTCTAGATAGTATTTTATACTTGGTTTTTGATTAATTAACCACTAGCTCAACTTCCTTTGCAGATGTTTGTAAAACTATTTTACAGATATCGCCTATTTCAAGCTAAAATCGCAAATTCTACTTTTTGTTTTCGATTACTGAGTGTCGCCATTGTTAAGCGAGTCAATTAGCTTATGCTAAATGTAGCTAATATTCTGGTAGTCATAGATTGATCTAAGCTATCAAGCGCCTATTTAAAATCAACGAAAAGCATATGTATATCATTAAAAAACTCGTAACTTTTCTCTAGTATGCCCGAATTACCCAAAAGTATGTCCTGCTTTTTAAAATTTACGAACAGCACAGCATTATTATGTGCAACCTACACAAAACTACTGTTGCCAAAAGGTCTTAGCTAAACAAAAATAGTATTTTAGTAAAAAAAGATTTGCTAGTTAGAATAAATGTTAGTTTACAGTTTCTTTAACTACCTTTTATATTTTTGGAATCTTTTAAGTAAAAGTTTTCTATTTCTATAAAATAATACTTATCAAACGGAATCTATAGTTACTTAACAATTTGTTAAGCAAGATTACAAACCTAATGAAATTAATAATAATAATAATAATATTATAACATATATATAACAATTTATTTAATAATATAATTTAAGAAATTTTGACAAAACTCGATTTTATTATTCGACATTTCTATTTAAAAGTTTTAAAAGAGCTTTGAATTCTCAAGTCTAGAAATAACTAAATAATGCAATTTATAAACTTATTTTGAATAATTTAAAAAATTTTCTTATTTTCAGAATATCTATGGAAACAGCTGGACTGCCAATTCCAGGTTATCATTACATTGCTCCAAATACAATTGTTAAGACACCAATACATTAAAAAGTACATTTAAACGTCATATGCAAATGTTATTTGCATTAAAAATAAAAAACAATTTATGGAATGCAGACAAAGACATAGAAGCGCATTATCAAACAAAATAAGAAATGTAATGAATAAAAGGAACTGTAAAAGCAATATTAAATTAATTTTAAAATTTTAATTGTATAAGACAAGTTAAAGTTTATTAACAAAAAGCAAAAGAAACAGAAAAACCTAAATATTTTAATTATTAATCATTTATGAAAATATTATTTTCTTTTCATTCTTTTTTAATTTAATATATTTATTCTCTTGAATGTTATCAGAATTTTTAATGAAAAATTATTTACAAAACCACAACCATTTTTCTTGGCACTGAGGACTCGAATGTGTTTGCCTTTTTTTAATGCAATGCATTTAAACTCGGGCCAAAACCGTAAGAGAAAACAGCAATTAATTTATAAGTGTAGTCAAAGTAAAAACAAAAATGAAAAATATCAGCTTAAATTTAACAAAAATGCAATAAATGTTTTAGAATTTTTATGATACAGAAATACAGAAATCATTATAAATTGAAAACCAATAATAATAAAAATAAAACCAACTTAAAAATACAATTTTTATTTTCAAATGTAACAAACAGCAGTTAAACAGAAAATAAATTGTACAACAAATTGAAATGTGTGCATTAGTTCGTTTTATTAAAACAAAAAATAAATACAGAATTTAAACAAAATTTTATTAAGAAAAATACAGAAAAATTAAATATGAGTTATAAAAATATAGTATACATACATGAAATATTTTTAAGTTAAAAATGTTATAAAGCTGCAAACAAACAAACGCCTTAATATAATATTTATATCAATGTATGTAGTTAGGGGATAAAATATAATAGATTTCTAAATACAAAATGTGTTTACATTTACTTTTTATTTTTCATATTTTAAGTTATTGGCTTATAAGGCTCAACGTTTTGTTTTTTGTTTTTCTTACAATTTAATGCTGTATCCCCTAACTACATGATCATAAATTGAATAATAATAATATGTAATAATTATTATTTATTTTTATTATTTCATTTTTTAGGAGTGTTTTCTAGTATAAGTGTTTGTTAAAGATTTCTTATATTTTATTTTTAATTGTTGGCGTTGAATAGGCAAAAATTAAATATTTTTTTCTCTAGCAAAATTTTTTTTAGGATTAAACAACAAAATCTAATTGTAAACCAAAGTCTGATTTAGAACTAAATTTATATGTTAAAAATTGTTATGAAAACACTCTATTTATACTTTACTAATTTTATTATCATTTTACCAAAAGTTAAACAACAATTGAATGAACGGTCAAGTTGTATCCGAATATACTGATAGTTTTACTTTAATTTTATATTATTTAATATTATAATTCATAATGCATATTTACACATAGAAAAATCGTAATATTACATACACAAACATACATACATACATATTTATTTTTAAGGGAGTAACACGAGAGTATCGAGAACTTTTCAAGAATAAAATTTATACATAAATACATATAAAAAACATACATAAATATACATATATATTTAACAAAACAAAAATAAAACAAAAATGAAGAGCCCAAAGAGCTTATGCGAAGATAAAAGACTTTCTTATTATTATATATACAAACATACATACATACATATACATAAAGAATAAGCCACAAAATTTAAAAAATAATTAAAACAAATACATTTTAACACATAACAAACAAAATAAATAAATATCAATTAAGCCACTTTATATTCATCCCATATCAGTTCTATATTATAAAGGTTGCAACAATTATATATGACAAATATTTACATACACACATACATTTTTACATAAACTTTATGCCATGAAAGTTTAATATCCATCATTCATAATAAATTAAGAAAAAGAAAATCATTTAAAATAATAATATTAAGCAAATTTCAGAAACGACCTGAATGGTAACTTTAAAGGTTTGTGTAAATGTATGTGTGTTGTTTTTAGGACAACATATAAACACTCATAACAACATCACATACAAATTTTAGTTTTAAGAATGTTTAACAATGTTTTGCTCTCGATTTAGAGTTTTTTCTATTAGTTTTATTTGCTTAGTTTTCATATTTTAATATTTAATTATTCAAGTTTTAATTTTATTTATACTTTTATTATTACAACAATATGAAAAAATATTTTAAATTTAAATAAAAAGGCGTTTAACTATTAACCAAGAACATACGTTTTTCGTTTATTTTTTCTTCTTTAGATTTTTATTTTACAACACTTACTACTCAACAAAAATACATACTTATATAAACATTTAAAATATATATATATATATATATATATATATATATATATATATATATATTTTTTTTTTTTTTTGCAATCCAACAAATCTGAGAATATATGATAATAAATATTATGCAACTAAACTTATGCATATGTAAACAATTTTAAAACAACCACATATCCTTAAAAACATATTGAATTAAAAACAAAAACAACAAATCAATAAATTTTATGAATAAACGAACAAAAAAAAAAAAAACAAATAAACACAACATATCTCTTCAAATAAAAAAATAAAAATAAATAAAAACCAAATATAAAATAATTTACATATAACATAAAATAATAATGAAGCTGGAAATTGAAAGTTTTCTTGCATATATGATGTATAAAACGAATTTAAACATTATAATCACACAAAAAAAAAGTTAGAAAATCGCAAGTTGTTCTACGTAACCATAAACAACAAAGTACACTTTTCTCTTTTAATTTTTTTTAACTGCACTTATTTTATCCTAGATTTTTTAATGTCGCAATCAATACCAGATTTTGAAGAATATACGAAGTTTAAATGTTAATTAATTTATTTCTTAGAATATTTGTTCAAATTAATTATAGAAAATAATATAGAAATTAGAAGACAAAAACAAAAAACAGTTCAATATTGGTATATAAAAAAAAAACAAATTAACAAAAGGAATTGATTCACATTAAATTATATTTATAATTGAAAATACTTATCACCTTTGATAAATGTTTAACGATTTTGAAATAAAATAAAAAACAAAATGATAAGAACAAAACAAAAAAAAAACAAAAAACAAATAGTCGTAAGTGCTTTATTATTTTCTTTTCCTTCATTTCATTTTAGATTTTCCCGGCAAATTTTGTTTCCAATAATTTAAAAAAGAAAGTATATATTTCCAGTGAAAACGATTTCCACTACTATTCTGCATTTCAATTTGATTCGAATTGAATTCTGGTAACGTTGACGTTTTGTTTCGTTTTCATTTATTTATTTTTTTTTTTTGAACTTGTGCGTTCTTTATTATGATCGTAGGATACGTTTTTCTCAGCCGTGCCATTTCGGGAACACCTAGTTTTTGAAAAATTATAAAAATTTCATGGGAATAGTTAAAACATTTGGTGTATTCACAAAGTGTCCTATCGTCACATATTGTCATAACGTTCTAAAATTTTAAATTGGTTTAAAATTATTGTTTTTGTTTTTCAAACAGAGTGTTTTTAAATAATAAAACTTTCAATGATATGTTTTTTGTGCTGTCGAATTTTAAAAGTAAAGAAAATTAAAAAATAATTTTTGAATATTTAATAAAATAAAAATTATGCTTGGATAACATATTGATATATGTATTATCCGCAATTTGTATTCGCATACTGCTTGTTTTACTTAAAATTCAAAATAGTATCAGCATATTATAGAGGGTTGTTTACAACAGTCTTATTTTTTGTACTATTATTATAGGACATACGATTTTATGACACTTTGTAAATCCCCCAATTATGTTTTTTGGTAGTGAAAGGTATAGTTATTAAATGTAATATTAAATAAAAGATTAGATTATTTTTTCTTTATTAATCTATTCAATTATTTTTAAAGAATTATTAAGTTTTCTACCATAATTTCTTTATTTCTTAGCTTTTTTGCATTACTAATACTATAAGAATAAATTAATATTAAAATTTTTCCTTGTAGTTTTGGTTCAGCTATTAATGGGTTAATTTGGTAATGAAATATATGCAGAATATGGCGTAACTGGAGTCGATATTTTCGTCGCTCTTAATAACTAGTAATTTATAATTTAACTGATTTTATTGTGTGGAGTAATAAAATCATCTAGCACCCAATAAACAATAAAATTGATATTCAATATTTCAGTTGTTCTTTTCACTGTGTTTCTAGTCTTTTAGTGCCGAAATTTTTAGGTGCCTTCTCGCAGTTTTATTTTTGAATCGAAGTTTTAGTTTTTTATCTGTAAAACTAAACAGTTTTATATATCAATCGGATATGTTCTCTTAACCAAAAACGAGTGAAATTGAAATCGAGTAAAATTTCAGAGAGAAACAAAATTTAATTGCGACAATTAGTATAAAGATTTGATATTCAAAAAAGTTATTTTAAAGGTGACGAAGCGAATAAATAAAAAAAGGAAAAAAATATAAAAATCTTAACAGACTTGAAAATTATAGCAATGTTAAAAAAATATCTTACAATTGATCGCTCATCTAGAATGAATTGCATCTATTTCTCTGTTTTCGCTTTACGCACGTATTTCGCCACTTCCAACAATAATGCCACTGCTTTCGATTCTATTTCCCCTTCACGTTAAAAAGAAAAAGGCTCAATGATGCACAAAAATAGTACCTTCTGCAGGACAGGTTTCTTCAAAATGAAATATTCGTTCATCAATACTTTTACTAACGTTATGACTTTTGGTATTATATTATTAAAGTTAATTGCACTAAATTTGACTTTTTATTAAAGGATTTACGTTTTGCTTATATTTGTTGTTGTCTCGTTTTTAATATTTCACTGAATATAGAAACGTAAACGAAGTGCAGAATAGGGGTATTGTTTTCATAACTCCTCAAAGTATACTTTATTTTAATTCAAATTATTCGTATTATTTAAAGTTGTTATTAGTAATGAAATATGTATGCTTATGAAACCATATTAAAGAAAAAACATAAAAAACAAAAATACAGGTATAAAAAATGAATGAATACAAAAGGAAAATTAACAATAAAACAATTATTTAATAACTTCTTTACACTGGCGCCTTGGTGCATCCATCTCATAAATGTAAGTAAAAGATAGATGATATAACACAAAATTTATTGATATTAAGCAACAAACCAAAAACAAAACAAAAAACAATATTTATATATATTTATAAAAACTAACTTTATAAATTATTGTTTAATTGCACACATTCTTATGAGTGTTGTGAGCATAAAAAAATAAACTTATTAAAGTAAAGGATCAAATATTTAAAAGCAAAGGAAACAAAAATATATACATTTAACAAAAAATAAATATAATTTAATAAAAAGGAAAAATATATATTAATTATAGTTAAATCTCTATTTGATAAATAAAATGAAGACAAAATAAATCAAAGGCGAACGTATTTAGTGATGATTTTTTAAGCAAATATTTCGCTTTTGATAGAAAATTCAAAACAATCATTTTGAAAAACAAAAATATAGGAGTAATTAAGAAAAATATTTAATTATAAATTACATGTTATGTATTAAAAAATATTTAGCTAAATTTTATTTATTTTATTTTAGAATAAGATGAAATATGTATTTAATAATAATATATACATACATATATATATAACCTTTTTTTGCATAAAATGTGAAAATTGAGTAATAATAAGAATTGAATGAACCCATAAACCAATGAATTTCAAAACATAATTATTAAGGACATCAAAACAAATTTAATAGGAATTATTTTATAAAGGCCAAAACAAGAAATCTTTATGTTTTCTATACATACATACATACATATACATATTTACAAGTATTTCTGTTATAGAAGAAATTTATAAAGAAACAAATCTTTTTAAATACTACCGCTAATTAGAAAGGTTCTTCCAGGAGGTAATTAACTGGGGCAATAATGCATACATACAATATAAAAACTAAAACAATTGTAGAAGAAAAGGGATAATTTTCTATTTTTTTAATACCAGTTTTTCTTTAAAACTTTTTTTAAAAAAATTATACATCTTCATGTAAGATATAACCAAAAACTAAACGTATGTATTGTATTAAACAGTCTTAAGTTATTCTTTACAATTAAACTGGAACAACAAAAAAATAAATAAACAACAACTAAAAGGATAAAAATGAAAATTAAAGACATTTTTCACAAAATAACAAACTTGTACATTGCAACTGGAAATATACGTGTAAAAAAGCAATTGTAAATGGTGCCTTAATTACGGAGTTACTTTCCAAACAAATTTCCAACATCTTAAAGAAAACAGTAAACGATAGCAATTTGATAAATTTTTGAAGCCTTCTTAAAAATTCCAAAGCAAATTTGAAACCAACGAACACACTGGCTCTGATTATTCAAAAATAAAATAAACTTAAATTTAATTGCCTTACTCTCTCTCTCTATCTTTTGCTTTTTCAAGCTGTTTCCAAAATTCCGAAATTAATTTCAAATGTCTCCAATTTATGACAAGGATTTGTAACTTTGTGAACATTTGCCTTTCACATTTCGATAATTACAGCACTTGTTTTTTCCTATTATCCCTTTTGACTACTACAAAAAAAAAATAATAATAAATAAAATGTTGGACATGTTTGTAGGATATACTTAATATACTTATAATTGCAGCGAAAGAAACTATTCCACAATAGCCAAAATTGGTCAACCACCCCCCCCACAGAAAAAAAGCAGCAATACGAACAAAAGCTGTATTAAATCGATTTAAATCGACAAAACCCTATATAGGTTTATTAATAATCAAGAAACGATCACATGTAAAGATAAACATACATAAATACATTGAAATGGCAAAAAAATTACAAAAAATAAAAAACGTAGTTGCACCAAAAACCACAAATGTAGAAATTATTACACGAACAACAACAAAGTTAATTTTAGATCCATTTCAATTTCATTTAATTTAAAAAATTAAAAATATTTAATTTAAAGATTTGACAAGAATCACCATGATATCTGCAAGATCCAAAGCTTCTAATACAAAAGCGACAAGTTAATTTTCTGTAGATTTTTGAATTTGTTCCAATTATGTTCAAATAAAGAGTGTTTCTCCCCTTACTCCTATCAGAGGTATTGTGGTATCGAATTTAAACATGCTCCATTGTACTTTTTTATATTAGGGCAATAGAGTCCCAACTATGTACGTAAACGTGTCATCTGACGTTGGCGTATCACTCCCTAAAGTATACTTTAAAGTCATATACAGTTTGTAAAAAAAGTCTTCTTAGCAGAAATAAAGTTAAAATCTTATTTTCACTTTTAAAAGTAGTATACGATCTTGTACACGGCCCTGAAAACAAATCAGGAAATTTTCTAGCTGGTTTGACTTTAAAACAATGGACATACCCCAGTCTTTTATATAGAGCCACTTGTTGCACGTTTGTCTAATTTTTTATTGCTAACCACTATGTAACACCTTTTACATGATAAAATTCATGGAAAACCCAAACTTTTTTCAAAAAAGGCCCAAACTCCAAGAAATGCCAATAACTTCTTAATTTTGAAAACACTTATTTTACAGCAAAGTAATTAGGTAAAGATCTTATTTTGTTATTGGCGTTGTAATATGTGGATCTATTTTGAAAGTTATGACGTCTTGAAGTTCTTAAGAGTTACTGTAACAGGATGTGTACAAAAAAAAAAAATAAATAAATAAATAAATAAACATGTTAATAACTTGTTGTTGGAGTTCTCAAACGAAAATAAGTTTTTAACTTTCTTTCTGCTTTGAAGAATTTACATTTTCCATTTACTAAGGCTTTTGTGCCTTCCAAATATGCCTCAAACAGGCAAATATTGAGATTTTATTACATCATCTAAAGGGATTCGCTTTGTTGTTAGTTAAAAATGGCTTTTGAGACTTGGAACTTTTGTATATATATAAAAAGAAATATATAATAATGCAACAATTTGGAGAAGAATAGTTATAAACTAGGTATTTTAGATATTCTTATTTTTAAATCCGTATACATATACACAGAAGATATACATACATATACACTTAGGAAAAATAATATACAAGCTTAAATAGTATATACTTTTAAAATTATTTTGGTTTTTTGACATCTAACAAAAATGAGAGGAAATCAGAACAATTTAAATGCGAATGTTGTCTAAAAACATTTGGTTAGTTTTACAATATTTAAATATACAAAGCAGCCAACTGAAGTATAGGTACATTCTTGAAACTTTAAACGTTTTTTTATGCAATAATACAAGTGTTAGAAAGATTAACATTTAAAAAATTTTCTTCACGAAAAAATAAAATATATAAGGTAGAACAAAAAAAAAAAAAAAAAAAATAAGAGTTTTATGTGAACAAAATCATAGGCACTATTTTTGGTTACAGTAAAGAAGTATCCAGAAATCTTTTTCTAAATTTTTATGTTTTCTTCTAAAAATATATATTTTTAACACTTATATTAATTTTTGAAGCTTTATTATTATGAAAATAAGTCAATTTGTTTTAGTTTAAAGCAAGTGCTTATACTTTAGCTGACTACTTTATGTATTTTTAATGAGTATTCTTAACAAAATGACCTTTCGCATATAAATTGTTGTTTTTTCTTCTTTCTTTGATATGTATTTTAAAATATATATACAAATATATAATGTTTTGTAGAAACCACGAATTTCAGAGCAAATAGAACTGTTTTTTAAACTTTGTTGACAACAAATCATACAAATGAAACAAAAACATAGAAAAAAATATACATATGTTACGTATAAACATATAATCAGCAAACAAATAAAATAAAGAGAACACTTTTAATTACACGGTTTCTAATTATATAATAAAAAGAAAAAAAAAAAACAATTAAAATCAAGTACTATATAAGTAAATATAAAATTTAACTGAACACTTATTTACAAAAATTAATTAAAATAAAACAAATTAACAAATAAAAATAAAGTGGTTAAGGAGACAATATTCTTTAAAATTGGTATTAATAATAAAAAGTTATTAAATTTAAATTAAATATAAAACAAAAACATATAGTATTATAATTTTGATGAATTTAGCGAAAATATTGTGGGATACAAACTCCTACATTTGAAGAAAAGAAAAAAATACAATTCAAATGTAAAATGATACAAAATTAAAAAACAGAAGTAAGTAAAAACTCTAAAAGGATTTCATTTGAAAAAATATGTGTTAAAAAATAGATTATTAATTTATAATAAAAATGTAAAATTAAACTTATTAATTAAAAAAAAGAAAATAACTGAACAATCGGGATCAACTTGTATTATATATTATAAATATATATAAAACTGAATAAATAAAATATATAAAAATTTGCATTAAATTACTAATAATGTTGAAACAAAAAATAATAACAAAAATAAAAATTTATAAAAAGATCAATTCCAAGTTAATGTCAAATATTATTGAATTTATATTCATACAAATATATATATACATACATATATATATATATATATATATATATATATATATATATATATATGTATATGTATATGTATATAGATATATCACAATTATGTATTTAACTGTGCCAAAAACAAAGAGTAGTAGTAACAACACATAATTTTTTATTTTTCTCAAATGAAACTCCATTCAAATAATTATTTAGTGTCAATCAAATGAGCTATTTTCCTTTTTCTAATAACAGGGTGCGACAAAAAAAAAAATTACCTGGCAAGTAATATTATTTTTCTGATAGCGCTACCGAGTAGAACAAGGATCTGTTGCTGCAGTATTACAAATACCTCCAAAATCTCTAGTTACGGGTAAAAAATCGGTTTTTCGGACCCTCAGGCACTTATTAGCTAACAACTTAGCTAATTATTAACCTATTTTAAGTCTATTTTCTGATTTGAAAAGAAGAATATTCCTTTTAAATCATGTATATGGCATTTAATTAGCCTTGAATAATCTGGGTTTGTTTTTATAGCAAACACATCCATTTTTTTCCATATTTTTTAAGTTTAGATATGTTTTCGCACACTAATTTATATAGGAACCGTACTATTTATGAATTAATTAAGAAACTATGTTTATTTATTAATAGAATGAGTATAAGGTTTTAGATATCCATTGGAAATTGGCAGAGTTATATTAAGCTTTTCAGTAATGCAACTCACAAAAAATTTTTTTGTTTTTAAAAAAGGTTAAAAAATTTGTAATAATTGCATGATTTTTTCATAAGTTGCTTTACTAAAAAGCTTAATAACTCCGTAAATTTTAAACCCATTTTTAAAAATGAAGACTCATTTTATTCATAACTACAGAGTTTCTTAATTAATTTATTTTTGAACTTAAGAGCAGCTCTCAGGGGATGACTATGATGCATAGTGCTGCTACTAGGAAAACAGTTTATGGGAAGGAGGATAGTGGGAGTACTGTTTATGTACGTTTGGTTTGAATTTATCCATATCGTAAGTGACAGGAAAAACTTTCGCTGGAAGACTATTCCACAAACGAACTGTGCGACTGGAGAACGAATTCTACCTATAACGCGTTGTGTGATTCGTTGTACATTTAACTACAAAGAGATGACCTCTACGGGAAAAACGACTATTACGTGAAAATATGTGATTATTAGGAATTAAATCCTTTATTTCGTCTTAACACATTCTGTTATAGTACTGCTCTAACAAATCGATTGAGTTGGATACCATAATGACATTAATAAGCCCTATCCTGTACGCGGTCGAGAAGCTCCAAAAGAGATTTTGAAGCGCTCGCTCAAACATGAGAGTTGTATTCCATTTTGGTGTTGTAAATATTGAGAAGGTCAGAATTTGTCGTAAAGTTGATATTATTCTACGGCTGCGGCGATGCTTTTGTTTGGGAGCATTGGTAGCTGTAATGAATAAATAAAATTGTAGACATAAATTGAATAAATATACATTCAATTCAACTCATCTTATGCACAATTGCTAAAACATGCTTCTATACCTCAAAATTATTTTTTTTTTTACAATTCTTCTTTGTGATTTTCGTTGTCGACTATTGCTTAAGTGTACGTAGTGAATCACATAATCGTTACTGCAAACGACAAAAAATATCGATAATTTTTTTGCGATTGTCGTTTAGTTAAATTTTACTGAACCGCACTACTGGAATCGAACTAGCGCTACTCCTGAGTCTTTTAACGAATGATCAAAAGCTCTTACTTCCCCTAGGAAAAGTGAGAACTCTAGCATGAAGTCGCTGATAGTAAGGAGCCTTTTCACGCCTAAGTACTGCGACACACGAAGGTCTCGCTTGTTTGCGTAGCGAATCAGTAAGGTAGCATTTATTATCGCGCCAATCCATGAAAGTTCCCTTTCTAGATCTGGTTGCTAGTCTGCACGTCCGATAGAACCAAGATATATTTCTTGGTATAATCGAAATCTGTTTGAATGGAATAAACATGTCCATCCCCAGCTTTATTTTTCTGACGACCATCTCTGACATAGCATCGACATTTGAGTTCAGGAAACAAAGTTTCCAATTAAAATGCCCAAAGAAATCGTTGAGCTCAGCCCAACGTGCTTTTTCGTAGACATAAACAGCGTCTTGTAACTGTAAGTGTGACGTCATGAAGGGCTGAGAACGAAAAAGAGGCCGAAATGGTACAATGATCAGAGTTACCGAGAGGTGCAAGAACCTAAATTTCATACATTAAGGATGTGAACTGAAGAACAGGACGAGGATGTTATCTGGTGCCCATCTATACACGATATGGGTGTATGTTCATTCGCTATTTGCGCAAGGTGATTATGCATGGCAAATAGCTCAACATATTGGCCTTTAGGAGTTTTATTTTTAGGCCAGAATGATGAAGCCAAGACAAACTGTGAACATTTAAATCACCAGCAATAACAATTTCTCTGTTCGGGCAATTGCCAAGGATACTCGATATGGATTCGGAAAGAGAGTCGAAGCCAGATATGGTAAGCATCTCTCACCGCGTTTGGTCTTCTGTACAGAAACCTGAAGAGCAAAACGTGTGCCCTGATTCTGAACTTAACCAAAACACAGTTAAGTTCCGCATCATAAGTGCCAAGAGGTTGCT
The DNA here is from genome assembly GCA_023159175.1 of Wohlfahrtia magnifica. Taxonomy (NCBI): domain Eukaryota; kingdom Metazoa; phylum Arthropoda; class Insecta; order Diptera; family Sarcophagidae; genus Wohlfahrtia; species Wohlfahrtia magnifica. The sequence goes on along the minus strand of JAKWBJ010000149.1, from coordinate 554,162 downwards.
GGCATTGGTACACGACTTCATTACGGATGTACATTGCAAGGCCCCTATGGAAACTAAAGAGGGACAGAAGTTGATACCCAGGGATATGAAAATCCTGTTGATCAGAATTTTCATATACCTAGGTTTCACATTAGGCAAAAACATCCGGCTATGGAGACAAATGTGCGCTTATACAGAGAAAAAATTCAAATTAAAATAAGTAATTAGATGTCAGACGCCCAACCCCCCAACACGGATAACAAGGAATGGTTGTTGCTAATTGACTATTCACCGTTGCATAGTCATAATTCATAAATAGTACGGTTCTTATATAAATTAGTGTGCAAAAACGAATCTAAATTACTTAAAAATAGACCCAGATTCTACAAGACTACTTAAACGACATATCATTTAAAAGGTATATTCTTCGCCTTTCCAAGTCCGAAAAGAGACTTAAAATCGGTTAATAATTAGCTAAGTTATTAGCTTATAAGTGCCTGAAGGTCCGAAAATCGGTTTTTGTATCCTTAACACGAGATTTTGGAGGTGTTTCGAAAATTCCAAAAACAGATCCCTTTTCTACTCGATAGCGCCTATCAGAAAATTAGTATCATTTCCCAGGTTTTTTCAACTTCGTAAATTTTTTGCCGCACCGTATAATTAATTGAAAATACATACGTATGTATATATTTTTACATTTTAGAATTGAATGTTTTTTTAGATTTTGTATGTAGTATTAAATTATTTAAAAATATATTTTGCACCCGCTCACAGACATCGTTTGTTTTTTATATAAATCTTAAAAAGTAATATTAAAACAAAAAAAAGATAAAATGGGGAAAAAGCAAGAATAAATTTGTATCAATTTTTAAAAGATCAATACAAAAAAGACTTCTGTCTTTCAATAACACAAAAATATATTTTAATGATGAGTTTTTGCAAAAAAGCGTGGGGTTGTATTAAGGTTGATTCCTTTTACAGCTACACTTTTTGAGAGGCCAAAATCTCAAAATTGCAATGTAGGTTCTCTACATCCAGGCAGCAGATTCTGGATGCGGTTTCGGTCAGAAATAAGATTGCTAGTCGGGCCTTGTTGTCACTATCTTCTGTTCTGACATCAAACTTTCGAGGTCTAGGTGGCCATTATCTACATATGAGCAAAATTTATGTGGCTAGCGTTGTTGTTTGTTGTTACTTGAAGATTAGTTTAAAATATTAACAAATAGTTTTAGAAACTAAAAAAAAACATCGTAAAACATAAAGACAACAAAATAAATTTTACTTAGTAACTATTTTATATAAAACTAGCATTACCCGGAAATTTATATATACTATCGATGTATATTTAAATAGGAGATAAATTTCCTTTTTTTCTGATTCTATCCTTTTTTTTTGCTGCTACCTGTCTGTCTTTATAAAGAAAATGCTAAGACGACTTTTAACGTCTTCCGCTGATATATTTATTGAGATGTATGATAATAAATATTATTTTTTATGAGAGGTGCCACGCCTACGCTTCCTGTGAAGTTAATTTTTTTACTTAATGTACAACTTGATATACTGTAATTATTACGTCTTTCGTAGAAACGGACGATGACCCAAAAATCTCCTTTTAACAATTATTAGCCATCTTTTGAAAATGTATTTTTGCACAACAGATATTAGTGGATGATGAATGTTAGCAAACAAAGAACTTTGCTTTAAGCAGAAAAAATGCGTGTCATTGCAGAAGAAAAGTAATTAATTTTGATCGTTTTTCCCGGATATTAACATTCCAGAGGCAAAATTTTGAAAAAAGCACTCCATTGCACTTTAGTTAATTGGATCTAACTGTGTTCCAAATTTCAACAAAATAGAGTTAGTCGATAACGCGTGATTAACAAACTGAGTAAATAAAATTATTACTCATATGATCAAATTTGGCCTGTTTTTAACCTCTCCCGGACCCAATTTTCAACAAATGCTTACCATATAACTCTTTCTTTAGCCAGATCTATCTGTTTTCTAATCAAAGTCGGTTCAGTCGTTTACATGTGATCGACGGACAAACAAAAATCGAAATTTTCTCCGTTTGGCAATTTTGGTATTCTGCGTTTCGATTCCGTTCAGTTTCTCAGATTGTATGTATTCTGCATTACGAAGGAAGCTACGTTTTTCTAAGTTGTTGTAACGGAGATGCTCTCAATTTTTGTTTTTTTTTTTAAATCCAAAATTTATAATTTGGCTACAATTAATGTATATCTGTCTGTCTGTCTGTCTATCTGTCTGTACTCGATAGATTCAAAAATCATACATCCAATCGCTGTGAGAATTAAGTAAATTGTTCGGAATATCCCCGGGAAGGTTTTTGAATTTTTTTTTCAAATCAGACTTGGTGTTCTAGGTGCGTCAGAACAAATATCCCAAAAATATCAAAACATTTAATCAGTAATATTTTATTAAAAGTGTAATCAATGTAACCATGAATAAATTGAAAAATTAATTTACAAACCAATACATGCGTTGGAAAAGTATACTTTCACTGATGGTTTTGGTTCAACAGACAGTGCCACGTCCACATCAAATTTTTATTTATATGTCCATATCTTTAAAACGGTAATAGTAAGAGTTTCTAAATTTGGCCCAAATAATTTTTGTATATTTTGGGAACGGTAATAGTGAAAGTTTTGAATTTGGTCTAAATAACTTGGTAGACAATACACATCATCAGTCGAGATATGGTCGAAATTGAATAAGTGGGTGTGGTACCTCGAATATAAAGTAAATATTGATATTTTTATATCTAAAGAAAGGTTAGAATGGCAGTTTCTGAACTTGGTAGTCAATACAAATCATTAATTTTAATGCATTCCTTAAAATTTTTTTTACGAGGAATACATTTTATAGGTATAAAATACAAAGGCTCCAGGCAACGCGGGAAGGATTACTCTAGTTTATTATATTATATTTATTAAGAACAAAATGAAAATGTATAAAATGTACAAAAATTTATTAAAAATGTAAATTTATGCTTGTGCATCTGCATGAAAAAGACAAACAAAAATTGTGTGTTTTCTTAGTGCGTATAAACTTTCCTGTTTTATTTCATACTTTCCTAAGCTTTTAGGAACATTTTGTCATGGCCTCTAACTTTCGATTTAGTTTTCTTTTTTTGAAATACCAATTTCCAATGGAAACGTAACCGAATACGTAGATTTAATCGAAACGCAGAATAGGGGTGAATATATATACATATATGTATATATCATATATAGATTGTTAAAACTATTTTTAAGTCTGTTAAATTAAACAAATGAGAAAAATCATGGTAATAAGATATAAAGTGTATATGTATCGCATATTAAAGCCTTTTTCGTCAAACAAGCAAACCCTACAATATTTTTTTTTTTATTAGTCTTAAAAAGCAAATATAATTTCCATTTCTACAACTTCTTTCACTAAAAAAATATGAATATACTTATTTTAATCCTTGCTCCGCTTTTTAAGGCTTGTATGATTTTGATTATTATTAGCTGTTGTCTGGCTTTGGTAGGACTTTTTAAAACAGAAATAAAACCAATCGTTTAAGTTATCGGCAACTACAAATTTCTGGTTGCCGTTCAGCAAAGCATCTGAAGTTCGGTTTCCACTCATGATTATTAGGAATAAGTAGAACTTCATATTCGTCCAAGAGCACAAAGACAAAAGCTCTCTCCATAATCTTCGATGGAATCCTAACTTAGTCCTATCACAATACAGCAGTTGTCTGGCTTTTATGAATTTAGCTGCAATTTAAAAGAAGTTAGATTACTTTCAATCTAACTTTTTTCTTAAATTTCTTACAAAGCAATAAGACTCTTAACTCTTAATATGATTTTTATCAACGTTCTTAATGGACAATTCTGGCGTCGTAAATTAATTCTAATTCTTATTCATACATATGTACATACATGTAATTTGTATTAAATTAATTTGTATTAAAAAACCCTTTTATTTTTAATTTGATTACAGCTATGCTGTTACTATAAAGTTTTAAATGGTAAAGACTTTTTTACCAGCCAAAAATAGTGGTAAAAATTGAATTGAAGCCAAATAAATGGACTTCAAAGAGAACAAATTTTTTCTTCTTTTTCTCATATAAACACATATAAATAGCAATTTAATGGGATCAACACTTTAAAAATTCGAATTTTTTCCTTTATTTTGTTAATATTTGCTAGTAATAACGTTTTATTATAAGAACGAACAAATTAAATATATTTACAATATTAAATAATAATAACAACAACAATAAGAATTTAAAACAATTTCTACATTTCAAAGAGAAAAAAGGATTTTAATTAATTTTTATGGTTAATTTGTATTTAATGATAGAATTAATTAATAAAATAAAATAAAAAATGTATCTGCAATGAGCTTAAAATAAAAATTACAAAAACTTACACAATCTTATTACTTATATGTGTATCACAATTAATTAATAATATTTACAACAAGAATATTAAAAAAATAAAATCAAATAATATATGTATATAAGTATATCACAATATATACTATACATACATATATACATAATATTGTGTTATTTTTTTAAGAGACTGGTTTTTAAGTATTTCATTAAAAAATAAAATAAAATTGGAATTGGAATTTTTTTTCTTTCTTTAATCAATATCACTAATCTAAATAAACTTTCGCGCTTACACAAATGCAATTGTATATTTTAATTATTTTCTATTTTTTTATTAATAACTTATTTGTCAAAATAACATTTTTATGTTATGACAAATAAAAAACTTTTACTGAATTTATTATCACCACACTAATTTTATGTTAGTAAAAATGTGCCAAAAATAAAATATTGATATATATCCTATATACATACATATGTAATTGTTTGATTAAAATGAAATAACATTCATTTATAAGCCATATAGGTATGTTTATATGTATATACTTATATATACATAGAATTGTACAAAACTAAAGCACAAGCTTTTGCATGTTACTAAAACATGTAATGAATGATATGGAAATGGTGATTCATATTATATTATTATATCATATTTTTATTTTTTATAAGGTTTTTTTAAATTATTATTTTTTAACAGAAATTTAACAATGAACCCAAAAATACGACGACAAAACCAAAGCATAAGTCCTACAATTTAAAGTATAGGTATATCAATAAAATTAATATTTAGGTGTGTTACCTTTTCTGTGAAATTTCTGCTTATCTGCTCGTCTTGGACTCAATTAAATTAGATAATCGGGTGCCAAATCGGGTAAATTTTCAAGACTCAATTGGGAGAATTATTTAAGGTTTTAATAATCAAAGAAGTCATTAATGTAATTAATAAAAATATAAAAATCTTGTCAGATGTAAACATTATAACAGTTTGATTTAAATTTCAAATTCATTCGATTTAAATTTTAGTCGATTTTGGTTTACGGAACCATACCCGTATATTTATAAAGAAATTCCATTTCAAGCATTTTCCACTTGGCAGCAAAGGTCATCCGTATTTTTGCATTTGTCGCGTAATATTTTGTGACTTAGAATGTCCCATAAGTTTTCTATGAGTTTAATATCAGGCGGCTGCGCTAGCTACTTCTAAACTTCAGCTTTATTATCAACATTTTGATGTTGATATATCTTAATTTTCTTTTCTGCAAATTGAAGTATGACATTTTGTACGTAAAATAGTTTATTATTTATGAAGTAGTCTGACATTATGTCTAGAAAAAATCCACAGGCCAAACCATAACCTTCTCCATGTTTCACGGTATAACTTGGAATTAATCGTTTTCTTCGTGATTTTATCTCAGTTTATGGATCCCTCGCTAACTCAATCCTGGCCTTTCTAATTTTTATTTAAAAAATTGTTATGTCACCATTTACAGCGTTGCTACGCAGGAAATTGATATCCTCCCAAAAATTTTCTAAAATTTTCTAATTGTGTTATTTGAGGCGTTAAACGAATGCCTGCTACTTTTTTTTAAAGTTTATTTCATGTAAATGTATGCTCCATCGACTGTAGTGTTGTTATTAATGAAGTATGATCTTATGATGACCTCAACCCACAAACCGTACAAAAAAGAGCATCTTTCACGATGCACTGGCAGATCTTGAACTGCTTATGGCTGCTCTTCACATTAAATTCAGAAATTCTGTTTGTTGAGTCGCTGAATATTCAATGCTTTGCAAGCGTTGTTCGTTTGCTATTCTATTCATGGTAAAATGGAACGCTTACAGACCATTTGTGGAACTACCACATAACAAATCTTTTGTACACTGAAGAAATTTTCCCTGATAAACTAAATTCAAAAATAATAATAATAATAAAATAAAACGCCCTTTATTACATATGTATATACATACATAGTATACTATACTATAGTTTATTATACAAAATTTTTTTGTCTGACGAAAAGTTTTGTTTAAAAACAAGGAGTTCCGACATAAAAACTCGATGCACACGATTCATACCTACGGCAGAGATCGGCATTTAAGTTTTTATTAATAACTATGGATCGATTTACATTCGTATTATAACTTATGTACTTGTATTCTCAAAGCAATCTGTTAACAAAATTGAATTTTTGAAAGCTATACATGTGTAAAGGCAAGTTAAACAATTTTTGAGCAACAGAACTTAGAACTATGACACTTAAAAAATATTTAAAACAATGTAAACATTAATGAAAATTGTTGTCTCTTCAAACCAACGTTAACTTTTTTTTTCAAATTATATACAGTGTTTTTAAGAGCAAAAATCTATCAAAAATGTTAGGCAATTGCTACAAACCAACTAAACTACCAAATCAATTTTTGGTCCGATCGGAACAAAGCGTCATCGCTAGTCTTGGATGTAACATTGAACAAAGAAAAGAATTCACAATATGACTCGGGAGAGAAATCAAAAACAAAAGAATTTAAAAATAAAATTTGGAACGCAAGCCGAGTCGAAAAGCATCATGCATTGAAATGAATTGTTCGTTCTCAATTCTTTTTTGATTGTTTTTAATTCGTTCGCAGTATAAAATGCATGTTCACGAGTTAAAGAACAAAACTCATAAGCAGAAATTTTAAAATTTTAAAAATTTAAATTTTGCAATTACAATTAAAATTCAAATTTAACGATTACAATTTTAAAAATTAAAATTTTTATATTTAAATTCGTGCTTACTAGCAGTTCATTTCAATTCATGTGTTCGTCGAGCAATAAATATTTTAAGCCAAAAATATGAGCAAAAAATTAAGCTCACGAGCGTGAGTCATAAAACGAGCGAAACAAAGAAAATTCTGCTCCCAAGCCAAGTTGTGTACATATGTATATTGTAAGAAAAGTTGCGCCATATATCTATGTATATTTTTAATACTGTGTAACTTATTGAATAGTGTAGAGCAAAACGATAATAATAAACGCAATAAAGTACTCAATAATATTGTGTAATTAAAAATAGATATAAGTATTAAAAGTACATAAACAATTGATGAACAAAATACATACATACATATTAAAAATATACAGATTGGTCTTCAAAAAACCAAAATAAAAAATTAAGGCCATTTGTAATGCGGGTAATTTCTTACATATAAATAAAACAATAAACATGTTACGTTAAGAGCTTAGTTGGTTTTGTCACAGCATTTTTAGACTTATTGTTAAATTTGAAAAAGAAAAAACAATACAACAACAAAAATTGTATACTTAGTGTTAATAGGTGCAGTGTAAGCAAAGACTATATAAATAAAAAAGTCTTTGGTGTACGTACCTATAGTTTTTCTGAAACAATGAAATTAGTTATAATATAGGTACTATTTATTTGCAATTATGATTTTTTTAGCACGTAAAAGTTCGTGCTTTAGTTTTATACTTTACTGTATAATAATAAATATATTTATTTTTATTATGTATAATAATAACAATACTTAAAAAAAACTAAAAGCAATATTTGTATTTGAAACAATTTTTGGAGAATTTTTACAAAAAACCATATTAATGCATATTTATAATTACATAAATACATATACATACATACATATATATTCATATTTCTTATACTATAGATTTTTATTTTGTTAAACAGAAAAGAATTTAATTTTAAGTAGACAAAATTTGTATGTTTCTAACCATTTTTTAATTACAGATTTACAAATCAATTAAAAACCAAAAACAAACTAAAAAAAATTAAATTGAAATGCAATATTTTGTTAGACAATTTGAGACTGAGTTTATTTATTTCAAAAACAAACAAAAAATTGTTTTTATTATATTCGGTTTTGCTTATAATGTTTGTATTTAAGCATAGATTTATCAATTATATTACTGAAATTGTATAAAACAAAAAATAATACTAACAAATATTACTGTAAAATAAAAGAAAAAGAAAAATAGTTGCAAAATCTTAGAAAATTTACACACACCAAACAACTCATACATACACACACTCATACACATACTTGCATACATACCATATAAACACGTTAGTAGCAAAGCAAAAAAATAAAATAAAAATTAATATAAAATAATAAAATTTTAGCCGAATCATATTATTATTATTATAAATTTATATTATGTAGCATGACAATATATTAATATTAATAGATACATAGTTTTGTTTTTTCTCTTTTATATATATATATATATATATATATATATATATATATATATATATATATATATATATATATATATATATATATATATATATATATATACCTAGTAAATATTTTATTTGCATAAACATATACATATTCTATTAATTTAATTTGAGTTAAATGTATAAATTTGAGTTACATACATACATACATACATACCAGAGAATGACAAAAGTATGGTTTTGTGTACTTTTAAAGTATTGGTGGCCAAACATGTAAGAGTGAGTAAAGATAAAAATAAAACGATACCCATACACAACATATTCAAAGCCAGCGCAACTTAAATAACTATAAGTAGGAGTTGCGTGAAGTGCTTGTCATGCCCGCACTTATAAGTGTAAAGTGTTTATGAGCAGGGGTATATTTATATTTTGGTATGTGTATATTTCTACTCGAGTATACACAGAGTATACTTAGAGTAAATTTCTACAAACGAAAACCTTTCGAAATCGTTGTGATACAGTTAATAAAAGTTTGTTATATTTGGCATTTTAGTAATGCTAATATGACTATATATGTACATACATATGTGGAATACTTTCAAAACATTTTCAACGGGGTTTATTTGAAAAATTAAATAGAATTTAAAAATTAAATTTTATATGGAAAAATAAAAACTTTTTTTCCTGTTTCTTCAATTTGACTGTAAAGATATTGCAGGAGGATATAAAAACAATGCTGCTTTATGTAAAATAGGTAAATTTTAACTCAATTTTCTCAATTGCGACATTATTTTAATTTTAAGAGTCGCGATTTAAGCTTCTTCATTACCTTGAAAATGCCAAATCATTTTTATTTAATTAAGGGATGGAATAATGAAACATAATGTAGGAGATACACTCGCTTAAAGTTCTTTGAAAATTTTTTCGAAGTCCTTGCAACTCTCTACTAAACCTTGGAGCACAGAATCCACCTTATAGGACAATTGCTCTTCTGCTGCTTATTTGCCTTTTTAAAGTATTTTTCTACTTTTTTTGCAAGTATTTATAATCCCTTTTAATTTATTTTTAGATTCGAAAGCATCAGTTAGGACATTAGAAAAAAGATGGGCCGAACAGTCTAATCTTGTGAAATATCTTATTGCACTTAAAATATTACTTCCACGGTCTCTTACGAATACCACATTTGATATATCAGTCACATTGATTTCTTCAAAAAGGTTGCTTATTTTTCTTTTATGTTTACTGCTGTATTAGATATAATATTCGAAATTCTCTTGGAAGTGTAAAGTAGCATACAAGAAATTTCTCTTAATGAAATGTCGCTCCACATATCAATTGTCACTTCAGCCTCACCATTGGTAATAAATTCTGTATGTGTTGTTTTATTTCTTTTTTCTGTGGCCATCGATTGGGTTTTTCGTTTTCCTTGCGCTAGGGATAAAACAGTCTAAGTCAACATTTTTACCACACTTTCCACCAATTTGTAGACACTTTTAATTAATTTTAGAAAACCGGAGCCTTCAACGTTACTGAAATAACGACGGTCTTCTATAGCAAAATCCATGAATGCTTCAGCGCATGCGCTTTTCTCTTCGGTATTTATTTGAATTGGTGTACTGTCTCAAGGCTGTGAATGAACGCACTTATGCTTAATTAAATTTGATGTTTGCTTCTTTACAAATTTAAAAATCTTTCGGCTGCAGTTTTTCTTAAAAAATTGTATATTTCTTAAAATAATTTTCATTAATATTTCGTCACTGTTCTCCATTATTAAAAATTGTATAAGTGTTTACAATTTAAAAGTTCATATATTAATGAAAACGTAAAAACTTTGATTAGCTTAATATTTACTGTCCAATTTTGGAGATTTCCCGCATTTTTATTGACCCATATTTTTGTAGAAAATTTTTTGCTTCTGATCTTCCATGTAAGTGTGTATGTATATTAACATTTTTGGTAATTTGTCATAAGTGAAAGATCGTAAATATTCTTATTAAACGTTTGGGAAAAAATTGTTTTTTTCTCCCCAGTTTAATGACTTTTATAACAGGTAGTATTCTTCAATGGGTTTTCAAAAAAACAAAAAAAAAAACATTGTAATGGGAATTAAAAAATACAAACGCAATAACACTTTAATTTTTGTATGCTGAAGTACCAGGTATTTTTTTATAACTGGGTTTTTAATTGTTATGTATAAAATTCTATGAATTTGCTTAATGTTTAAACTAATGTTTCTCGGGCCTGTCACATGCCAGCATACCATTTCTTTTATTCATCAAAACACGCATGTCATATGAGTACTTTATTGACTTCTATAATTTTTCCATTCCCATTGATACACATACTTCTAAAGCATGTGTATGTGCGCAACCAAATATTTTTATAGCTATAGCATATAACATGGATACAAACATGTTGCTTAAGTAGTTTAAGATGGTTGTGTACAGAGAGTTTGCTAGACGTATGAAGTGGAATTACATCTGTATGTTTTTAATGTATTAGTATATACAACACCCAAAAATATAGATAGGTACTTATGTACACTTTGTTTGTAAGTACTTATTGTCATCCTCTGATACACACATACATAATTATTCCACTCTAATTTATAGGTTCTTTTATTATTTGTATTCTAACATACATACATTCATACAACATACATACACACATACATCTATAAAAAATCATATAAAAATTATAAATTTTTTATTTATATATATATATATATAATATACATATATATATATATATATATATATATATATATATATATATATAATATACATATATATATAAATATATATAGATATTTATATATATATATATATATATATATATATTTATATATATATGTGTGTGTGTGTGTGTATTTATTTGATAATACATATATTTTCTTCTAATAAATAATAATAATAAACATTCATTTAAGTATATATATGTACATGTTCATACCATATGTATCCATACATATGTATGTATGTACGAATGAAGTTAAGACAAGTTCATAGACATTTACAAGAATTAAAAAAATAATAATAATAAATTTTACAACAACAATACAATAAAAATGAAAATTCGTTCATAATACAGAAAAACAAACAGATTCATTACAAAATTTACATAAAATTCATACATATTTACATTAATGGTATTCAAATTTTGCAAAATAATAAAAATAAAAAAGAAATAAAAAATAAAAAGGAAATAAAAAAACAAAAATCATTCAAAACAAAAACAAAAAACATATAATTATTAATTATAGGCATTTTATGTAACGTTCAATTTGTTGGATTCAAAATAAAAAGTAATAAATTTGTGGTTTTATTATAACATAAAAACTTGGCGTTTAATTTTTTGTAATACTGTCTATAAATAACCGTACACACTATAAAACATTCGCTGCAGAACTTCATTTAATTTCTTTGTGAAGTTATAGTTGTACCCAAACAATGTGTTCCCGTCTCTTCTCCTCGTATCAACGAAAGTTTTGTTTGATAGGCCCATCGTTGCCATTCATTGTACAGAAATTAATTACAAGCTGAACATAAAAAACCATTGACATACATACATACATACATAAAGTTAACAAAGAGATTCATGAATATAGTTATGAAAATACATATCATAAATTTACAAATTAATCGCCCATGGCTTGAACTCACATATCGCAAAAAAAAGTGCGATTACGATTTGTACGGGGCTGTCATAGAATCCCATAATGTCGGCATTGGAGTTGAAAACGACACAAATTTTAATTTGGCGTCATGAAATACAAGCTTATTGGATTTGTTTTCGAACTTGAATAAGTATCGGTTTTGGGTGTCACATAATCTGTTGTTAGTAGTTTTGATATTGGAAATAGATCAAGCAGCTAGAGGTTATCTGTTTTCAAATTTTATGTATGTTTATATATATTATAAAATAAAGAATAACGCTTAATTATATTCGTTTATATATGAATATGTACATGTAAATATAAAAAAATAAAACTCCATAATCATGGATATGTGAATGGATAAAGAAGCAAAACGTATACCAGATATAAAATTGTATTTTGTTGGTGAAATGGATTTTTTCTAGAAAAATGAAATCATATATAAAAGCTCGATTATGAATAGCAACTGAACTTTAATTGAATTGCTAGTTACTGAAAATTGTATTATTGGCAACTAAAACTCTATTAATTTCTATATGGGGAATTAAAGATATATATACATATATAAAATGTAGTTCCCGTTCGGCAATGTAACTGTAGATCAGCGAAGACACAGATGCTGAATAGGGAGATCGATTATTCGACTTTTTCAAAAACCGCTTTTCGAATAATTCGAAAAGTAGCACTTAAAAAAAACAGGTTTTCGGTTAATAATAATTCAAATAACCGCTTAACCGGTTCTTTTATTTAAATAAAATTGTCCCTAATTCCTGAAGCGCAGAGCTGAACCATGTCGTTTTAAAAATAAGCAGAAGCTGATGGAGAGCTTAAAATTAAAGTGGCAATCAATACTAACAATAATGCCAACAAATCTCATAAAATCTATGCCAAAACGGTGTGCGAAGGCCATAAAAAACAAAGTTTATTACACAAACTACTGAAAAATGCTTAAGTTTTGAACAGCTTCTCAATGAGCTAATTTCGTTTTTGTTGTATTACTTGGTGGAGAATGGAATTATAGGTTTGTTATTATAGTTATAATTTGTCTAAGATAACAAGAATTATATGTTTTACTTTGAATAAATCTATTAGTAATATACGAGTACTTAATTGTCTCTACAGGAAAATTTTCTTAGATTCGAGGAGCACTGTATGTAAATTTATGCACCACGTATTTAGCAGTGTGTGTCACTGTGGTATGTTAGATAAGAACCCACCATCCAACCAAGAAGTCGTCGGTTCAATCCCAGGTCACACCATCTGACAATTTTCAACAGCGATATCACCTCATAACATTACTATCGATTGGTGATGTGTTTTCACTAACTAATATATCTTCCGTTCGGAATCGGCGTTTGTGGGTTTGTGGGTTTTCAATGAGTCTAGTTGATCATTCTCCATATATAAAAATCAATATTTATTTACAGAAGATGAGAAGAGGTTATTTTTGCTCAAGAGTGCATATCTTTTTCAATCTACCTTGGTTTCACGTTTTTTGTGAGACGTTCAAGGTTATCATATATACAAAAATAATTTAAAAAAAATTAAGATTTTGAAAAGACCGTATTCAGCAAAACCAAAAAACCAGTTAAAATAATAACAGCCCTATCTCCCTAGTGCTGAAAGTGAAATACTAAAAACATCTTCAAATTGTCTCTAATTTTAATAATATTGTTACGTTTTAACCTTTTTTCAATGTGTGAGTTTAAATTACGTTAAAATAAAATAAACACCGCTTTATTAATTGTTTTACGGTTATATTTTTATTTACTACACAACAACTTTTATAAAGTTTACTACAACTTAATATCCGCTTATATCACACCTTTATTTCCGCTTAAACACGTCTTAATCTTACGACAACAAAACGATCACTAAACTAACTTGTAGGTAAAGTAGCCCCTTTTTATACCTAATTGCCTACACTTTTGAAGGTTCCGGAAATGTCGACCATCTTCTATTTTCCCATCCGTTAATTAAAATGTAACGTAAAGATGGTCAATTTGGCAGTGCTGCCAGATACACAAATAAGTATGGCATTGACAGGGTGACGCAAAATATACCAAAATCATACAATTTAGGCGTTTTTATTCTCTTAACACTGCCACCCTCTTAAGCCTGTTCTTCCCATAGCTCGCCAGTCGCTCTAGATGTATCACATTCATTTTTGATCGTGTGCTATTGTTTTTCTGTATTCTGTACACTACATCGTTTAACCTCTTAACTACCTTATAAGGTCCATCCCAGTTAGTTTGAAGCTTGGGAGATAATCCACTGTGGGTTGCAGAGTAGAACCAGTTGTCAGTCATGTAAGCCCTCTGTATTTGCCGCACGATCATATCTGGCTTTCATTCTATCGCTGACCATTTTAATTCGTGAGCGCACAAATTCGTGAAGTTCATTTAGACTTTCCTGTTTTTCAGCATATGTGGCATTCCCCTTTGTGGTAGGCTTAACACCAAACTCTAAGTCACCAGGTAGTTTTAGCTCAGTCCCAAAAATCTTAGCAGGTGATCTAGGTGTTAAGTCATGAATAACTGATCCTTTTGATGATCGCTTACTACTTTTCGCAAGTATTCCTCCAGGGTTCGATTAAATCTTTCTATCATTCCATCAGACTGTGGGTGAAGCGGCGTCGTTCGAGTCTTCTTCATACCGTATATCTCACACATTTCTTTGCATATTTAATACTTGAAATTTCTACCTTGGTCGGAATGTAGCTCTATTGGAACCCCAGCTATTTACAAAAATATTTACAATTGTGTTCGTCTCTTAATTGGGTATGGCATACACTTCTGACCATTTGCTGAAGTAATCCATCACGACGAAAACATAACGATTTCCGCCATTTCTCACAGGAAAAGGGCCTTCTATGTACGTCCATCGCTATCCGCTTTGGGTACACAATATCCCAATAGCGATATAAGCACCAATTAATCAACTTCAAACTGTCCCATTGTGCCCAATACGCTTTTGTAAGAGGACCTTCTGCTAATATTTCGTTCCGGGTGGGCCATCTATCCTCTTCTTTTGCCGCTATAATCTTTGTCAACATTGGGTCACTCCTTTATGCTCCTGGCCAGTCTTCGTTTGCATCTATTTGCGTTAGTCGGATACCAATGATGGATTCCTTCCGCTCGGCTTTCACAATGTTTGCATTCCAAATTACAAGGCCGACGTGAGAGAGCATCAGCATTTCCTTGATTTATGCTACTTCGGTGTTCAATGCTAAAGTCATAAGCCTGGAGGCGCTCAATTCAACGTGCCACCTGTCCTTTAGGGTTCTTAAAGTGCAGCAGCCATCTCAGTGTGGAATGATCAGTTCTTAATGTAATGTTTTATTCATTTCAGCACTGCCAGTGGCTCACGTCGAGTTACACATTAATTCAGTTCAGGCTTTGACAGCGTGCAGTTATAGTAGCCTACGACTTTTTCCGTCCCATCGACCACCTGTGAAAGTACACTACCAATACCATATCCACTGGCATCACTGTCAAGGCTAAATTTTTCACCAGGGACTGGATACGCCAAAACTGGTGCAGCACACAATAGTCTTTTAGTGTCTGGAACACCTTTTTTGTGACTCTCCCCAATGATAGGCCTTAGATTTCTTGGTGAGCTCATGTAAACTTGCTGCCACGCTCGCAAAATTAGACACGAAGCGTCTGTAGTATGTGCAGAGTACCAAAACCTACGTAATTCATGAAGATTTTTGAAGCGAGGCCAGTCCTTTACTGCTCGTATTTTATCCGTTGAAATGCAGTCTGCCGTAACTAGTTGCCCGAAATATTTTACCTGTTTTTGGAACAATGCACATTTCAGGTTTATGAGGTGTTCGTCGAAAGTTTGGCCCATCACTATTATGTCATCGAGGTAAGCCAGAAAAGTCTTCCAATGGAGTCCTTTTAGTACGCACTCCATTAGCCGTTCGAATGTGGCTGGCGCATTGCATAGCCTAAATGGCATAACTTTAAACTGCCACAAGCCACCTTTCGCACTGAAAGCAGTTTTTTCCTTATCCTTGTCTGCGATCTCTACCTGCCAATACCTGCTTTGTAGATCCAATGTAGAGAACCACTTCGTTCCAGTTAACGTGTCGAGCGTATCGTCAATTCTTGGCAGCGGGTAGATGTCCTTTTTAGTGACATCATTCAGCTTCCTGTAGTCTACGCAGAATCTTGTACTACCATCTTTCTTTTTAACTAAGACTACAGGTGAGCTCCAAGGACTCGATGATGGTTCAATTACACCGCTCTTCTCCATTTCATTGACCATCTCTTTAACCTCGTTACGTTTCGCCAGAGGTGTACTTATGCGTGCCTGTCTTATCGGTCTCGCTTCGCCAGTATTAATTTCGTGTTTGACTTAAAAACGTGCACAGTTACAACTGTTTGTACAAGTTTCTGTGTGATTACTGAAGTGAGTGCGTATTGATTAGTGGCCAAATGTTTCTGTTATAAGTTGGTATTGTTATAATTGGTAACAGTTTGGGTGTGAGTAGATAAAGAGAGAATGAGAGCAACATATTTGTTTTCCTATATTTCGCACAAGCAAATACCAGTAGATAACGATGAAATACAATAAATAACTTATTGTAAGATGCAAATAAAAATTCGAATGTATGATTTATAAAATTTGTACCAACAAATCTTTTTTATTAATTCAGGTAAACTTAACAAATTTTCAGGTAACAAAAACAATTCAGCATTTTAAACTTAATTATACTAGGTATTATAATTAAGTAAAAAAAAAAATAATATAAAATAAAATTATAAAAAAATTAAAATAAGAATTAAATTAAAATAAATACATATGCACGTATTTATATATCTATAAAAAGATAATCTTTTATTAGTTATGTATGTACGGTGTTTTGAATTTTAACTAACAATTAGTTTTTTGAATTTACGTTCACGAATAAATGTCATATTCCGTTAGATCCGAGTTTTGGCCGTTTATCTGTTATTAGTGCCCGGGTAGTTGAAAATATCCTTTCTGAGGGGGCGCTAGATGCTGGTATAAGCGAATATTCTGCAGCTCAGCCTGTATAACATTGGAATTTCATTTTTCCTATCCTGCTACCATTTCAAAACATTAAAATCAATTGCTATGGATGCATTAGTATTTTTATATTTACTTATTTCACTTTCAATTATAGATCGGTTAGAATTGGCTGTACATAATTTTTAAATAATGCGTATACTTTAGATGAGGTTGTTTCAATGTTTAAACTAGAAATAGTAATATCAGTTAAATAAGGAAGCAACAAAGTTTTGCACTTGGTTATTACATCTGTTTGTTCTTCTAAACTAAATTGAGTAAGCTGATTGGCAGGCGGAAATAAAAATATTCCTAATTTATTATAAATTGTGTTATTGCTGTCTACTAACGAAATTAAAGCGTCGTGTAATTTTTTGTTAAATTCTGATATAAAATTAGGTTATCCTTATTGGTAGTATTACATATGAGTTTTAAGTTACGTACATGTGGATGAACTAAATGAATTGTTGGATAGGAACTGCCTTCAAGTTCTTTTGAAGTATCTATGAAAGGTTTAAGCACTGCTATTAATTGATCTAAATGACACTTTTATAACGTTATATTTCTCAGTTAGTTTATCAGCAAAGTTAGTCTTTATAGACAGTTGGTATAAAAAACTGTATTCCATTTTGTGGATGTGAAACATTTTAATGATGTTGATAAGTCGCAATTTAAGCCAGATTTCTTAACAAATTTAACCATATTGAACGAAAAAAATTGTGTAATGCATTGGTAACAAGCCAAGCATTAACAACAAAAGGGTTAATTTTTTATGATTGTTGGTATTAAAAAATATCCCAATAATATGGACATTTTTAGAATTGAGAAAATCCCACACAAAAGATATTTGCTGTTTTTTTTTTTTGTACTGCATTATGCACTTCCTTATCAGGTAGCAGACTTGAATTTTCCTGACTTTGGCAAAGGTTTTTTATGGCTATGGGTAAAAATATTTGAATAATAAGAACATATAGTATGTTATGTATTTTATTCTTATGGTTGGAAAACCCGAATTTATTAAAAAAAATCAAATAGATTTTTTCGTCGTTCAATACTTGTTTGTGAAACAGAAAAGATAAATTGGAAATAATATAAATTAGAAAAAAGTGAAATTGTAGTTATACAAACCGTTTAATAACAAAATTAACCGAAAATTAGCACAATAAGTACGAACAGTTGTATCTATGCATTTTTTGAATATAAACACGAAGTTTTTGCTTTCCCTCTTTACTTACCCACCTCATCATAAACTCAATTTTTTTTGTTAATTTCATATACACTGAGTGAACATCTTTGCATATTAACAGTCTTTGCTCGTATATTTGCTTCACCAATAATATTTTAAAAATACTTATGGTTACAACAGTTATTTGAGAGCAAGAAAAAATTTTTTAACATATTCAATGCTATATAATAAGCAACTGATAATGTTTTTAAGAGTATAGTGTGTATGTAATAGCAAAACCATACAATATTTGTTACACTCATTCTCGCATTTATATCCATAGTAATAGATGTGCATAAGGTATATTTGTTTTCACAATACTTTAAGTTACACTCTTGCACGCCTATAGTTTGACTATAGCTGTTCTACCTTTACTTTTATTTTTCGTGTCGAATACTCAGGCGTATATCTTTAGCAGCTTTATTTCTTTCTGAGGCTGCTAGACCTGCTACTCATTTATCTACATTTTCATCAAATACCTGTTGGTCCTTGGCTGACATATTGGCAGGTTCCGGCAATTGTTCGCTGCTTATTACCGCCTCTACTGGAGCAAATTGGCCTACCTCAGAGTTTTTAAAAAATAGTTTTTCGTGGTCTTATAGATTGAGCAATCTCATCGGGACTATTCCCTGTTTGGTAGATTTGACGAGAGCTTTTGCTGATAAAAAATCCGTCTTAATTTCTGCTGATTCTACTACCCACAAGCGGTTGTCCTCACAATCTCCCTCCATACGCGCCCATATCAATGACTCAGTCTAAAGTGGTAGTTTTTGTTGTTTGATAGAAACTAATTTTCTGGAGAGTACTTTATTCTCGTAACCTATGTCAAGAGTTATGCCATATTTAAATTGTCCCATATTCAAATTGATGTCATGGACTATCATAAATCCATATCATAAACTCGTCTACAATATAGGCAACAATAAACACATGGCTTACACTGACGTTGACTATGGTCACCTTAACCTCTATTTTTCCGTGGACGGCGGCAGACTCCTTAGTAGCTGTCCGTAGTCTCACACTTTCCCTTCACTCTGGTCGTTGACACTATAGACTGTTGATTTTCTCTTCTATTACATTAAATTTTTCGTCAACAGTCTTTTCCCGATTTGACACTCTTGCGTCGATATTTCTCGTACCTCAGCCAAAAGCATTTTGCTCTAAACATGCATTTTTTCCATCATAGCAGCCAGCAGCGAAATAACGTCTATAATATTTATATATGACAACCTTGAACGTCTCACAAAAAACGTGAAAACCAAGGTAGATCGAAAAAGATATACACTCTTGAGCAAAAATAACCTCTTCTCATTTTCCGTAAATAAATATTGATTTTTATATATGGAGAATTATAAACTAGACTCATTGAAAGCCCACAAACCCACAAACGCCGATTCCGAACGGAAGATATATTAGTTAGTGAAAATACACATAACCAATCGCTAGTAATGTATGTATCGGTTATTTATTGAACCGACGACTTCTTGGTTGGAAGGTGGGTTCTTATCTAACATACCACAGTGACACACACACTATTAAATACGTGGTGCATAAATTTACATACAGTGCTCCTCGAATTTAAGCAAGTTTTCTTGTCGAGGCAATTAAGTACTCGTATATTACTAATAGATTTATTCAAAGTAAAACATATAATTCTTGTTATCTTAGTTACCTAAATTATAACTATAATAACAAACCTTTTCTACGAAATAGTACAACAAAAACGAAATTAGCTCCTTGAATAGCTGTTCGAAACTTGAGCATATTTCAGTACTTTCTGTAATAAATCGTTTCCTTATCGCAGTTAATTTTTTTTGCCGGTTCACGACTTGTTTTAGGACCGTGCTCCCCCAAAAGAATATATGTACATATGTATTAAACCTTTCGGTCTTATATAACAACTAGGGAGATCGATTATTCGACTTTTTCAAAACCGGTTTTCAAATAATTCGAAAAGTAGCACTTTTTAAAAAACAAGCTTAATGAAAACAATGAAATAAATCGCCTTCGAATTGCTTCTGAACATCTTGCACACTTACGAGTAACACTCGGTCATAAACAGCGCATTTGTGCCGAATCGCCACGGGAAATGAGAAATGGGGCCTATATAAAAAAGAGTATATCTAGAAGGTACGCCAAAGTCGAGAATTAAGCCTGACTTTAAAAAAGACCAAACTATTCCGCTGAAAAGAAATTATTACCACAAATTAAAGGTATTTCCCCAAAGATTTTAGAACAGTAAGAAAAAAACTATATGTCTCTACGAGATAAAGCGTATTCTTTCTTTCAACCACGCATAGACTTATTGACACCCTTTTTTCCAATTTTTACACTGCCTTATTCTGCTTCAAGTACAAATATATCGCAGTTTTGGCCATATTGGAAATTTTTAGGAGCCTTAATTTTATTTTAGTGCAAAATTGTTCTATAGAATGAAGTTCGAGGCAGTTTGACGGATTACTCTTTTTCAACAAATCTTTCGTTATTTTTTCTGAACGCTCCATCTGTTTGGTAAGAGTGATGGATTTTTAATAAATCTGGCCAGAATATTGACGGTATAAAGTAAAGTTTGTACAAAGGAAACAAACGTTTTTCTAAGCACTCCTTTCTGTGCATTTGCCAGCTCAATGTTCCTTTTGCGTCAACTGGCTTGATGAATTACTCCCAACTGAAATTTGCTTGTCAGACAAGGAAGCTTTTTCCAATTTTATCTACTTTTTTATATTAAAATATTTTTATTACACATTCCATTAATTTTGTGTAGTACTGAAACCCAGAAATATTAATTATCAGTTACTCGAGTCGGTTCCGTAAAAAAATTTGTTAGAAAATTTGTTAAACCCACAATCATTCCCTTTAATCTACAAACTTGGAAGGTATTGTTATGAAAATAAAAATGCCCAAACTTTGGTATATTTGGTAGTTATGTATCACCTTGTTAATGTCGTACTTATTTGCGTATTTGGCAGCACTACCAACTCGACCATCTTTACGTTACATTTGAATTAACTGGTATAAAATAGAGGATATGAGACATTTCCGAAACTGTAGGCAATTAGATATAAAGAGGCTGCTTTACCTACACGTCAGTTAGTTATCGTTTTGCTGTCATTAAGTAAAGTCGTATTTAAGCACAAATAAAAGTGTTATATAAACGAACATCAAGTGCAAGTTAATAAGTTGTTGTATTAAGACAAACTGTATAAAAGATGGAGTGAGGATATAAAACTGTAACAACAATAAAGTGGTGTTCATTTTATTTTAACGCAATTTAAAGAAACTCAAACTTTTTAAAAAGGTTAAACGTAGCAGTATTCTATGTTTTTCATGTTAGCCTTCGGATAGTTATAAAGGAGGCATTTGGAAAATGTAAAATTGTCCGAAAAATTGTGTACATAGTTTTCATTCCCTTTAAACTAAAAACTTGGAAGATATTTTATTTTTTACAAATTAAGGAATTTTATAAGTTTTCGTTTTGATCGCTATATTCTCGTTTAAATTTGTAAAAACATATGAGCGGCCTTGCATAATTGTTAATTAATTAGAAGAATTATTTTACAAGGATTAATTGTTAAAACTACTGGATATTGTTAAAATAAAAGCGCTTTTATTTACTAGACCAATACATTAATTACCTAATCAATATTAAGCTCCAAACATGTGAAAACATTTTTTATTACCTTTTAATTGAATTTTTATTTAATTGAACGTTGAAACTATACCAATTACAAAGACAAAGAATGTACTCTACATTGGTTATATTATCTGTTTGTGCAAAAGGATGTACGTTTAACACCCCAAAATCTACTTTCAGTTATACCCATTGGTTCTGCCTTCTGAACTATAAACTCGCAGAGAGACAGAAACCTTAAATCTGGACAGTGGTCGAATTAAGATTTTTTTCATTTAGACTTAGACTCCATAAATCCCTTTGATTTGTTTTGGTAGTATGTTATAACGCAATGTAATGTAACAATATTTATAATTGTACAAAGTTTGTTTTTATAATAAAATCTATGTATCAAAATATATTATACCATAATCACTATATATGTTCCTAGAACCTTTATGTCTAGATGAACAAAGTGGCAATCACACATAGTGAAGCGTCGGTTTCAATCGGTTTGCAGATTTATTTCTTTAATTTATTTTTTTTTCATTCAGTTGTTGTTTAATAATATTGAAGATAAGAGCGCAAATAAAGGAACACCACGTCTCCGACATAATCATCCGATGACCAATACATTGTTTCAAACGACGATAAATTTTAAGCACACTTTAGTTGATTATTGTTTATGTGTAATTTAGCAACAATTAGTTCCATTTTTTGTTATCTATGATGTTAAAGCTTTTAATTGACTGACACTATCTCGTTCTATGACATAATTATTAAACATTTATTACAGAATTCTGTTCAAAAATTAACAATAACTGCTAATTATAAATACACCTGTTTAAATTAAAAACTTGCACGGAATTCTCCTTTTATATATATATCTGTTTCATTAAGATATCACAGAAGAATAACTTTAAGGTATTTTGGATTATAATCTGAAAACGGTTTTATTCTGTATTCTGAATATTAATATTCAATGTTTTTGAACAAAACTTAAAATTAGGCCAACTTCTAGAGATTACAATATTTTCAATCAGCCAAAAAAATATGTAAATTAGATTACTTTTATAGAAACTAGCTAACACTCGGCGTGCTTCGCTACTCCTATCTTAATTATTATCTTAACTGTTATCTAAGTTAATTTTTTCCACATTTTATCACCTTTCGGTTCAAATCCAAACATTTCAAATTGCCTATATTTCCTTTTAGAAAGACACTGCAGGTTCTGCTTTTTAGCTGTATGTAACCTTTAAACAAACCACACATTAAATTTTGTATAGTATACGCATATATGTAAGTAGTTTTTATTCGGTGTGCTTTGCAATACCCCCTTTTTGGGTAATATGGACAGATACAAAAAATTTAAATTGTTACCGTTTTCCACACGCGGGCGGCCACGCCCATTTATCAAACCTATCCCAATTACTGACTGATGATGTGTATGTTCAGGACACTGTTCGAACCAAATTTAGAAACTTCTATTATTACTGTTCTCAAGATATACCAAGAACTATATTTAGTTTGTACCATGCCCACTTTTCCAATTTTGCCCACTTTTTTACTGATGATATATATTGACTGTGAAGTCATTTACAGCAGATTTATATACTTTAGCTTTAACCGATGTTACGTTTTAACCTTTTTAAAATATTTGAGTTCGTTTAAATTGCGATAAAATAAAATTAAACCACTTTGTTGTTGTTACAGTTTCTTTATTCTTTTTACTTCACTAAAACTTTTACACTGTTTGTCTTAATACGAGTACAACACTTAATATTCGTTTATACAACAATTTTATTTCCGCTTTAACACAACTTTGTTTATTGACAGCCAAACAATAACTAACTGACGTGTAGGTAAAGCAGCCCTTTATATACCTAATTGCCTAAAGCTTGAAAGGTTCAGGATATATCGACTATCTTCTATTTCCATATCTGTTAATTCAAATGTAACGTAAAGGTGGTCGATATGGCAGTGCTGCCACATTGACAGGGCACAAAATATACCAAAATCCCACAATGAGGTTTGTATTTTTATTTTCGTAACAATATTTAACATTCTTTTATTTTGTAGAAATCGAAAACTTTATCAACAATTAGGAAGGACTAATTTGTAATAATCTTAAGATCTTTGGAATTATTCATTAAAATAAATTGAGTGTTTTCATTCTTCCGAGCGAATATATTGCCGTCTTTGGTCCATACAAATCATCAACATTTCTCCTTTGCTTATTTCTTGTGATTCATAGTAGACGACGATTATTAAATGTTAATTCATCATTGACATATATGTATTCTGTTTTTGTGTTATTGCTATTATTTTCCCATCTCTGCTTATTAATTGTGCATCTACTCTATATCGATTGGTTTTGTTCATTAGCTCATCTTTTTGTTTATTGAAGAGAATTCGACTACAATTCTATTGTCTTTCTTTTCTAAAACATAGGCGTTGGTTACGTCAGTTTCTCTGATTTCTACATTAAAAGGATCTGCAATTTTCTTTACCACTTCGACGGATACGATTTCGTTATTAGTTACATTTTTTATTTCTATATTTATTTCTATCTGCTAGTATCTGTATATATTCTGCTAGTATTCTTTAAGCACCTTGGCCCTGTTGTTCTCATTAGTTTTATCGTCATCTAGATTTTGGTCGACAGGCATGACATTTCCAGTTAGTTTTCCTATCGCCATATTTGAACAACTAAATTCAGACAGCGCCCAGCATGTGGAAAAATGGTAATTAGAGTTACAGGTGTAACATTTTACGTATGTTGTTATTGTAATTTCGGAATTATATTTGCTGCAGATAACTTCGTTCATTTTTTCACTCTTTTTTATTATTTGTTTATCTCTCTTTATTATGGTCAAATTTATTCTATTTGTATTAAAGATATATTATTTAAATCTACAAATTATTATTTTTTTATAATGATAATATAGACATTAAATTAAGGTTTTTTGCCAATATTTATCTATAAAATTGATCACAAAAGAATAATCTATACGTTGATATTTCTTTAAAATTTTTAACTTTATTTATAGAGGGTATTTTTAAATGATTTTACAGAGCGCTTATTAAACACGACCGTTCACAATGTAGGCTTTTATTATCATATTTTTATTTTATTACTAGAGTAACCCCTCCCACGTTGCTGGGAGTCTGTCTGTATGGATATATAACGAACTAAAGAAATTCGGTTGCATAAATTTAAATTTAATGTTTCATTATCGGCCGCATAAGTCTATTATCGTGGCTGAACAATTGCTTGTATTTAGAGGTCGGACGAAATTAACACATCGAAATTAACCATCAAAACAAACAAGGTGTGTTACTAAAATCTCGTGGGATTGTGGCTGCAACATATTGTCCTTTGAAATACAACACATAATGATAATATTAAGTATTTTATAAAAGCGTACGTGTCGTCAAAGAACGAGTAGAAACATAACAACGGACAATTTTTTTACATTTCTTCAATTGGCCTAAGAATTGGTTTTTGAAAGTTAATGTTAGTTGGCATTTTAGAAGAAAAACCCAAGACTATTTTGGTTTTCACAAAATATAACCCTAGTTTCTTATGTTCTTACAAAAAATAAATTTGTTGCCCTCTCGTCAACTATGCACTGAAGTAAAGACATAACTCTGTGAAAGGAAAAGCCCGAATTAATCTTATACAATAAAACTAATGGTGCCGTAGACACGATGGACAGGATGCTATCCCAATATACGTCCAAAAGAGGAGCACGACGATGGCATTTTACATTGTTTTATAACCTAATTGACACGTAGCTCTTGCAGCATATGGTATATTTATATAGAACAATTCAGAGAGTATCGCCAAAAAATTTCGTTGTTAACTATTTCTGGGGCAGTTAGAAGAAGAATTTTGCATCTTTAGAATAAAAATTCGACTTAAAAATAATTTGGTTGTTGGTAGTCTTGTAGTCAAGACAGCAATTGAGTATGTTTTAGATATGTATGTATATAAATGATAATGTATTTAAGATTAGGATGACAACATAATATAATATACATAAGTATTTATGGAAAGCCAGTTATTGATGCAGATGGTGGTGAAGATTTTATGAAACTCGGAGTATAAAACAGAAAGGAAAGCGTTTTATGTGTAGTAAAAGCATGAAATTAAGAAATGCAAGACAGTGCTGAGTCATGTGCAAAGTCTCTTGTATGCTGAACAGTAGTCCTACACCAAAACAAAGAGTGAGCCAATCTTGTTCAAGCTAAAATATAACATCACTTTATTTATACTTATGTTTTAAATAAAAATGAAAAAATACGATTTAAAATTAATAAATTTTTTACAAATAATACATTACTTAGTAATAGAAACTCAAAAATATGGTACAACTCACCTGGGTGAGTTTTGGGTAATGTAGAACAAAAAATGAAAAACAAAAAAACAAAAATTCTAGAACGAAATACATTCATATATTCAATATTAAAAAATTAAAAATTTAGTCAAATATTCAAAACCACATTTTGTATTGACCAAAATTCGGGACGTTATGGATATTAAAAATTGATTATCATATATTTATTAAAGGTGTTCTTATTTGTATGGCCAAATTTAAAAGTGTTTTGATTTCAGTTACTCGTGTAGATTTTTGTTTCTTTATATTAAAAAAGTAAGTGAGTAAAATTATGAGCGAGTCCGATAACGTTTAGTAGACCCGAAAACGACTTTAATATATCTCCACACAAATTAATATATTAAAATGAATATATATATTTTTTTAATAATACTCTTTTTTATTGATTTGAGTTATCATAACAATAATAAAATTGGAAAAGAGAATTGTTTTTTGAACCTTTATTTCTTAAAATTATGGATTTAATATTAGATCGGATTTTTTATACGAAGGTTATTTGTGTCGATATGTCTCAACAACCTGAAGCAACAATTGCTTTTTCTCTTTATCATTTGTTAAAATTTAGTTTGCTTGAATAAATTTAACGCCTCTCTCAACAGTAAAATTAACAACAAATAAGTCCTTGCATAATGTTCAACCTTCCTCGAATTTAAATGATTTTTCCCAAGTTGAAGGTTCAAACACTGAAATTCCATAGATAAACTAAACCGACCGATGAATTACTTAGTTTTTTTGCAACAAAAAAATCAAAGTCAAAATCAAAAAATTGCTCTTGACATTCATCGTGCATGCTAGTTGAACCAGGCGTTCGAAAATTATGACGCTCTGCACCAAGAAAGAATAAGACCAATCTAAGTAATTCTTTATAAGCTTTTCGATTTTGAGATTTAATCGGTTGTTCATAATAAAACTTTATACAATTTTTACGTTTAGCTGGACTTATTTGCAATAAAACAGTTGCATCTTCATTGCCACTTTTAAATAATTCTTTGTTAAAACTTGGCCATGATTTGGCAAACCTTTAAAATATTGAAACTGCTTAAGCAAATGTAGAATATAACTTTGTTTCGAAAACACTGCGCAATATTATTTCATACACATGATGACGGCAAGGTAGATTAATTAGACCACGTCCTACTTTTTTTTCAAGAGGGCAGTGTTGATACAAGTATTTGTAGACGATGTCTCATTGACAAGCCGTTCACTTTGTCCACAATATTCCATTTAACTAATCTTTCATAAACTGCATCCGCAATATGTTTGCTAGTGAAGATTATACTTTTGGTGCCCCAAAAAACTTTGATGTGCCGTTGTAACTCACCAAAATTGTAATACGTTCAACTTTTGTAGATCCGATTAAGTCTTTCATGAACTTTCCATCCAAATGAGATACAAACGAACTAATTTTACTAACCTATAATTGATAAAAGAATTGTAACAGATTATACGTAAAATCAGCTGAAATTTCTTTAGATTATTTTATACGGTTTTTTTTTTGGCGTAAACGATGAATAGTTGATCGGTTAATGATAAGTTCTTCTACACGGTGTCATAATGCTTCAGCTGCTGTTATGAGAATGTGAACTACCATTCCATCAGACACATTGGCATTGTCCAGTGCTGCTATTAACTGAGCTGTAATAAAACTCTTACGAAATTAAATTAAATAAATTAAAATTAAATGATTTACTTTAAATAAATCTATTAGTAATATACGGGTTCTTAATTGTCTCGACAAGAAAACTTGCTTAGATTTCGAACAACATTGTATGTAACTTTATGCACCGCGTATTTAATAGTTTGTGTCACTATGGTATGTTGTGTAAGAACACACCTTCCAACCAAGAAGTCGTCGGTTCAATCCCATGCCACACAGTCTGACAATTTTAAACAGCGATATTACCTCACAACATTACTACCGACTGGTTATGTGTATTTACGCTGTGAAAAACTTCACTAACTAATATGTCTGTCGTTCAGAACCGTTGTTTGTGGGTTTGTGAGCTTTCAATGAGTCTAGTTGACCATATATAAAAATCAATATTTATTTACAGAAGATGAGAAAAGGTTTTTGTTGCTCAAGAGTGCATATCTTTTTCGATCTACCTTCGTTTTCACGTTCTTTGTGAGACGTTCAAGGTTGTCATATGTATTTACAAAAATAATTAAATTTATACAAATAGTTAAACGATAAGCACATTTTCAATAAAAAAATATACCTACAAACGTATAAAAATTATACTTATTTAAATTAACCAGTTATTCGTGTTAAATAAAACGGTTTATTCGGTATTCAAAAAATTAAGATTTCGAAAAAACCGTATTCGACAAAACCAAAAAAACCGGTTAAGACCTATCGAATAACAACCGTCCGATCTCCCTATTATTTACTATATATGGGAGCTATTGCGACCACTTTTTGACTGATGATTTGTATTGGCCACTGAGCTATTGGGAGAAACAGTTACTGCTACCATTTTAAAGGCCGTGGCACCGCCCAGCTCAAATTTTTGAAGTATGTATAGCCTGTAGTTCCTTCCAGACATACAGAGATATTGTAAAAATTTTAAAAACATACTATAGCGGTCATATCTGCCAAAAAAATACATTGTGAGTTTTTTCAAATAGTGGCACAAAAAGGAATTTTTTTTTTTAAAGTCGCACAAAAAGTTGCATTTTAGAAAAAAAAGTCGCACAGTTCAAATTTTGTGTTTTTGGTCAGAAAAAAAATCATAAAAATATGAAGAACCATAAACGAAGAACATTCAGAATAATATTGTCTATTCACGGTGAAGCCTGGTGAAGTTTTGGTAATAGCGTGCGAATATTTGGTGGAAGTCTGATTTTCATACAAAGAACTGGGAGTAAAATATATTGTTTAAACATACTCAAAAAACAATTTGAAGGCATTAGGCGTGCAAAGATCTTGATTTCTTTAACAAGACAATGATTTAAATCACTCTCTACGGATGGGTCCTCTTTCGCACTTCTAACCAACGGTAGTATTCTTCCTAATATCCGAATTTAACCTCAATCGAGCGGTTTCGCGAACATTCTCATCAAGAATTTTAAATAAGGTCAATTTGTAACAGAAGAATGGCGGAAAATCTTATCTTAATTTACAAAAGCAATAACCTAGTGGCTGCTGCTAGATGCTGTTGCTTAAGTATAGGGAAAAGGAATCGGATACTAAAATAGTCCTTTAAGAATTGTTTTCTTATACACTTTTGAAAGCGTTAAATATGGTGGACCTTTTATTTTTGTTGCTTATATTTTGTTGTAGTAGAACATTTATTGGTCATTCCTGCGTTTATTACATCGCTATAATAAATGAAGAAAAGCTGCAAGAACAACTATACGTGCTGTTTACAAATAACCAACAACAATCATTAGCAACGATAAAGTAAATAAAAATAACACGGCAACAACAATAATAAAGCAGCAGAGAAAACGAATAACAGACAATAAAAAACAACAACAAATACTGAGAGATGAAAGAAGTAGATGTTTACATTCTCATGGTAGAGCTGCAAAACAATCGATAGTACACTATCGATAGTATCGACAGTTTTGTTTTTGACTGACCATAGATAGTTCTGTTTCACCATCGATACTATCGTCAAGTTCTAAGAGTAAATTCAGAGGCCACTAAATGTAGTCAAAGTCACATTTGCAAAAATTTGTTCGACGCAGGTTGTTAGCCGTCTGTAAACTTTTATAGTTACATAGGGACACAGTTTAACATTTTCTTAAATTTCTATTTATTAAACTCAAATAAAGTATGAATTGTACTCGTAACTAAAATATGTTCTTACATACGATTTTGCATTTGACCCAAACAAATTATTCTTCGTTTCGTCAGACCATATCATGTTGTTCTAATTATTACGCTGCAAGTGTTGCTTCCGTTTGCTGAGAAATGATACATTTCGAGGACTCTTACCATAAGTCTAGCTTCCATAAGTTTTTTTCTTATTGTGCGGCTTGAAACAGGAGAATAAGATCATTTTTGAGGCTTTTTGATGACTTGAAGAGATTAATCTTTGACAGTTGTTCTACGCTTTCTTCCCATAGTCTCTGCAGTTTTCTTTCACTGGATCTTATTAATTACTTTAGCTTTGGAGCACTTTACGGTCTGAGCAATTTTCGCTATATATAAAATTTTATTACATCCTGGAAAAAATAAAGTGTCCCTATTTTTTGTTTCAACACTGTATATTTATTATTATTCTTCCCCTTTCACTTAAATTCCAATATTGTTGCCACCAGTAGTACTTAAAAGAATCCAATAGTATCGATAGTTTTTTTGCAAACTATCGAAACTATCGAGTGGGCCGATTATCGATAGTTTTGCAGCTCTATCGCATGGCTACATAAGAAAGAAAAAGAAAATAAAAGAAAGAAATGGAATCTACCTGAAATATCGAGAGGTTCGAGAGTTTTCGATGTATTGTTTACTCAGTCATATAAAAAGCACATGGATGCAAACAGCAATCAGTTTATTTGGTGTAAATTCAGCTAACGTGTTATTGGTTTGAACTCAGTGTAAGAGAGTTTAGTGTGGTTAACCTCTGGTTGAAGAGGTTGTGATCGAACCTAAGTTGTAACTACTATAGGGTTGGAAGATCTTTAGGAAGAAGATCTGTTGAGTAATTGTTGTTGTTTACAAAGTTATAAGCAGACAGAGTAATAAAGAATAAAAATTGTTATTGCCTGTAATAAGATTACAAGCAGTGGTGCACATAACTGTGTTGAATAAAGGATTTTTAATTAAAAACTATACACGAAATTTATTTTATTTTAACTACAATCTACGAACTCATAAAAACACGTTTTTAAAAAGGTAAAAACGTATTAATATTATTAAAAATTATTATTCATTTCAAATATGTAGGTTTTTAATGGTTTTTGAAATTTGGTAGATTTGTATCGACTTTGGTAGATTTTTGAAAACATTTTGGTAGAATTAAATTTTTTAGTGGCAACACTGGTATGGATATATGTATATACATACATATGTATGCCAATTAAAATATGTGTGTTTGCATATGCGTTGGTAAATACAAGTTTTTTGTGGGGAATGATTTCGATTGCTTATTTTAAAATTTCAGTTTTTGCGAGAATTGTCTTTTATAACATTGTAAATATTCGTAGCAAATAACAACCAATACAGCACGACCTTTTTGCTTTTTAAATGGAGTTAAGAAACTTTTTCTTTCTTTTATTTAAACAAATATTTTTTTTTGGAGTACTTACTCCTTCTTTATTTGAATTCACTTTATTAACTAAACTCAAAACTAAATTACAAGGCTTTTGTTATTCTATTATATACTTAATTATTGCGAAATCACCTGTTTGTTGAAGATGTCTAGACATACCGTCAGCAATTTCGATGTGAACGGAAACGGTTTGGATTTAGTTGTAATAATATATGTTTAAATATTTTTTGGTTTAACTCCTCCGCCCTTAATTTCGAACGTCCGCGTTCGTTATGACGTATGAAGGGTTTTTGTCTATTATTTGCACCATTGGCTGAGATGGGAGAGATATATCTAATTTAGCTGATTTGATGTTTCTTAGATACTTGTAGATTATTGCAGCTATTATGATGAAAATTATTAAAACAATTGATATGATGCTGACGGCAAATCCTCGAATTTGCTTTCTTTCCAGCAGTTTAATTATGGATGTATTATTTATATGAAGTTGTTCTAAGCTTTGAAGGGTGTGTCTTTTCATAGGAGCTTGTGGATGGTGCACGTATTATAGCAGGTAGAGGTTTGTATTGGATTGTCTCGGTAAGGCTATATTCTTGATTACCAACTTTTATGGATGTATTTTGGTACCGGATTATATATGTTCCTCTCAGGTTAAGTTGTTTCCCATTAAATTCTACACTATCATTAAACTCGTTCAACATTAGCAGACCGGGAATTACACTTTCAATTTTTGGTATGTGGAATCCATTTGTGACAATACAGAGTGATTTCATTCCTTTTAATAGGTTAGGTAGACATTTATCATTAGCTATATCTAGTAAATTATTATTGTTACATATTCTTAAATTATTAATTGTCTTACATGGGTTTCTTATAGCAAATAAATTTTCTTTATATATCATTATTTCGTTATATTTGATTTTGCAAATAATATTATCCATTTTTACAGGTTTAATTAATTTGGACTCGCAGGTCTCTTTAACTGTAATTGGCAAATTTATTATAAATATTAATTGGTCCATGCTATTAGTTATTTTTGTTTCTGCAAATTTAGAATTTTCAATATTATTTTAATATATTTATTTCGTTTTCTGACAATATGAATAAATTTATCATTCCTACTTTAGACCAATTAATTGCGTGTTCCATATTGTTACTTTTTTACTTTTTAAAAACGTGTTTTTATGAGTTCGTAGATTGTAGTTAAAATAAAATAAATTTTATGTTTAGTTTTAATTAAAAAATCCTTTATTCAACAGAGTTTTGTGCATCAATGCTTGTAATCTTCTTACAGGCAATAAAAATTTTTATTCTTAATTACTCTGTCTGTTTACAATCTTGTAAACAACAACAATTACTCGACAGATCTTTCTACTTAAAGATCTTCCAACCCGATCCTAGTTATAAATTAGGTTCGATCAAAACCTTTCAACCAGAGGTTATCTACACTTAACTCTCTTTACTGAGTTAGCTACAACTAAACTGGTTGTTTTACTTCACGATTCACTTCACGATTCACTTCACGAGTTTATTCCTTATAAACTCTCTTCACACTCGCTGAGTTTACTTTACTTAAACTGCCCTCGCTGAGTTTACGACAAATAAACTGATTGCTGTTCGCATCGATATACTTTTTATATGGCTGACTAAACAACACATCGAAAGCTTTCGAACCTCTCGATATTTCAGGTAGATTCCATTTCTTTCTTTAAAATTCTTTTTAGTTCTTTTGTAGCCATGCGTATGTAAACATCTACCTCTTTCAGCTCTTAGTGTTTGTTGTTGCTTGTTTTCTTTGCTGCTTAATTATTGTTGTTGCCGTGTTATTTTTATTTACTTTGTCTCTGCTAATGGTTGTTGTTGTGTATTTGGTTATTTGTAAAAAGCACATATAGTTGTTCTTGCAGCTTTTGTTTATTTATTTTAGCGATGTAATAAACGCTGTGATACCCAACCTTATTTTCGTAACAATATTTACTAGTTGTTCTTTTATTATTTTTATTTTCTCTTGTGTACTTATTACTAATGCATTTTGTATTGCTTCACTATCTTTAAGGATCCTTGAAATATGATTTGTCCTTTCTGTTAAATTATGAATAACATTAATCACATTTCTATTTATTACAAACTGTTTATTATTATTATCAGATAATTCATTAAGTTTACCATTAACAATCATTATATTATTATGATCCGGCGATCCGGCAAACCATTTCCAGATCGTACCCAGAAAATCAATAGATCTTTTATTTTTCTTTCTTAACTTAAGCTTGTTTAAGGTCAGTTGGGATTGGGTTAATTCATATTGCAGGAAAGGATAAATTGTCTGATTTATTTCCTGTAAAGCAATTTGATATTCAGATATGTTAACCGAATGGACCAGCTTGAAAATCCTATTTGTAGTTTCGACAATCCTGTAGCAAATGTTACTATTGGTGAGTTTGAATAGTTTAATATTTCTATTTCGGCGTCATTTAGTGAGCTAAATAATCTGAAAATAATAAGTTTAATTTCTAATAAGGCTTTTATGTACTATTTTGTTCTTATTTATAATAATTATATCGGGCTTATTTTCCGCGACTATTTCTTTCCTATACTTTGATGAGGCCTTGTTTCTTGGATGCTTTGTTATTGTAACAAAAATTGTTTCTCCTACTGCATAGTCTTTATACGGCTTCCTATTCTTATTGTTGTACTTTAGATCTGTTTCTTGTTTTGTCTTTAATTTCTTAATGTTTCCTTTTCTAAGCTGTTCTAACTCTGTGGGGTTTGTTGTTACTCTGTGTCCAAAAAATACCTCAACGGGTTTTAAATTAGTAGTAGTATGAATGGAATTATTGTACCTATCCTAAGCTGGATAAAGTAAATCCGAAAATTATTCATAAGTATTTTCTGCTTTGATACAGCGCATAATTTTGTTAAGCGTAGAAAGAAATCTTTCTACTTGTCCGTTCGTAGCACTCACATATGGAGGGGCTTTGTAAATTTCTATTTCGTATTGATCCTCCAACATAAATTTTACTGAAGCGGCTGCTAGGGATTTTTCATTATCAACCACAATTTGTTTCGGAAAACCAAGCGAAGTTATTAATTCGCGAAGAGGTTCTTTCAAATCTTCTACAGCACGGGATTTTACTATTTTTACTTGAACATATTTAGAGAACTTATCGATGCCTGGAAGTACTATCTTATGATTTATATAGAAGAGATCTAGGTGAACTATTTGACCGGAATATTCGGGAATCGGTGTTGGTTTTAATATTGGCTTGTTAGGGGATCTTTCGTATTTTTGTTGCTTGCAAACTCTACATTGTTTAACATACTAGGGAAATAGAATTTTTTTAAAAGTTGACATTTATTTTCCTTGCCATTTCTGTGTGCCCTTTTATGTTCTTTTATTATTTCATTTTTCTGTGCTGATTCATCCTTCAAGTCGGTAACGACTTCTCTTGAAAATCGTACTTTGTAATTTCTAAAATGGATGGGGAAATCCTTTGTGATCCACCTAAAGTTTTTTCGTCAGTATTAATACCGTTCACTACTGAAGGATTAAGGTATCTCTTGAGCAGAGATACGAGTTCTTCGTCACTGTAACTGTGTTCTGTGTAATAGTGTGACGATGGTAAGTAGTGAATACTATTTCGAATTTATAAGTTGGGATGTCATCAGTAAGCAAAAATATTTGGTTTTTAAACCATTGGAGAATGCTATCAAATCTTTGGATGAGCTTTCATCGCTGTGTTGTGTGGGTGCCAAAGAATTGACATGTGGTGCTCTCAAAATGGCATCAGCAACGGCGTTTGTTTTTCCTGGCTTGTATTGCATCTCGTAATTATATTTCTCTAAGATGGCTTTCCATCTTCTTAGCTTGCTGTTGGTATTTTTGTTACCAAGAGCATAGGTGAGAGGCTGATGGTCAGTTACTATTTTCACTTTAGCTGAGCCGTAAAGGTAATTTCTTAAATTCTCCAAAGCCCAAATGATAGCGAGCATTTCTCGCTCATTAGTAGCATAATTTTCTTCAAGCTTTCTCAGAGTTCTCGAAATAAAAGCAATTGGGCGATCTTCCTGTGACAGTACCGCACCTAATGTGTAGTTCGATGCGTCGGTAGTACGCTGGAATTCCTTCTTGAAATCATGAAATTATCTAATTTTTTTTTTATTTATTCACTTGATTTTAAATTTTCAAATTTAAAATTTATTCACTTAATTTTAAATTTTCCAATTTTAAATTTATTCGCTTAATTTTAAATTTTCAAATTTTATCCTTATTTTGCTTAAAGTTTTGTTAAAAAAAAAAAAAAAAAAAAAAAATATTAATTTATTTAAAATTTTGGTTTCGAAAAATTTTTTTTTCGCTTATTACGAAATTTTTTAAAATGATAAAAATGATTAATTTATTTGAAATTTTCCTTTTAAGATTATTTTTACTCGTTTAAAATTTTCAATTCAAGAATTTTTAATTTATTTTAATTTAAAAAAATTTTATATCCTTAATGTAAAAATTCTTTATTCATTAAAAGAATAAAAATTTATTTATTTTAAATCTCCTTTTCTTTAGTTATATTTTTTCATTCAATTAAAAGGATTTATTAAAATTTTATTTTCTTTATGTTTTGATTTGAAATTATTTTAGTTTGATTTCAAAATTATTTTTTTCACTTTTTCTTTCTTTAGTTAACTTTTTTTCACACTTTTTATTCTTAATATTTAAAATTTATCTTAAATACATATATAACTTACAAAAGTATAATTAAAAACTGCATCGCCACCGCTGGTTCCGATATGTCCCCTTTTGCTGTTAGCTACTTACGATCCTCCCTCAGCGTTGTGGTAATGTCCTGTGTTGAGCAACTACAGGAATAGATGTGGGTCCGGGGTTGTCTTGATGTTAGAATGTTGTCAAGGATTTACAGCTCTTTTTTTTTAAATAAAGCACAATTCGTATTCACACTATTTTTTTTTCGTTTTAATGATTTTGTAATGTCCTTTTCACAACACTTTCACACTGTTTTACCGTTTTATATTTTTAATATCTTACGTTCTGATCAACCATCGAACGTTGGGCGACAGTTAAGAAACTTTTTGTTTCTTTTATTTAAAAAAATATTTTTTTGGGAGTACTCACCCCTTTTTTATTTGAGTTCGCTCTATTAACTGAACTTAAAACTAAATTACAATATATATTTGAATATTTTTTGGTTTAACTAGGGTAAACTATGTATGTTTGTTTTGTTTTTGTACAGATAAACATACATGAACCAACACTGAATCGCATATGCCCTCACAAAATGTAGTTTTTAATGAAAAATCAAACAAGTATGTAGCTTTTCAGGTTATTTTAAAAATGGGTTATTAAAAAATTTGCTTTACAAAATGTAACATTTTGAACCAAGTATGCATTTTTCAATGTAAATTTAGAAACCATTAGTATAAAATTGTGTGTACTAGTGTGTGATCATAGCTCAACAAATAGAAAAAACGCCTCTAATTTTGAGATATCTTTGGAAGGTATTTCTTGAAATTAATTGAAAAAAAGTGTGTTGTATGTATGATTTTCCGCATTTGTTGAAGTCTATGCGAAATGGATGGATGAATCAAGTGCGACCTAAATATATGAGATGTTGCCGCTGCCATTATGCCATGGTCGCAACTTCAACATTTAAAGTTTAAACAGGAACTGACAGGAATTTAGACGCAAGACTGGCTTGATGAATAATGCAATGAATATTCTGAACTGCAAAGCCATGTTTTTTCAATTGCCCAATTAATTCTTCGTTTCTTCCCGTCATAACATTTGCCCCATCTTTGCAAGCAGCAGTTAATTTTTTGGATCTACAATAGATAATAATTTATCGCTTACAGCATCGAAAACCACTTTTCCTGTCACGTTTGCATATAATGTTTCAATTGAAAACATTGTTTCGAAACATTTGAAATTGCATCGACGCAATAAATAAAATATAACACGATGATAATTAGAACTAAGCAATATATAAAAAAGATAGTTCTAGAAGATAGTTCTGAACAGACAACAGAACAGAAAAGACCTATTTTGTAAAATTAAGCCAATAAGTTTTTGAAAAATAAAACCAATAAGTTTTTAAATAAAATATGTAAAATTAATCTTTCAAATAAAATATAAATTAATAAAAAATATATGTATATAATCAAAATAAATACAACTTTTGTGATTTTTAATTAAAAACCACATTTTTGGGGGCTCGTCCGGGATATTCCCCTCTTTGGAGTGTGGTGTTGCTGAGTGTATGAATACACATTGTGAAAAAGAGGTATTGCTGAGTGCATGACAGGTTGTAACCTAAGGTGTGCTGAGGAGGAGAAACGGGTTTAGAAGAGAAAAGTAACAAGTGAGAAGAAAAAGAAGCGAAAGCAGATTTGAATTTATACAAATTTTTATTGCACCTAAGAGAGGTGTGCCAATTTGCTTCAATTTATTTTTTTTTAAGTCAAACTGAAATTAATAATTTTTTTTTTTAAAGTATTCCCAAGTTTTTGATTTTCAATTTAATTCTTTTTGAAGTTTCATACTTATAAATATTAACTTGCTTTGTTCAAATATTTCAATTAGATTTTTTGATAATTAGTTTTGTTTCATTTTATTAATATTTACTTTAATTTACTTTATCTTTAATATTATTATATTACCTTTAACATTATATTTACCATTTTGTATTATAATCGGATAATGGACAGACAAGTTATTTTGGGACTAAATGTTGAGGAATTGAAGCAGAAACTGAGCAAGTTAAGCTTGAGTGCTGTCGTACGGAAGGAAGGCCTTAAGAATAAATTGATAGAACATTTCGGCCTGAAAGCAGAGGATTCTGGCTCGGAGTATGATGATGATGGATCACGGCAAGGTGTTGTTGATCATGTTGGTAGGATATTGAAGATTCACTTTCGACATTTTATGGTACAGATAGTATTGAAATTCACAATTGGATCGAAGATTTTGAGGACAATGCAGAGGCAGTTGGAAGTAGCAGTTTGAATGTATGAATTCGGTACCAAGTTGCCTGCAAGTTGGATAATGTTAAGTGTTGCAAATGTGGAGGACAAGGCCACAAATCTTTCGAGTGCAGAAACCGGTCAAATGGGAATATAAAGACTGAAAGAAATAATTCGTGTACGATAGGAAAGTTTACTAATGGAACTTTTGGATACAAATTGACGGATAATCGTAATTTTAACGATATCGTAATTAATGGTGTGAAGATTTCCGCGATAGTAGATTCTTGATGTAACATTTCGATATTGAGGCTTGAAACGTTAACTTCGTTAAGGATAAACAGAGTTTCGTTACAGCAGGCTATTACAAGTTGATTTGTATTGGGTATATTGATAATACTGTTACGTTTTTACTTTTTTAAAAACGTGTTTTTATGAGTTCGTAGATTGTAGTTAAAATAAATCTTAGTCTTAGTATTTGTTGTTGCTTGTTTATTGTCTGATACTTGTTTTCTTTGCTGCTTAATTATTGTTGTTGCCGTGTTATTTTTATTTACTTTATCTCTGCTAATGTTTGTTGTAGTAGATTTGGTTATTTGTAAAAATCAGTTGTTCTTGCAGCTTTTATTATTTATTTTAGCGATGTAATACGCTTATTTTCGTAACACTGCCGCCCACTTAAGCCTGTTCGTCCCGGATAGGCTCATTACTTTCTCTCTCGTAACTTGTCAATCGCTCTATGTGCACTATTTTCATTTTAGTTCTTGGGCTGTTGCGTTTCTGTATTCGGTATACCACATCATTTAACCTTTTGATTACCATATAAGGTCCATCACAGTTAGTTGGCAGCTTTGGAGGCACTTCTTTCTTCCGCTGTGAGTTGTATAGTAGTAGTACCAGTTGTCCCCCATGGAAGCCATTAGCACTTGCTGCTCGATCATACCTGACTTTCAATCTATCACGGTCCATTTCTGGTCGTGTATGCATCGTTTCATGAAGTTCTTTGGGATTTTCACTTTTCTTGGTTTTACCGACTGGTGCTCTCGATTTGTATTGCTGCAGATGATTCTGACTTGTTCTAACTGCGTTTTTAGCCGCAATACATTCAATGCACTTCGCGATTCACTCTGAGGCAGCTTGCTTGTATCCAATCCAATAGTAACGCTGTTTTAATTTTTCAACAGTCTTCGCCATGCCAAGATGCCCTCCGATATATTCCTTATGAGACTGATTCATTAAGTCATTGTAATTATCATCCATTAAGTCATTGTAATTGTTTCTGCAGCTGGATGGCATGGTTTCTAAAATTTCTGCTGCAACACCTTTTAACGCCAAAATTAATTCTAGAGTCTTCTCTTGATCGTTGGCAACTGTCTCGAATTGAAATTTAAATACGGATAGAGGTGTGCTACCATCAAAGCATGGTGTTTTTATTCTGCTAGGAACCTCTGGTATAATACGCACTTGTTCGGGTTGCTGGCACTGTAGACTATTGATTTTCTCTTCTATTACATTAAACTTTTCGTCAACAGTCTTTTCTAGATTTGTCACTCTAGCGTCGACGTCATCAACCCTATTGGTTACAGTCTCATATATTTCTTGCAGCTTCTCTGTTGTTGCACTCGACGCTTCTTCAAATTTCTCTTCGATTTTTGCCAGAAAATTCTGGTTTTCGGCCAACAGTTTTTCATTATCAGCTTTAGAAGTTTCGCCAACAACTGTTCATTATCAGCTTTAGAAGTTTCTCGTACCTTAGCCAAAAACATTTTGGTTTGTAGTTGCATTTTTTCGATCATAGCGGCCAGCAGCGCATTGGTATCCGGCACTCACCTGAGGCTCTTCCTCATCATCAAATACATGTCGACGTTAATGCCCCACCGTTGAAACTCCTTATACAATCGCTTTTTCAATACGGTCTTGGTCCCAGTTGACGGCAATTTCAATTTTGCCAACTCACGCCTAATGCGATTTACATTAAGTTCTCTGAACTTCATTCTATTATTTTATTATTACAAACCCACTTCTGACACCAATTTTTACGTTTTTAAAAACGTGCTTTTATGAGTTCGTAGATTGTAGTTAAAATAATATAAATTTTGTGTTTGGTTTTAATTAAAAATCCTTTATTCAACACAGTTATATGCACCACTGCTTGTAATCTTTTTACAAGCAATAACAATTTTTATTCTTAATTACTCTATCTGTTTACAACTTTGTAAACAACAACAATTACTCGACAGATCTTTCTTCCTAAAGTCTTCCAACCCGATCGTAGTTATAACTTAGGTTCGATCACAACCTTTTCAACCAGAGGTTATCCATACTTAACTCTCTTTACTGAGTTAGCTCCAACTAAACTGTGTTTTTTCTACTTCACGAGTTTACTCCTTATAAACTCTGTTCAAACAAATTGTACTCGCTGAGTTTATTTTACTTAAACTGCACTCGCTGAGTTTACGACACATAAACTGATTGCTGTTCGCATCGATGTCCTTCTTATAAGCCTGAGTAAACAACACATCGAAAGCTCTCGAACCTCTCGATATTTCAGGTAGATTCCATTTCTTTCTTTTAATTTCTTTTTAGTTCTTTTGTAGCCATGTGTATGTAAACATCAACCTTTTTCAGATCTTAGTATTTGTTGTTGTTTGTTTATTGTCTGTTAAGACAAAAATGTCAGTTT
Organism: Wohlfahrtia magnifica; assembly: GCA_023159175.1. Classification (NCBI taxonomy): domain Eukaryota; kingdom Metazoa; phylum Arthropoda; class Insecta; order Diptera; family Sarcophagidae; genus Wohlfahrtia; species Wohlfahrtia magnifica. The sequence continues at coordinate 512,796 of JAKWBJ010000149.1, read as the reverse complement.
ATGTGATGCTGCAAATGAGTTTAAACACTTTTGCTCTATGGCAGTAATTGATGATGGAGACGAGAAATTTGATTTGTCCCACTTAAGTAAGGTGAGAACAGAGGAAGTAATAACTTTAGTAGGAAACTATACTCGGAACAAACAAGAACCATTGCCAATTGATATAAAAATCATTTCATCGGACGATATACGGACCTCGTCGTCTATCTTGTAACGATCAACATGTTGTAGAGGAACAGGTAAAAGACTGGTTAGCGAAGGTATTATACGATCAAGTAGTTCGGAATATGCATCGCCCATTGTGTTAGTGAATAAGAAAGACGGTAGCAAGAGGTTGTGTTGTGATTATCGTAAACTAAGTGAGAAAATAATGAGTGACAACTTTCCAATGGTATTGATAGACGATGTAATCCACAAGTTACAGTCTGCAAATATTTTTACGATATTTGTTTTAAAGAATGGATTCTTTCACGTACCAGTTGAGGAAGATTCAATAAAGTACACATTATATGTGCCGTTTGCAATTTCGAATTCACCGGTAGTTTTTTCACGATTTTTTTTCCATTTATAGAGAGCTAATACAGGGTGGAACCATTATTGTTTATATTGACGATATAATAATCTCGTCATTAAACGAGGAAGAGGGTATTATCAAATTGAGGAGGGTGTTAGATATTGCTGCGAAGCATGGCTTACAAATTAAATGGACAAAATGTAAATTTTTGCAGAGGAGGATTAATTTCTTAGGGTATATAGTGGAAAATTCTACGATAAAACTATGTACTGAAAAGACAGCTGTAGTTGCAAATTTTCCTACTCCGAAGGACAAAAAGTCAATTCAACGATTCTTACGTCATATTTTCGAAGATTTATATGTAATTGTGTTATTAAAGCTAAACCATTAACTGATTTGTTAAGAAAGCATAATTTAATTATTAATTTTTGAAATGGGAGATACACAAATGGTTGCTTTTAAGCAGTTAAAGTGGATTCTTATGGGAGCGCCAGTTTTGAATCTTTATAATCCTAGGACTGTGACAGAAGTACATACAGACGCGAGCATGTATGGCTACGGAGCTGTTTTATTTCAGAAGAACGCAGAAGACCAACAATTTCATCCAGTAGAATACATGAGTCGCAAAACTACGGGTGCTCAGAGCAAATTTCATTCATACGAACTAGAGGTTCTAACTATAATTGAGGCCTTGAAGAAATGGAGAGTGTATCTATTGAAATAAGAACCGAAAATCATGAGGATATGCGCAAATTAATTGAAGATTTTGCACTTAAAGTAATAGATACTGAAAGAAATTAGAGAAATAGCTAAAGAAAATATTGCAAAAACACAGGAAGAAAATAAAAGAACTTTCAACAAGAAAGGGGTAAGAGCTCCAATACATAGCAAGAATTATTTGGGGGCTACTAAACGAACACAATTCGGTCCAGGACTCAAATTAAAGCAGTTCGGTCCATAAAAATACTGAAAAGACTAAACCGCGATCGATATGAAGTGGAAAAAATTGGCGAAAGTGAAGGTCCCAAGCGAACTACTACTGTGGCTGAATATATTAAGAAATGGAATCAACCTTTCGAGCCGAAAGACCATGCAGGATGGCCGAATGTGGGATATACTACAAGAAGCGGATGGGCATTCCAACTTATACAACACTAATAACTAATTTATAAACCTACAATATATTGCGGCTCTGAGACCCGGCAACATTAAAAACTAAGCAACAAACAAAATATAACACGATGACAATTAAAACTAAGCAATATATAAAAAAGATAGTTCTAGAAGATAGGTCTGAACAGACAGCAGAACAGAAAAGACCTATTTTGTAAAATCAAACCAATAAGTTTTTGAAAAATTAAAACCAATAAGTTTTTAAAAAAAATCTATTATGTAAAATTAATCTTTCAAATAAAATATAAATTAATAAAAAATATTATATGTATATAATCAAAATATATACAACTATTGTGAATTTTCATTAAAAAACCACATGTGTGTGTATTAACTGTTACTGAAGCTAAAATTTAGTTTTTTTAGAGTTGATGTTTTAAAGCTTTGTGGTTTCGTTAACGTTTAGAGTAGACAATGTTAGAAACAAAGGGTTTTGGAATGTTGACGAAAACGAGTGTAGTGTAGTTTATTTAATCAACTTAATTACAATTTTATTTTTGGAATTTATTAGGTGTACATGTACAAAAATAAAATTTTAATTTTTTTTATACAAAAATAAAATTACATTGATACTTAATAAATGTAGAATAATACAATTCTGACTTAAATATTTTTGATATATTCTAATTAATTTAACTTCAGTATTTAAAAAAAAAAATTGAGAATAATAATAAAAATAAGTAAATACACATTATAATTTTGTAAACTTATTTAGACTTCCCATACAAAACAAGACCTACTTCATCAAGAGATTTTGTTGAAAATGTAATACCTTTCTCTTCTATTTTAGCCATGGGAAAACGAAATCTCGTTAAATGTCAAAAAGTCTAATGTAAGCGCATTAGATTTTGTACAAGTTTACAAGATTTCCAATCCAATTGACGAGATTTCGTTCAGGTGTAAATTCCCTATAAAAGAAAAATTATTTTTGAATTTTTTTACATAACTGAAAAAATAATTACATGTATATACGATTTTGAAGTTTTAGAGAGTTAGTGGCGAAATTTGAAAAAGATGTTATTACTAAGGTATTTATAATTAAGTTTATCTGAAGAAAAAAATATGAAAAAAATATATAACTTAGAAGTTATTAGGGAAAAAAGGTGATAATTAGCAGGAAAAACGTCTACATACAACATACAACTACTAATATTAAATAGAAATTCTAAAACAAAGATATCGAAGTTATAATTACATAACTTTGTTGAGTTATTTAAATTTACAAGCATTACAATTGTTGAAGTGGACAAAGTAATAATAAAAGAAGATATTATTTTAATTTTTATCCTCGAAAATGGCAAATCGAAAAGAGATACATACACTAGTCAGAAAAAGCTGACTAGCCGTTGCTTTCGTTGCATTTTTAGTTAAATTTATGTATTTGCTGTAAGAAAATTAATTTCAATTTGTGAAAAACCATTTTTTCGCAATGGGTTCAAAAAGAAATCATTTATCTTGCCGAAGGAAAATTTTATTTTTTTCTCAGAAAGCAAAAAAAACCTATAAAGAAGTTGCAGAAAAGGTAGAGCAAATGCGTTCCTATTTCTATAAAACCATCAACTTTTACAAAGTAACTGGAGGTTTTATATTAAAACCTCATTCTGGCAGCCCTTCAAAATTAATTTTGAGAAAATGTATACATCTCATCAGTAGCCTCAAAAATGGCTGAAAGCATTAATTGAATATTGAACAGGAGTATATGTAATGATAATTTCAGAAATATCTTAAATCGAAACAATTTTCATGCTCGTATAAAACGTAAGAAATCCTTTATTTCATCAAATAGGGTCAAATAAGAATGTTCTTCGGAAGAGAGCTGTTAAATAATTGCATTATTATTGCATTATTATTATTGTATTGCATTTCTATAAGAGTCGTCAATTTACGTGGCGAAAATCTGGTACAGCACTACATGAAGCTAATTTGTGCGACACGACCATACACGGTGGGGAAGGTACATATAATGGTTAGGGGGTATGTGCCGCCCATATACAATTTGTAGGTTATTGAGTTTACTGCGGCCAAGAGAACTTATCTAGATATTCTAAAGGTCACGTGGAAACAAAATTTAACGAAACTGGGTTTTGGTAGCAATGTTTTATTTGAATAAAGTAACGATTCTAAGAACGCTGCCGATGTTGTAAAGCTTTGAATGCTTTATAACGTTACAAAACAGATCCGTGTGCCACCATAGTCTCCAGATCTCAATCCCATTCATTATTTATGGGATTTGTTGGAGCAAAAAATTCTCCATCATGTTATAATATCAAAAATTATATTCAAAAAGTTTCTCCAACTGGGAGGAAATTTCACTAGAAGTCACCATAAAACTGGTTTATTCCATGCAAAAAAGAACAGACCATCCAACTAAATACTAATTTATTATTAATGCTGTCATAAATATCCAAAAATAAGATTTTAAGAAAGTGCATACACTTATTAACGCAGACTTTTTCTGCGTATTTTTTTTAACGCAATCTTAGTTTTTTGTAATTAATTTGTACATAATTAATTTTATTTGCTGGATTTAAATACTTATTAAAACTATGCAATAAGATTTAATGAAAAAAAATTAGTTTTATATTCTTAAGAACAGTTGTTGTCATTTTTTTATTGTCTTGGACATAATGGTTTTGTATGCAGACTTTTTCTGACTAGTTTATTTCAGATCGAAATATGGGTAGTAAATCTCCAAAAGGAAAATAAATCATATGATGAAATTGCAAAAGGGTGTATTACACGATATGTATTTGCCATATGACTTCTCAATTTTATTTCACATATGTTATGTCAAAATTGTCCGTGACTGTATATGTACATGTATAGATTATAAAAAGCACGTTTGCATAACAAAAAAATTAATATGATTTTCCCTACATTAATTTTAAGTCATATTGTTTGGCTGTATTCTTTATTCATACAAATTTTTTAATTTATTTAAAATAAATATAAAGAAGAGGAGAGCGCAAGCAAAAAAAAAAATAAACACACATGATAATACATGTGTGTAAATATACTAGTGAGCATGATGAAATTACATAAGGTTGGCACTCTACAACAGGGCATTTTGTGAAACGTTGATGTCAAAATTATCCCGTGGTGAAATAAAATGGCAGCTGTCAAAACTGAAAAATATAAATAAACGAGAAGAAAAACATAAATAAAAAATTACATTTCAGCTTTTATTAAAAAAAAAGACAAATAATAATAAAAAAGTGTTTAAAATAATGATGATGACTCGTAAATCACATCAAAAAGACACCAACGCTTCTATTTGGCGATGCATTTCTTAAAAATACGTATAAATGCTCCAATCGGTGGTATTTTGTTTAGCGCCAGCAAATTAGAACTTTGGAATTATTTATTTTTCCTCATTTATTTCAAAAAAAAAAACATTCTATTAAAAAAAAAAATTAAATTTTCACAAAAGTTATGTACATATCTGCCTTTTTAATAAGAAAATATATATATAAACCAAAACATGAATAAAAATAAAACTGTTGGCAGCTACGGAATAACTAAAAAAAACAGCTGGTTGTTCAACACCACCTTATAAGTAATTTCACAATGCTCTTTGGTAATAGTTGTTATGTATAACATTCTTATAGGTATAATTTTAAGTTTGAAATGTTTTATACACCTGAAAATATTTAATTTTTGTTAAAATACATGAATATGTATGTATGTATTTACATATTTTATTAAAATTTGTATTACCTTTAATCAGTTTTTAATAAAATAAAATAAATTGAAAAATAAAGTTCGTAATACTTATATTCGATACATTCAAATCTATTAATTGCTTTTGAGAATAACCTACAGTGGTGAAAAAAACTATTCGACATCTCATATTATTTTCGTAAATCTTCATATATCTTATATTATTTTCTTATCTTATGTTATCTGATGTGGAGGTGGCGTGGAGTAGTGGTTAGAGTGCCGGCGTACAACTCTGACAGCCCAGGCGCGAGCCCCAGCAGAGGACATTAAGAATAAACACTAATTTGCGGTTTTCGAGTATTTAATTAAGAGACTTCAATCCCTCCAGACGAAAACATTCAAAAAGAAGCCTCCATGACATTCCAGCATACCCCTGGCGAAGATAACAATCATCACAAGAATGATCAGGAGAAAAAACGCCTCCTATGTGATAATGGCTCGATTCAAAAGCAGAATAAGACACATCACCATAGTACGGTGCTATGCGTCGACAGAAGATGCGGAAGACGCTAAGAAGGATTTATTCTACGTACAAGTAACATCGGCACTCATCAGTTTTTGATCTGGAGATATCATCATTCTCATGGGTGACTTCAACGCGAATATAGGAAGCGACAACACCAATACCCGCTCAACCATGGGAATGCACGGTTGTGGAATTGAAAATAACATTGGAGAACGACTAATAGAGCTATGCCAGATATACCAACTAGTCACAGATGGCTCCATCTTCCCGCATAAGGAAATTCATAAATATACGTGGACATCGCCAAGCGGCAACTCACGCAATCAGATCGATCACATATGCGTAAGTAAAAGATGGAGAAGTTCTTTGGCGGATGTAAGAAATAAAAGAAGGCGCTAATCTCGGCAGTGATCACGAGCTTATCACGGGCGAAATCAAGCTCAAAGTGAACTGTCGAAGAAGAAACATTGGAGTAACAAGACGAAAGCGTCTCCGCCTACAGCAACTCCAGAATAAAACAACCAGGAACGCACTGGCCATGGCTATACGCGGGCAGGATATCACAGCAACATACAATCAAGTCGCAGAGGAAACACTGGGTGTAGTGCAGGTACATGGAAGAACATGGATATCAGACGATACTTGGAACCTGATCTCTTAAAGGAGGAACTTAAGTTGCAGCTAAACAACAACAATGTAACGAGGCAGCAACACCAACAGCTGGCGAAACAGGTTAAAAAAGCTGAGCCGAGAAGACAAAAAGAAGTTCCTAGAAGGTCTAGCTAGTACAGCAGAGAAAACAGCTGGACAGAATAACATGAGAAAACTATACCAGACGATAGACTATCTCACAAATAGAAAGTGTAGACGGAACCAAGCAGTTACTACTGATCGCAATGGCATAATTGTATCGAATAGTGAAGCACAGATGCAAAGATGGAGAGAACATTTCGAGGAATTTAGCAACGTAACGGACACAGATGAAGACATCAAAATGTGTACCAAAACAACCCTATGCAAAATACATTGAACATAGCATGTAGCCCTCCCAGTTTAAATGAGATAAAAGAAGCAATAACGAAGTTGAAGAATAATAAAGCTGCAGGCGAAGATGGCTTACAAGCCAAAATCTTACGGGCGAACATTACTATTGCAGCCGAACTACTACGGCCTCATATCACATCAGCATGGGAGGAAGAGAGGCTGCTGTCAACTTGGAAGAAAAGCATCATTGTGAAACTACCTAAAAGTGGCGACTTGAAAGATTGCAATACTGGAGAGGAATTACTCTGCTTAACACCATATACAAGATACTAGCAGTCATAATACAGGGAAGGCTTCAGAACAAACTAGACTTCCGGCTAAATAGGTGCGTAGACCAGGCCAACACCATACGCATCATAATAGAACAGTTTCTAGAATGGCGTACACCTCTATACTTACTGTTCATCGACTTTAAGAAATCTTTGGATGCCATCAAAAGGACTACTATATGGAAAGCATTGAGAAGAAAAGGAGTACCCCAGAAAATAATGCGAATAATACGAGCAATGTACGAGAATCCAGAAATCTCGGTTCTTCAAAACGGGAGCATCAGCCAACCATTCCATACTAACGCTAGAATAAGCAAGCATGTCCACACTCACCTCTACTATTCACCATCGTACTCGATGAGATCATGAGCGAAGTCTGTTCACAAAGGAGAGATATAATATGGAGTCTCTGATGACAACTCGAGGACCTGCATTATGCGTATGATATTTGTCTTCTCTCACACAAGATCTCCAACATGCAGTCAAAATTAAATGACCTGGAAAAACTGGCTCGCAATGTTGGCTTTGAGATAAATATTAAGGAAACTAAAGCTATGAGAATTAACAGCAATGGCACAGAAAATATCATACTACAGGGCCGGCCAATATAATATGTAGATAGCTTCTGCAATCTTGAAAGCACAATGGTAACAAACGGCGGTGCAGAAACAACAGGCTCAACAAAGCAAGGTCGGCATTCGGACGATTACAGTCAGTATGGATAAGCTCATACATATCCAGGCGAAACAAACTCAGAATATTCAACGCATGTGTAAAGTCAATTCTGTTGTAAGGCAGTGAAACCTGGCTTGTGTCTAATATCATCACGCAAAAGCTACAGGTATTCACCAACAAGTGCCTTAGAATCATATGCAAGATATTGTGGCCTAACACCATAAGCAACGTAGATCTATGGAATTTAACGAAGAGCCCATACCGAAGCAGATAAGGAAAAGATCGGCCATACTTTAAGGCAAAATCACGGTAGTGTTACAAGGATGGCACTTGTGTGGAATCCTCAAGGATCAAGGAACCGCGGTTGACCAAGAAACACCTGGCGACGCACAATTATCCAAGAACTAAAGCAAAACAATTTTACATGGGAAGAGGCAGCAAATCGTGTAAGATGGAAATGCTTTGTGGAAGCCCTATGCTCCCAAGAGGAATAAAGGAAAAAAAATTTATCTGATGTACAGTTACAAAATTTTTAAATATTGTGCATTTTATAATTAATTTGGCCTAGTTAACAAATATATAAAATTTTCGAAGACTTATAGAAGCAGATGAACGATGAATTGTGCGCGAAGTGAAATAGAATCACAAAACTAATGCTTCTACCAAAAGTACCGAGGAGCTCTTAGGCATTTCAGTTACAGCCCAGAAAAAGTTAAAAGAAATATTTAAATAAATTACGATTTCCATGCTAGATTTGCTAGGGATATACCTCACATATCCAAGAAAAATAGGAATATTAGATTAGATTTCGCTAAAGAGTACGTGTCTAAGTCCCTCGAGTTCTAGATGGATGTTATTTTTGCTGATGAAAGCAAATATAACCTTTTCGGCTGTGATGGAAAGTTTTTAGTATTTCGGAAACCCAATATAGAGTTGAAAAAAATAAATATTGTACCAACTGTAAAACAAAACTGAGGTGGTATTATGTTCTGAGGGTGTATGGCGGCATCAGATGTGGGGAATTTTGCATTTATTGATGGCATTATGGATCATCACGAATACATTGACCTGCTCAAGCTAAATATACGGCAGACAGTAAAATTAGGAATTTCCGGCCAATTGAAGTTCTCCTAAGATAATGATCTCAAGTTTTTAGCCATCAATACAAAGCTTAGGCTTTTACATATATAATTGCCTAAAACATAAAAAACTCCAGCACAATTTTCAGATCTAAGCCCCATTGCATATTTGCGGAGTCTCTTGAAAAAAGTTATATCACGTGATTTTTTATATTACGTGGAATACATTTTATGGATAAATTTTTTTATTTATAAGCAATGTATTTTCTGCATTGGCTTTTTGTTGTGATATTAATTTGTTTACTGAATATAGTTCATTACTCCTCAATAAAGTTCTTTCTAATTTGTTTGTCTTTTAATTACACGTTATATATATATTTTTTTTGTTGATTACTGAATGCATTTGTAAGCTTATGTTGAATAGTTTTTTTAGTCATTACAAATCTCTGGATAATGTAAACAATAACGTTGTAACTGTAAATATTTATTAACTAAACACTTGCTAAAGCAGAAAAATGCTATTTGATTGCTATTAATGCATATCTCTGATATGTACTTCTTTTGTTTGGCTTCCCTATGACAGTTCCGTTTTCGTTTCCTTTTGAGTTCCAACTAGAGTTCTTTTATAGAAGGGATGCGCAAAAAGAGAGAAATATTTAAAATTATAAAACACTGAAGTTAAAACGCAGTAAAAATAGGTATTCATACAAAGTATAAACATACATAAATTTATGTAGCTTATTATTAACACTTCTCCAAGGCGATGTCAATATGGTGTAGTTGCCAATACAACAACTAATTTTATAACAAGAACAACATGCATTTTGTTGCTTTTTATCGTGACTAATGAATGTCAAGTATTAGACTTTGTGAATTGACATTCATTCATTTTCATTATATTTATTGAGGAAATATTTCTTAAAGTGAATATTTATTTATTTCTTTAAGAGAATTTATATTATATATGTATATTTCATAAAGTGGATTTATAAAGTGAATTTATGAAATATAAAGAAATAACAAGAAAAGAAAACAAATACAAAAAAGATTATAAGATTCAAATTATTTTGGTTTCTCATGCAAATTTATTTTTTCTGCCAAGAAACATACCAATCGGAGCTTTTACTGGTGAAGTTTTTCATGCTATGTTGAAAGGTGTAGGTTTTGCCTTGGTCATTTTAAGTCACTCTGAACATCGTAATGTTTTCCATGAATACGTTAATTAATTGCCTAAAAGGCTACCAACGGTTTGGCTGAGGGACTTCAAGAAATTTCATAGATTGGTGAGACTTTGGTTGAACGCAAAGCTGGACAAACTAATTGTGTTGTTGCATTTTAAATGTAAACTTTTTTTGTTAACTTTTTAATTATGATAGAAACACCGTGGTGGACACTGCTTTGCTTTTTGTATTCGCAGACTTTTGTCTAAATGTCGTACCCTAAAATGAATACGACACTTAAAAAACAGTTTTTTCACTTCTTCCGGCAGGCTTACTGATAAACTTTCTTGGATCAGGTGATGATGAAGGTTTCGTCTATGACACCTGATCAACCCATGTAAACGTATTTTCATGGGATTCATATTCTTCTTCTTTCGTATAATGTATCCCAATATATACTCCAAAGCATCCTCTTGAAGAATACCAATATCATCAAAATTCATCTCATCAAGTTCAGTTAGTTCATCGTTTGATTCAGGATCCTGAAGTAAAGCTGGGATGTCGGTTGAAGTGGACGAAAGCCATTCAGTGTTGTCACTGTCCACATTTCCTCTGCCACTTAGATATTCAGTGTTTCTTGCTATTTGAAAATGAAATAAATAGGAATTAATATGTATATACACCATGTATGTCATAATAATATTTTTGACGTACTCATTGAGCATAATCAAGCCATTGTTAGTCATTACAATGCCCTTTTGAAAATGCTCCAATGAATTCCTTCCTGGCAAGACAATTGACGACATAAGCTTCGTCATTCGAATCAACATGTCTCGCTGGTTTTCGAATGCAATTCCGAATGGTTCCTTAGGATAAAATTTTATTAGAAAATAAAAAAATCATAAAGTACAACACTAAAAAATTTTACTCTACATTAATTATATAAATATAAGCTTCCGAATATATAACTAAAAGGTTAAGTTTGAAAATACTTTACCTTGCAGAGGAAGTTTGAGCTACAATTGGAATAGCCTTAGGTAGTAAAAGGCTTTTTTACCACTTATTACCATATCAGCGGAGGAGAAATGGTCTATGCAGATTTTTGAAGTTGTGGTAAAATTTATTTGGCATATTTCACCCCACACTCTTCTCCTGTGCTGATCTTTTGACAGACAAAAGATATACGATACGAGTAGATATATATAAATAATGAGAACATGCAGTTTGTACAAAAAAGTGGTAAAGGCAGGTAATGCTACATTTTTTTTTAAACCACAACACTGAAATTAACAAAGAATTTCTATTTGCAAATAACCAAATATGTTGCCACTCACAAAAAACACCAAAATTCAAATATATTCACAAAATTAATCACAAATTTATCACCTATTTAATCTATCGCTCCAAAAATTATTTGAATTTTAAAATAATTCGTACAATTTTCTTCTTGAACCGCTAAGGAAAAATTGAAATCAAATTAAACGCTTACTACAAAGCAACAACAATTGTAAACATAAACAAAACTTTTGACAAACATTAATCACCATATCAATTTAAAAAAAACAATCAGCCGGCAGCACCACCTTATTCAGTTCGCTTTGCACCTCTCAGTGTAGAAATCACAATTTTAGCTCTCTTCAAAATCTCTTAAAATTAAAAACAAACACAAAAACATGCGCTACACCCCCCCCCTTCGTTGACGACTAACAAGCCACTAAAATATTTCTGTGTCTCACACACATATTTTTTGTTGTAGTTATGGTCAGGGTTGTCAGATAATTACAGGTTACGGTTTTTCGCCAAATTTAAATTACCCAAAATCGCCAAATCAACTTTTTTAACATTTTAAAAACATAATTTATATTTTTTTAAATAATAAAAAAAATTGTTTAAATAAATAAAAAATAAATTGTTCAAATTTTTGTTAAATTTCGCCAAAAGTGAAAAAATTCGCCATAATATAATAAAAAAAAACTGAATATTTTCTCAAATTTCTTTTTTTATTTGAAAGTACAATCCTTCCGGTTAATAATGAAAAATAATTTCATTCAAATGGCTGCCTCGGCTGGCCATGCAGTAGCCTACACGATTGGTCCAATTTTTAAGCACATTATCGATTGTGTGCAGCTGTATTTCACCAATGGCTTCACGAATATTGTCTTTTAAAGCGTCAATTGTCTCTGGCTTGTTAGCGTAACACTTATCTTTGACGGCACCCCACAAATAATAGTACAACGGTGTCAAATCTCAGCTCCGAGGTGGCCAAACGACATCAGCTCTGTGGCTGATAATACGATCTTCAAAAACAGGGCGCAAAACATCGAGTGTAGCTTCGGCTGTGTGGCACGTAGCGCCGTCCTGTTGAAACCAAATGTTGCTAATATCCTCCTCTTCAATTTTTGTGAACAAAAATTCGTTCAACATGGCCAGATAACGATCGCCATTGACTGTAACGGCCACTCCTTGCTCATTTTGGAAGAAAAATTATGCGTGCGGGTTTTCTGTGCCCCAAATGCGACAATTTTGCTTGTTTACATACCCGCCAAGATCAAAATGAGCTTCATCTGTAAAGATGATTTTTTTGACAAAATCGGCACCTTCTGTAAGTCGATCGCAGGCCCACTTAGCGAAGCGTATACACAACCATATTCATTCAGCGGGAGCATAAAACTAATTATCTGTCAAATCAGACAATCAAGACCATTCACGAAATAAGTACTAGTTGAAAAAAACGTTAGATGGCGGACCCTATATTTTACTAATTCTATGAAGCAAAAATTTTAGCATTAAGTGTACATGTTAACTATAATATACTAAATTTATTTTTATGGTTGAAAATCGGTTTTTCGTATACTCACAAGCTAATAATTTAGCCCGAGCAGGGACATTATTGCCCAATTAACCACGGCACAGCAACCGGCTGTCTCGTTCGTAGAAGTGAATATAAGGATATGAATTATTCTATTCAGCTAGCTAGTTATCCGATCTATTGACAGATAATCATGATGTGGCAACGTGGAACACTAAAGGCATCCTGGATCTTTCAGTAAAGAAAGGATCAACTGGACACATACCTGAAACCCTACGGCCATGATCCGAATGGTTCGGCTGATCAATTGCAACCAGAAATAGTGTGAGCTAGAGCCAGTATTTGTCAAGGAATTCACGGACCCGTCATTGCACGCCTGAAGTGGAAAATAGATATCTGCGCACAGCATACTTACCTGTACGCAAATCATATCGCCCCACTAATAAAACTTTTCTCTGTTACTCCACAGGTTTTCTAGACACACCGACGATCTATCTGGTAGGAAAATGAGCAAAGAAGAGGAAAAAAAAGAAATTTCGAAGAAATTTTGAACGAGAAAGAAGACAGTTACGACGGACCATTTTTTTGGACGAGGAGGAAAAACCACGAACGCCCAGAACAGAAAAAAATTGCCACTCCCGTCGTACACGAGCCAAAGATAGTCTCCACAACCACGAAAAAAGACACACACTCTCGGATGGATGTCACTGAAGAGACATCTATTATAGTAATCGACCTGCAAGAGGACGAAGAGCCTATCTCACCACCTCCTCCGTTTAAATTACCCACAACAGCACCTGTGGAATTTGCGGAAAGCTTTAACGAAGGTTATGAGACCGACGAACCACCACCACCTCCAAAATGGGACGATAGGCACATCACATTAGATGATCTGCACATCAATTTCGAAGAGCTAAGAGATCCGCTGATACAAGGTTTTGTACGGTCACACTGCGGAGCGATGCACAAGATGATGGAAGTACAACCACCGGCTCCACCATCACCGTCTAGCTCCCATTCGTACCTCAATTGGGAAAATGATAACATCCGCCCACCAACACCTCCAAAACGAAGGATTTATGGGGCATTTGATATACAGGATAGGCAGTATCCACATTTAGGGATGCAGTGCTACGAGCGCGTTTGGAAGGCACGGATCTTTGTGCCCAAATTTAGGCCGAACCCGGCGATACACGAGGGTACCACACCACCAGCCCCACAGTATCCGGAAACCGCAGGCTCACCAGTACGCCTATCTAATAAGAAGATTTCTCCGTTGCCAGTAACACCTAAAAGACGGTGGTTGGAGCACCAACTCTTCGATGACGACGGAAGCCCACATCAGCCAAAGACACAATCGCCACCCCCAGCCACTAGAATCTCTCTAGCGAGTAGCGGCCACACCCACTCGACACTTTATTAAGCATCTTGCATACACCCACCACCTACATCAACACCACTCGTGTGACTCTGTTCCAGTCGAACGTCCAACGTCGAACGTGCGCGCACGCTTCTTACGAAGTTTTGGTGATCAGCGATATCGCATAACCATCTCGCGGGATGGCGGCACACGGATCACTCGCGTGGAAAATTAGATCTGTCTGAAGAGGGGGTAGTGTGACAACAAAAGTCAGTGCGGCTTCGTTTTTGGGTCCACAGGCTGTATCAGGCCGAATAGTTATTTTTTCATAGTAGTAATTTATATAGTAATATTGAATTATGTTATTTTATTATTCTTTTTATTTTGTTAATTACTTTATCATATTTTTGTTGTAAACTTGAAATATTTTCTTTTGTTGTTATAAATAAAATTAATAATATAATTGTACTTTTAATTGGATATGTGGACTAGGATAACGGTATCAACACGTGATCTTACTGTGTTGCGACCGAATGTGTGTTGGTTGGATGTTCGCACTCACTCTCGCATTGAGGATATTGGTATGATGTTGAAAACGGCAATGTCAGTGCGAACATGTTCGATCTTATACCATTGTCAAGGGTATAAAAGGGCGAACAAACCAAGCAAAAGGACATAGCGGCATCTGGCCCCAGAGCGGCAAGGGTGAATGAGAGACTCAACGGATACCTTGGTAGACTGCACGGATACTTCTGCATATGGGATCTCTGCCTAAATATGGAAAAGACGGATTGCGTAATATTTAAGGGACGGCTGTATCCCAACGCAAGGAAGTTAGTACCGGTGCTGAGTGTAGGCGGTGAAATTGTAAGACTCTCCGCCAGGATTAAGTATCTCGGAGTGATTTTCTACGAAAGCTTTGAGTATTATCGACATGTGGATTCTGTTTTGGATAGGATGAAGGGGATATACCACTCCTACTGTAGGTTACTGAGCCGAAGGGAAGGTTTTTTGCGTAGGGAGGTAAAGCTGTTTATATACAGGCAGATCATCAGACCTCTGATGTCTTATGCCTTCCCTGTCTGGTTTGGGATTTCGTCCCATCAGATGGAGAGGCTTAGGGTCTGGGAGAGGCGTATTTTGTCGGCTTGCCTTGGATTAAGGGCTCGCCAGTTCCCCGATGGTTCGTTCCGGAGACCGTCTTGTCGGGTCATTTATGACCATGCGGGTTTCGAGAGGATCGATGTTTTTCTTATGAGGACTGCGCTGACATTTTTGGATGGATCGTCTGCCCTAGAGAATGGGATACTGACCGGCTGCTTCGAGAGGAGGTGTGATATGGAGACCCCAAGGGTGCACGGATACCTGTTGCCTGTAGATCTCCTAACGTTGAGGGACGAGGGGCTGCTCTATGGCGACGAGGGTCTGCTATTTTATCACAGGAGGGTTAATACGCTGGATTTGGACAGCCTGGTGTATAACACTGCACAGTGAGGTGGATGTCTGTGCCCTGTTGTTGTTAGTTAGTTGTAAGTAGTGTTTTAAGTTAGTTTTAAGTATATTAGTGTTTCCGTTTTTCCATTTTTTGCGGAATATAGTATAAGAGTTGATTTGTTTTGGTGATAGATTGCGGCTATTCTGCAGTATTTTAAGTACTAGTTGATAAGTCTATGATAAGTATAATTTACGCATAGAATAAGTATCTACATGATTAATTAGTTTAAGATAAACTATGTAAGAACAGAATATTTGGATAAATAAAATAAAGTAAGCATAAGGACAGTTGGTGTTCAGCTTCAGAAGAGTAAGTTTAGTTTGGCTTGTGGTATTCTGAGCCAAACTAAATAAATAAATTTTGAAGCAAATAATATTACTGGCTCCAATTATATTATGCCTGACATCAACTCGTGGACGACGGGGACAAGGGTGACTTTCCGTCGCATTGTGGTAAACCGCTGCGACTGAGACCACTCAGGAGGCGAAATATCTCGATCACCATTGAGGCATCCATGGTGACCCAGATATTTAGTTTTTCCCCAACAACGACAACAGGACGCTACTTTCCGTCGCAGTGTGGTAAACCGCTGCGACTGTAACTACCCCAGCGGCGAGATGTCGAACCTTTCCACAACGACAGCACAAGTGGACGTGACTGAGGGAACAAGGGTGAAGCTCTGTCGGAGTGTTATGAACCACTCTGACCGATCTGTTACCTGGCGGCCAAGTAACCCAATCAACACTGGGTATCCATGATGATCGAGTTCGCAGCCTTCCTCAACGCGACTTTCGACCACGGACTTAGTTGTTTTTTTTTTTTTTTTTGAAATAAACGTTTGTTTAGCGTTAAGCATAGATTCCTAAGCAATTTTAAAACAACTATTTATGATTATAAGTGATAGCTTTGTTATTTGCTTGTTAAATAATCAATAAATTATTTATAATTATAAATAGAAGTGTTTTAATTTATCTTCTGTCCGACACTGGACCCCGCTGACCTACCCCAGCATCCCAGCGGAAAACGTGTCGTTACAGTGGATTTAAAAAGAAGAGAAGTATGTCTTTTCAATGATAGCCTTGAGGAAAATGTGTGCATTTTTCAAGCAAAAACTAATGTTTACCATAGTTTTGAAGTTTGATATTTTTTCGTACCACTTATGAACATATTTCCTTGCCAGTTGCCGAAAATTGAATTACATAAGTAAACTGGATCCTAAAACTCGATTACTTTCAGATTCATATAGGCAACTACAAGTTACTCTTTGCCGAGAACAGAACTTAAGTTCCGCTGCCATCTATAATCGTCACATTAAAATACACTATATTTCTGAATTTCACACATAAAAATGTTAAAATAATAATTTTATTTTTTCGTACTGTTTGTCAAAAATAGCCAACAATATCGTCAACTATTTTAAAAATTGCAAAAAAAAAATAGATATGTCGCCAAGCCGAAAATTAAGTCGCCAAATAACTTTTTAAATCGCCACGTTTAGCGAGAAATCGCCAGATCTGACAACCCTGGTTATGGTTGCCGTTTGAAATAATGAAAACAAAGCGTATGAATTTTTCTTATACAAGATTTTTTAGCATTATTAATTTATTCCAATTTCTTACGTTTTTTTAAGAAAAATAATGCAAAAACAATTTTTTAAATTTTTTTTAAGAAAAATAAAACAAAAACATTTTTTTAGGTATTATAAAATTATATCAATAAATACTGTATGATATTTAAATTGAAAAAGTATGTAATAACGGTTAGCGATACAGTTTATTTTGCACATTTTAGAAAATTTTTGGTGGGATTTTTTTAGAGTCAATAATTTTATTTTGTTAGTGAAAAAGTTTAAGGTCTTAAAGTTTTTAGACATCATGTATATGGCCAAACATTTTTCAGAACAACGTATTAACTCAGAAGCATTGACGATAGTCGTTGTTCATATTTTCCCAAATGAGGAGAACCATTCAAAACAAATTTCCTGCTAGGTAATTACAACTATTAATAAATGCATTTACATATATCATGTATAAAAAGTCTCTAAATCTTAAAAAATTTAATCAAAATAAATATGACTTTTTTCTAACTGAAATTTAAAAGTAATCATACGAATGTTGAATAATACTGGTGTAATCTATAAACCTGTTTGCTTTAACTGAAAGTGAGGTAAGTAGCAATTATGAACTATTATTTATTAATTTATAATGAATAAATTAATGCGTCGATTATGAATGGCTACCGAAATGGTATTACATATGGCAACTGGCAACTAATAGTTGTTTACTTTGGTTGCCATATACGAATTTTATTGGCAACTGCAAATTGTCAGTTGCTGCTTAGCTTTCAAAACAAAAATATGATTAAGTTGCAGATTTTAATATAACAAAGAGAAATCAGTTTGATATATTAATTCAGGAAATGGAAACTAACTTCATTATAGGTAATGTGTGACTAGCTCAGGCCCACCAGTACCTAAATCAGGCTAATGGCAAAGGGTATGGATATACTTAAAGGCAAAATTTAAAATTGTATGAAAATTAAGACGGGCCATCTAAAAAAGTTAGCTTGTTTTCATTGGAGCAAGCTTCGTCCAGTCTGTTACATTTTGAGCTTACCGTTAGTCCTAAGGGTAATATTTTTCGCAGAAGTCTTTAAGAAATTGTTCAGGAACTGAGAAAGAAGTAGAAACAACGCAGCTTTAACAACAAATAGATATTAGATGCCAATAATAGAATGCCAATGTAAACTATGCAGCAACCACAGAATTGAATTACAGTAAACCAAACGTTCAATCTCCTTTAAAAACAGATTGTTACGAAAAATGAGATGTTAGCATTTAAAAAGAAATGAATTAGAGCATTTTGTACTTATGCACGTATTTATATGTAAGTATGTTAATTTTTAATCTTTATTAATACAGTTTTTCTTTTTAGCACTAGTATTTTTCTACATTTTGTGGCTTTGTTGACATAAAATATAAATAATTTCTGTTATCGAATTTTCAGAAGTATATCTTCGATAACTTTTAGGCAATTGAAAATGGTTGCCTTACATAATACTAATTTTATTTTCAGTTGCGTTGCCGGTTGAATTTCGATTGCTATTCCCTAATCAAGCCTTTTTAAAGTTTGAATTTGGGAAATCCCTTATAAATATGCATAATAGTTCTTTAATACAAAACTTCCCCTGAAAATTAAAGTCAAAATAAAAAATCTGTAATTTAAAATATCTTGTGGGCGTAAAAAATTGTATATGTTCGCCGCTTTTTATTGAGACTCTCACGCTTTTGATATCGTATGGCATTAGGGATTACCGCGTAAAATAAAGCAAAACTTGAAACAAACAATAATAAGCTACTAAAAAGCTATCTAACTGATTGTAACGTAAAAATTACAGAAGACATTTTTTCAAGCTACCCCCGCCGCTCCTTCAAGTAATAGTCCTTCAAGATAGTTTTCTAATTCAATTTTTATTTTGTTTAACTTAAGACCAGTATTAATTTTAAGAGCACCTGAAGAACATACCTTTATTGCATTAAGTCCAGGCAGGCAAAATTCTACCCTGAACGTTTTCCTTACAAACTCAATGATTAAATTTTTTTAAGCGACAGTAATCAACGATTTAAGTTCTGAATATTTACCTGTTAAAATTTGCATGAACACGACAAGTGTATCGAATAGCCTTCATATATTTGATTATAAGAAAACAAACCCCTACTCATCCAGTGCTATATCCTGGTACTAAGAAAATATGGTAGGAGAAAAGAGGAAGAAGTGGTTATGGACGTTCGATTTGAATTTACTATTGTCGTAAGTGGCAGGGAAGACTTTCGGGAGAAGATTACTTCACAAACGAACAGTGCGACAAAAGAACGATCAGCTGCAAAGGGATGCGCTCTACGACAAATACGAGTACTACGTAATAATATATGTATGATTATTAGGAATTAATTCATTAACAGAACACATTCCGTTATAGTACCAATAGAGCAACGAAACACACGACACATGACGGCGATGCTCTACCGAATGGATAGAATTGGCCACCCTACTAACATTAATAATCACTTTGTCCCTCTCCTGTATTCGGCCGAAAAGCAACAAAATGGACTTTGAAGCACCGGCCTTTGAGAGATGTATTTCATTTACGGTCAGATATAGGTCACGTAAATACTAAGGAGATCAGATGGGTTGAAGTAGTTGAAATATTTCTTATATTTCCTTCTTTCGACACTCGAAATATGTGATGCCTAGTACATTAAGAGCATCTGATTCCTTAACATCCACATTATCCATGGTTACAGAAGATACCACACCACCAGGTTTGTGTTTCAGAAAATAACATTAATCCTTGCTGGGATTAGACGCCACTTAGAGATATTCATCAGGTCGCTTGTCAGCGACAAAAGATATTTTTGACGTTTATATTATTTGCTGTTATCTGCCAAAAAGTAAATAGGATTGGAAGTGAGAAAAAGAAAGTCGTTAAGAAATATTAGAATTAGTGTGGAAGAAAATACAGAGCCTTGCGGTACCACTAATTGATCCTCAACTCATCTATAATCACTCTTACAGCGCGATTTCTGGGAAAGCTCGATATAAATCGAGAAAAGTGGCTGTCGACACCAAAAGCAACAGGTTGTATATGAGCGCTTCGAGACAGGCCTTGAAAATATCCAGGTCCACAGAGAGTAACGTCAGCATATCACCAGTAAAATGATTCATACGAAAACCGTACTGGAGATCGCATAGCAAATTTTTGGACTCTAAATACTTTACAAGGTGGTGATTAATCATACTATACATAACCTTGGCGAGTGACGAACAAACTGCTATTGGCCGGACGTTTTCAGGGTTACTAGCCTTAATCTTTTTAAGAATTGGTGTTACATTGCAACCTTCGAGCAAGATGGAAGGATTACTGCTTCATAAACAGCGCTGGAATGCCATCCGGCGCAGAAGACTTATTAACGTTGAGATGCCTTAATAATATGTATTTGGTATGACATTAAGCAATCAAGTCTCTACATCAACATTTACTAAAAATACAGCTTTTTTAAGTCTGCACAAAAAACCGCAATAAACATTCCGATATTTACAGGAATATATTTTCTAACTACGACCAGAAATATAAAGATAAATTAACGAAATGTCCACAAAAACTTTTATAATGCGAAAACCGTTTTACACTTTTCCTGAATTTTTTCTTATTACCTTCTACAAATTGATTGAGATATACACACTGGAGAGCTGCGAGAAACTATTTAAAAGCCAGCCGACACTACTATGCAGTAGAACATATGACAGTATTTAGTATTTATGCATTTTCTTTAGTAAAAGCAAAAGTTCTTTGGTTTTGATTCTCAACAAAGCGCCTCTCAGAAAAATAACATCATATCCTAGGTATTTTTTGTCGCACCGTTTAAATTACTTGCACAAAACAAAACGAAAAACAAATTTAATCGAGCAGGTCTGAAATTGAAAAAAGTGTTCTGGTGGGCAGATCGAAGACTAGACAGTTTGGATTCAATAGTCGATCTGAGAACACGCTTTCTAACTCTTGCTGAAAGAGATCCAAGCCTTGGAAAAAGAAACTTTGATTTTTTTAATAAAAAAAGTTCGATACTTTTAAATTAACCGTAGATTTATGTGAGGTCATGTCGCGCTAATAAATGTTTGTATAACGACATGTACATATTAGTGTCAAGACGTAAAATCAAAAACCAGTAAATTAATGGCATTCATATTTTGTAACTGTTCAAAAATCGTGGAATATATACTAAACTCTAAAAACAATAAATAATTAATAAGATTTAAATGCACTCAAACTAAGAAAAGTTTAAGAATATATCCTTCTGTAAAACAATTTTTATCAATCTTTGAAATCATTTAAAACGTGCTGTCATTAATACCACATCGCGAAATCGAAATCTGTACAAATACTTGTACCCCGTTAATCAAACAATTACGTGTCAATAACGTACTTTTACGTATTAACATCATTCATATTTGTTTGTATATTATCAATAAGTCAATCAGACTAAACTAAATGAAATTAGCGATGTGTTTTAATTAAACCGAACAGTTCTCATGTGTCAGCCGGCGGGTAATGAACTCTCTTTAAAAATAAAATAAAATTTAAATTAAAAAAAACTTTACGCGCAATTAAAATTTTTAAAGCTTAATACTTATTTACAAACATAAATCCTAAGATTTTAGTAAAAGCTGTTTTAGTGTAGAGCAAATGAAAAATTGTAAATTGTAACGTGATTGTCAATAAAAAAAATTAACATAATTATAATGGAACCAACAATAAACAGTATTTCAGCAAATATCAACTTGCCAAACTGCGAATTACCCGTTTGCAATAATGATCAAAATGAAACCACTTTGGACTCTATACTCATACGAATTGGTCAGTTCGGAAAATTTCAAATACTTATCTTTTTGCTTATTTGCATACCCATGATGTTTAATGCTATGTTTTCGGTAACATATGTGTTTACGGCCAGTACAGTAACCTATAGGTAAATGCTTTGAACCATAATTAACTTTATCAATTTAGCTGATCTTATCTAGAAATACTTCTTATTAGATGTAAAATTGAAGAGTGCGATGCAGTAGACAGTCGTTATGATGTACCATGGACGTTGTTCACAATACCCAAGAAGACTAATAGCTTGGATCAGTGTAATCGTTATGTTAGCAAATTACAAGAAAATATAACAACAACACCAATCCCACATACGTATAATAAATATGATGAACACAATCGCAAGCGCTTTAACAGCGAGACCTGTAAAGCTGATAATTTTCATAATGATCGAATTGAATCGTGCAGCAAAGATAACTTAATATTTCGCGATAATGAAATCACAATCTCAAATGACGTGAGTATGTTAAAGTCTACAATTTGTCTGAAAATATTTTGTTTATTTTAACTTTCAGCGATAATATATACGAGTACATATATATATAGTTTTGTATCGCATAACTAATACTTATGTACAAATGTTAAAAAATCATTGATTTTAATAATAAAATTTGTTTTTAAGTGATGTCGTTATTTAATTAAACAACTATTTACAAACCTAATTGATTATAAGAAAATATATGAAATCTTTAGAACCTAATTAGAAATAATCAAATTTATAATACATCTATTTACAATACTTTTATAGTATTAATAATTAAAAAAACGTGATGCTGAAAATCTACGAATAACTTATGGAAAATACATATACATACCTACATATGTATAAAAGTAATAATTAAAAAGAAAATCAAAAATTTTAGTGAAGCGTGAGTTTAATATTTGATATTTAATATGAACCAGCGTTACCGTTGAGTTTTTTCAAATAGTGGCACAAAAAGGGGATTTTGAAAGAATAAGTCTCACAGAAAGTTGCACTTTTTATTTAAGAAAATTAATTCAATAGCTTAATAAATAACAAATAATTCCTTAATAATGTTAAAATTAAATTTTTTATAATATAACTTTATAGCAATATGTATAAGATGTATTTGTAAATACGAATATACATACATATACAATAATATATATGTATATATGTACATGTATGTTTTAAAATTTTATACATACAACTTTCATTGACCTTTTTAATACAAAAATATAGTAGGTTTATTTCGTTTAAATAACTACATAATTCTTTTTTCATTAAGTAATAGCAAAATAAGTATTGCTAATAAAGACCCTTAAGTGCAATAAAACTTTTCTAATTATTTGCACTTTATTTTAAATTTAGTTTTTTGAAACTTGCTTTCTGTGTAATTCAGTTCACTACTTGGAATCCAATTTTCTATTTCCTTACGTAATAAATTTAATGGAGATAGCATAGATGCACAAATTTATACTTTTAATCTATTTGTTAACTTATTTCTCACAAGGTCTAATTTAGAAATAACTAATTTACTAACTAATAATTTAAAAAAATTTAACTATTTAAAAATTTAACTATATAAAATTTAACTAATTTAGAAATAATAACAAGGTTTTATTTAATGAATTATTACCTACAGTGCCAAAAATGTTCACAATTCTTAAATTTAAAACTGCGTTCAAATTGTTTGCCCTCTGCCTTACTCTCTAATAATTTAAATTCTTTAAGAATAGCCTCTAGATCACTTATAATAAGGGGTGTTTTTTATAGAGGTATAAGGTTAAGTTGCAATAAAACAACGATGGATTATTCGATTGCCATGAATTTATTTATCCGAAAGATAATCTTGTGGCATTATATTTTAAATACGATTTCTGGCCATAATGAAGACAACATGGATGCACAATATATGTTAACTTCTTTTTTACAAGGCATAATTTAAAAAAAAACTAGTACAGCGCACGCGCTGCTGTGAGTTAACACATGCACGACCAGCTTGTACAAGTTTAAGTACAAAAGTTCATTTAATTAATTTTTAATTTTACCTATTGTGTACCAAAAATGTTCAAAATTATTAAATTTAAAATTTCATTCATATTGTTTATCTTCTGGCTTACTCTAATAATTTAAATTCTCTGACAACCGCCTCTAAATCACTTATAATATAACTAAATTCTGAAATGAGATCTATTCAGGCAATATCTTCATTGCTTGTAAAAGAGCTCGGTTGAAAAAAACTTAAGACTTTAAGCCTTTTATCATTGATTTGATATATGTTATATTGTCACATACAGTTTTTGGTGAAAATTTAAAATATTTGTTTTTATTGCTATACATTCTACATCCGACATAATTTTTAAAACTAATTGCTATTTCAGCTTCATGGCCTATGTATATACAGTTAAGGAAAAAACTACATACACCACCCTATTTTGTGTTTTTAAGATATTCGTTAGGCAAATTAATAAAGCGTTTGCATTAATATTTAAAGTACCAAAAACAAAGTTTATTTACAAAACAAAAAGCTAATTCAAAAGCATAACAAGAACAGAAAATAACAAAAACAATAAATATTCTTGAGAAAAAGTCTACATACAGTCTTAAAATCGGATACAATATTAAATTTCATTTTAAATAAATAAAAGAAAACAATATATTTTTTATATATATTGTGGGACCAGCTTGGGCTTCAATAAACGCCTGAAGACGACGTGGGATAGATATCACCAACTTCTCCGTAATACTGGGTGCGATTTCCGACCATGCGCGAGTCAGGGCAGTTTTAAGGGTTTCACGATTTCTGATATCATGTTTGCGCACAGATTTTTCCAAAACGTCCCAAATATGCTCAATTGGATTGGGGTCTGGTGACTGGGGAGGTGTATTGAGCTGCCTTGGTGCATGATAAAGGAGCCATTCTCGAACAATATGCGCAGAATGCTTGCGATAGTTATCTTGTTGGAAAATCAATTGGTTTCCCAGACCCAAGGTTTCCGTAGATGGCTTCAGATTTTGTTCCAATATTGTCTTATACTTATATCTGTCCATAACGCCTTTAATAAAGACCAATCGACCAACTCCAGATGCCGCCATAGCTCCCCACACCATAACACTGCCTCCACCATGTTTCACAGTAGGTATAATATTTTTGGGTTTAAGTGCAGTGTTCAGTTTTCGCCAAACCTTGTATCGGCCGTCATTCGCGAAAATATTATACTTACTTTCATCGGTAAATAAAAAATCCAATCCTTTCTGTAAATGAGCCTTAGCAAAGTCCAGGCGAAGTTGACGATTCTTGGCTGAAATAAATGGCTTTTTGCGTGCTGTTCTACTTTTAAAGCCGCTTTCTTCTTTCTTGATGAAACAGTAATATTCGAACATCTTCGTGTTCGGTGTTCGGCTAATTTTGGGGCACTTATTTTTGGATCTTTTTATACTTCTTTAAGCACACTATTAACATCGCGTCTTGAAAGCTTCTTCGGTCTTCCAGAACGTGGCTTGTTTTCGGTACTAATGGTGTTTTCATAATTTTTTACAATAGTTTGCACTGTAGAGCGACTTAATTTTACTATTTTAGCAATTTCTCCGTAAATTTTTTTTTTTTTTTTAAGGTTAACCACCAAACTTCGAACTGATTGTTGTATTCCTCTTCTATTTATCATTTTTAAAGTATACACGTGTTTTACAAATCGCTTTTACAATTTAATTGATTGTAATGTTTGAAAAATAATGCATATCAAAAAAACTAACGGTTTTTTCCCTTTATCCTCTTCATTTTAAGAGTTGCCAATGCTGTATGTAGACTTTTTTCCCACGGATTTTTATGTTTATCGCCAATAATTTATAAATTATCAATATATTCAAACTTGTTTTCTTCCAACATTCTTAAATATTGATGTCGTAAACATTGACATCAAAATTATGTTTAATATTATCACTAGTTCTCTAGAAGTTCAAAATAGTAGGGTGTATGTAAGTTTTTTTCCTTAACTGTATTTTTAATCTCCTTTATTGTAATGCACTCGTATTCTATTTTGAAAAATTTGCACTAAAATTTCTTTTGTGTAACTCAGTAAAAATATAATTTGTGCTGTTTCAATCTGAAAACGTTTATTTAGTTTGTTCATTATACCTAATATATTGGACACAAATTTTATATAAACCAGACTTTCAAATGTTAAACCTTCTTGAATAACGCCAATTTTTTCTAAAGTTGATATTATTTATTAATATTCTAGCGATTATGAAAAATTGATTGTGAAAAATCCGATTTAAAAGACAAAAAATGTTAGTGGTGCTAATATAGAAAAAATATAAAAAATATAAAAAAATGCAGCAAAAGTGGCAAAAACTTATGAAAAATAGCAAAATTTAGTGCATATTGAAAAGCCGCACAAAATGTTCTTGGCCGGTAAAAAAAGTTGAAAATGTGAGTTTAGTCGCACCAACGGTAACGCTGATATGAACATGCCATATAGAGCATAAAGAGCTCTGATGAAACTTCTGCCATTGTTCAAAAACGTATCGGGTTTTTCCTGTGTTAAACTTCCCCTTCAAGAATACAATTATTCTAATAAAAATTATATTTATTGAGCAAATTTTAAATTTTCTATTAATTACCTATCTTAAGGCTAATTAAGTTTAAATAATATGGAATATCTATTGTATAATAAAATTCCGTCGAAATGAACTCCCGTGTATAATATGACAGCCTTTTATTTATAATAATTTAGAGGAAGTTTCCTCAAACAATACGCTGTTTTATTGGCATATTCGATACACGTACAAATAACAAAGGCAACCAAAGGCAATACAAACACCTATTACGAGTATTATGTCTATGTTTATGAAAATTAAGTATGTATGGGAACGACTGTCGTTACATTGCTAACAAAATAAACAAAATCAACAAAAACAACTATGTGCTTGTTTACAAATAAAATTAAACTACAACAACAAAGCAAGCAGACAACAAAACAAATAAGAAACAACAAGACAATAAGCACTGAAACAAACAAGATGTTTACGATCAGATCGCTACGTAAGAACTAAAGGTTTAAATAGAAGTGACATAACGACATAGTAGCAACACAACCAACAATGTGTTCAATTAGAGGTGACATACCATAACACCAAAACCGACGAATTTGACTTTGGTTATCTCGACTATGGTTACGGTTATGACATTATGTTAAGTCATGTCTAATTGGAAAATTCAATTTTGAAACCCGTTAGAAAGTAAAGTTGGCTGCGAAAAAAATAAAAGAAAAGCAGTGCCATTTAAGCTGTTTTCGCATCGAATCGAGTTTTAGTAACTTTTTTATTTCAATTTAGTTAGTTTTGTATGAGAATTTAAGTTAACTTTTCTGTTCATGACACAATTTTAATGCTTTTATTTAGGTATATCACTTCGGCGTCAAAGCTAAGCGTCTGTCAACGCAACGGTCAATGCTCTAATTGAGGTTGTCTGTATGAGTTTATTGATAATTTAAAACGATTATTGGGAAGTACGACGTTTTTTGTTATAAATTTCTGATCTGCAGTCATGACCCAAGCGATCCATATATCTTTGTAAAAATCTTAGTAGTGTTTATTAAAACAAATTGTATGATCGTGTTGCCCATTCATCAGCAAAAGATTATATGAAAGAGTTGACTAGCATAAAATCAACTCTTAAGTTACTATATGGAACGCAAGACTTCCGCAAAAAGGTCCTGGAAGTTGCAATGCCAACATCTCCGTTTATATTTCATTTATACAGTAGACCTGTTTTAAATAAATCTTTAATGTGAAGCTTAATATAAGCAAGTGAGCTAATATAATACGCAATAATAGGAGCATCAAAATAAAGTCTTTTGATACATTTGAAACTTGCATAAAAAATTTTAAATACGAGATCCTTCTCAGTATGGATTCTGTATACATCCTCACTGCGTTTGATTCGTCCTCGCCCTCGAGAATTTTGTTCGCCAGATTATTAGGATCGATCACCAATCTGCTGCCTCAAATTATCCCCTCCAGTATGCCACATTGCGCAATCAAAGAATGTGTGCTCAGCGTCATCACTCTCGGTCAAACAGTAAAAGCAACCTGGGTCTCCCACCTTTCTCATTCGATGCAGATAACTTCGAAGGTATCCGTCACCCGAGAGAAATTTAACCTTCTCGAAGTTCCTTTGAGTTCGTCTTTATATATTGGGAATGAATCTCGCCGTCCGTGTGCCTCTTGTCCCCGTGCACCATTTGTCCTGTCATGGTTCCCACTCTTCGCATCCCATGCTCTCTTGCGCTCAAATGTCAGCACCTGAAACGGTTGGCCGAAGCTACTCTTTGTGCCTCCAACACTTTGCGCTTAGTCTTTGCCCTCGCTACCTTACAACAATAATGAGTTTGTAGTAGCCATAATCAGCCTCCTCTTGTCCTGTGTCAGTCCACCAATTTCGCGCATGCTGTATGTGGGCCCAATAAGTAAGTCCGTAGTCGTGCCATACTCCCACCTATCGCGTGAACATAGGCATATCGTCTACTTGCATGTTGATTTCAAGCGGTATATGACTCCGTCTCATCAAAATAACCTCCGTTTTCTCGCCGGCAAGTTCCAGACTATGATCCTCAGGCTATTTCTGGGTCGTTATCGCGACCTGGTTTAGCTTTCTAATGGCATCATCTGAGTTCCTCGCTGAAATAACTGCCACTTTATCGTCCGTATATCCCACGAGGTGAATGTCCTCCGCCATCCCTATGTTGAGAACCTCTTCATATTGTTACGTTTTCACCTTTTCAAAAACGTGTTTTTATGAGTTCGTAGATTGTAGTTACAATAAAATAAATTTTGTGTTTGGTTTTAAATTGAAATACTTTATTCAACACAGTTTTGTGCACCACTGCTTGTAATCTTTTTACAAGCAATAAAAATTTTCTATTCTTAATTACTACTTTGTAAACAAAAACAATTACTCGAGAGATCTTTCTACTTAAAGATCTTCCAACCTGATCGTAGTTACAGACGCTCTATCACCTCTTTGATAGCTGCAATGAAATCTTCCTAGGTATTTACGGTTTTCATGCCATACACTTTATATACCTGTGGCTTCGATATCTCTCGAGCGGGTTCCTGTGCCAGTGCAAATACCGCGGTCTCCGCTAAGGTTACCTTATGAGCAGCATACACCGCATACTTAATATTCAGGTCCCTTATACCATTAACGAATGCTTCGATCTTAATTTGCTCTACTAGTGGGTTTTTTTCCCCTGGATAGGTTAACTGAACCAACCTCTCGATTTCCATTGCAAAGGCTTGAAGCAGTTCATTAGCCTTCTGTGATGGGCACCTTAAATCCACGCGGTACAAATCGCGTTTGTGCTCGTCGCCAAATTTACGCTGTAGCGCCAGCATTAAGTCATTGTAGTTGTTTCTGCAGCTGGCTGGCATAATTTCTAAAATTTCTGCTGCAGCACTTTTTAACGCCAAAATTAATTCTAGAGCCTTCTCTTGATCGTCCCATCCATTTCTGTTGGCAACTGTCTCGAATTGGAATTTAAATCCGGATAGGGATGAGCTACCATCAAAGCAAGGTGTTTTTATTCTGCTAGAAACTTCTGGTATAATACGCACTGGTTCGGGCTGCTGGCACTGTAGACTATAGACTTTCTCTTCTATTACATTAAATTATTCGTCGACATTTTTTTCTAGATTTGTCACTCTTGCATCGACGTCATCAACCCCTTTGTTTACCGTCTCATATATTTCCTGCAGCTTCTCTCATATATTTCCTCCAGCACTCGACGCTTCTTCAAATCTCTTTTCAATTTTTGCCAGAAAATTCTGCTTTTCGGCTCTAGAAGTTTCGCGTACCTCAGCCAAGAGTTTTTGACTATCGGCTCTAGAAGTTTCCTGTACCTGCGCGAACAGTTTTCATTATCAGCTTTAGAACTATCTTGTACACTCGCCAGAGCATTAATTTTTTCCATAAGCTTTTCATTATCAGCTTTAGAAGATTATTTTACCTGTGCCAACAGCTTTTTATTATCAGCTTTAGAAGTTTCTCGTACCTCAGCCAAAAGCATTTTGGTTTGTAGTTGCATTTTTTCCATCATAGCGGCAAGCAGTGCATTGGTATCCGTATTACTTTTAGCCGGAAGAGTACTCACCTCAGGCTCTTCCTCATCAAATACGTGAGTATCAACATTAATGTCCCGCCGTTGAAAATCCTCATACAATCGCTTTTGCAATTCGGTCTTGGTCCCACTTGACAGCAACTCCAATTTTGCCAACTCACGCCTAAGGCGATCCACATTAAGTTATCTGAACTTTATTCCTTTTGTTTTTTTATTTTATTTTAAGGACTACAATCCCACTTCTGACACCAATTGTTACGTTTTTACCTTTTTAACAACGTGTTTTTATGAGTTCGTAGATTGTAGTTAAAATAAAATAAATTTGTGTTTGGTTTTAATTAAAAATCCTTTATTCAACACAGTTATATGCGCCACTGCTTGTAATCTTTTTACAGGCAATAACAATTTTTATTCTTAATTACTGTGTATCTGTTTGCAAGCTCTTAGTATTTGTTGTTGCTTGTTTATTGTCTGTTACTTGTTTTCTTTGCTACTTAATTATTGTTGTTGCCGTGTTATTTTTATTTACTTTATCTCTGCTAATGGTTGTTGTTGTAGATTTGGTTATTTGTAAACAGCACGTATAGTTGTTCTTGCAGCTTTGTTTATTTATTTTAACGATATAAGAAACGCTGTGGTGCCCAACCTTATTTTCGTAACAATATCTTATATTCCAGAGGCTGGAATTGATCCTTGGACCGCATCAGAAGTAATGTTTATTCGCTACTCTTAGCCCTCTGTTTCCAGTCGCCGTGCTAGACATGTAGCATCCTTATCAGTTATTCAGGGGTAAGAAATTTTTCACGTAGTGCTATCACGATTTCCCTCCATCGTAATTTGTTGAATAATAAGACATTAATTGATTTACAATACTTTGTTGTAAAAATACTCGAAAAGTAAGAAAAATTCATTTTCCTTTTTAAATACTTAAAATTGTTTCACAAAAAAAATACTAAAACACGGCAATTAGATTTTAGAACAAAATTTAAATATCAGAGAGGTTATTATGTAATTCGATTCGAAAGAAAAAACTTACGAATTCGTACAGTGTATAGTTTAGTTTGTTTGTTTAGCTGTCGAAGAAAATTAAAAAATTTGAAAATGTAAGTAAAGGGTGCCCAAAATTGAGTTATAATTTTAAATGTAATAAAAAAGTCTTTTTGCAGATACAAATATTTTGATTTCAGTTTATTACAAATAGGTTCCGATTAAAAATGAAAAATTGTGTCGGCCAAGTAACCCTCCTTACAGGGTCGGCATGCTACTCGAAATATTTTACCAAAATTATCAATCACGTTTTTCAAAAAACTGTTGCCAACAGTTGACATCTGCTCGATAATGTTGGTTTTAAGCTCTTGAACTGTTGTGGGATTATAGCTGTACATTTTGGATTTCAAAAAATTCCAAGCAAAATCTATATTTTCGATTGCAAAAAATCCCAAACAAAATCTAAAGGTGTCAAATTGCACGATTTTGGTGTCTAATTTACTCCTCCTATACGAGAAATAATGCGATTTTCGAACTTTCCTAATTACATCTTGAAAACTTTAGCCATTTTCAAAAAATGTTTTAATAATAAAAACACGTTGTTCCTTCGCGTAACGTTCCATATTAACTAACCGGAATGTATTTATAATCTGAAAATAAAAATTTTGAAAAAAATTTACAAGTTGAAAAAATGGCAGGAAAATTAAAATGATACTTCAATTTTGGACACCCTATATTTTCAAAAAAATCTTATATAAAAATATGTTTGTAAACAATATTAGCTTAAAATTATATAATTATAATGTATTATGTTTTTACGCAAAATGTGGTTTAATTAATATTTGTGTTGGAGCGAATCACATGAAAAATGTAACACAACACAAAGACAATATAAGATAATGGTGGACTTTATGATAAAATATCCCGACCTTGTAGAAGGCCAGCGTAATGTTGCCAATGCTAAAAGCAGATAAAACGATTTGTGGATAAGATTGGCTTTGTATTTAAATGCTACTGGCAACCCAACTCATGATTGTACTAAATGGAAAAAAGTAAGTTTTTTAGTTATTGACTAAAAAGTTTCTATACGAGATACATATACATATCTACATACATACATATGTATGTTCTAATTTAAATATGGTTTTAGGTATGGGCTGATTATAAATATTACATTAGGGTTAAATGTCGTCAAAGTAAAAATAGCATTTCAATAATAAAGAAAATAATGCTGCAATATCAAGCTTAAATTATGCGGATGTATTACATATTCGTCAGCTGGAAGATGACAATATTATAGAGGAGTATATATGTAGCTATGGTTTGTGACAAATCAATTTCAGTACCATCAGAACGAGAGAATAAACACAAAATAAAGGAAGACTTCTTCAAAAACAAGTCGACAATCAAATAAAATATCGGGAAGATTCTGTCAAAGCTACATAAGTCTGAAATCAATCAGAACCTGAAGACCTCTTTAAGCACGTTAACAGAGGTCAAATAAAATCTAGCTGATGTCAAAAAGTATTTAAAGACTGGGAAGAGCAGTTGTACAAACTTGCTAAAGAAAAGTTTGAGTTTAAAAAAACCAAGAAGAAAATACGGCAATTAGAGCTTAAATAACAATTTTTCAGCTTAAGTCACAAAAACATGGACGTAGCTACTGGTTTTCTTTTTATTTTAAAAAGTATTTCTTAAAAATTTAGTGCACAACTAACAATTTATTATTTTTAAATGAATTTTCAAGTATTCTTAGTTTATTAAAAAAAAATGTTTTTTTATGTTTTATTTATTTTTTAACATGTTGTTCTTTATTTCATTTCTAGTACTTTTTGCAATATTAGTGTAATTATTTTCTATTTCTACACCGCTACTTGTAGAATAAGTTGAAGGTACTTTATTATTTTCAAAATCGGGAACATCAACATTGAACTGTAAACATATATTGTGTAATACACAACAGGTATTTAGAATTGTAACAGCCTTGTTTGCAGAATAGTGTAATTCCCTTGCTGTTAAAAGACAACGAAATATTGTTTTTAAGATTCCAAATCTTTCAATTATTGACCTTCCTTTTGAATGTTGGTCATCAAAAAAGGTTCGGTCAAATTTTCAGAAGTACATCTGTTTACAATTCTAGAGGATAACAGAATCACCTAAAATAAAAATTACTTTAATGGCGATACGGCTTAAAATAAACATTCGGGACTCTACCAAGTAATTTAGTTCCAGCATCCCCTCCTAGATAT
The DNA here is from genome assembly GCA_023159175.1 of Wohlfahrtia magnifica. Taxonomy (NCBI): domain Eukaryota; kingdom Metazoa; phylum Arthropoda; class Insecta; order Diptera; family Sarcophagidae; genus Wohlfahrtia; species Wohlfahrtia magnifica. The sequence continues at coordinate 479,279 of JAKWBJ010000149.1, read as the reverse complement.
TTATCTTTTAAACACTCTCTCCTGACACAGATTCTAAACTTTGGAATCATGACTGGCTCCACCAAAACGTTCATTTACAGCCTTGATGTACATTTCGTGATCACATTTTTCAAAAAAGTATCTTTTGGCTTCTCTCTGTCTATCTTCCGTAATTTCAAAAACGATATGGTTTGGACAAATTACCTTTTTAATTGCTTCGCATACCTCTGATAAACAACTGTAAATGAATGATTGGGATAATCCCAGCTGACGATCTTGGCCGATTTGGTGTTAATATCGACCTTGCTCAGACACCTTAAGAGTGGCAGCCAATTTTACTAAAGATGCAATAGCTGTCGACCTCTCTGTTGGTTTTAAGACTTCTTCAATGCTACTTAAGACATACGAAAAAGGAGCTTTATCAGTCTAAAGTTTTCTACAAAACTCACTGAGATTCATTATGTAAAAATGAAAAATATAAATGTAAAAAATGAAAGCTGTCAGATTTCTGATACACACAAAACTACGCAACTCTTGCTTTTACCCTTTTTTACGCAAATTCAACTCTGTATTCCATTCAAACGAATTATAAAATACCATATTTCTTTCGAATCGAAAGTTTGTTTCGAAAGGTTTTTTCTTTCGAATGGCTGTAAACACACGAGAACAATTGTGCTGGCATTAAATGATTGTTTATAGGTAAGAGAGATGAAGAGAATGGTTTTTTGGTGGCCTAAAGTTTCAACCAGCTACAGCCATGATTACCAGCACAGAGCTAAACATGTACATTTTAAAAAATCAGGGTTAACAACTTTTTTTAACGGAGTTCATTTAGTCGTTAGCTGCATTTGAAACTAGACTTGGGTTCTTTAGCTCTTTTCAGTGATCTCTCTTTTTGGTTCAGCTCATTTAATTGAACTAGGTCGTTCACTTAGTTCAGTAGTTCAGTACTCAGTTGATTTCACATTAATTATTATTATTTTGTTGAAAACTTTAATTTTTAAATATTTCACTTTGTGGACGTTTTTCATTTATAAACATTAAATATGTGGACATAATTATAAATATATTATTTTTAATGCGATTTGCAGCATGTTTCTTGCAATAAGATATAGTTTAACGTTATCCTTGGATTATTCTTTTTAATAAGTCTCTGCTGCGCAAGAAAAACTTCGACAGCATTTGAACGCAAATAAGCAATCAGCCGGACAACTTTACCTTATATAATTTCACCATTGAATATTCAAAAATTGCACATATATAATACATATGTATATAAAGCATTTTTTGCAGATAATTGTTAAAATAACATTTTATTCCGGTTATTTTTAATTGTAATAATCAATAATTTGCAATAACATCTTATTGCAGGTACACTTTAAAAGAATATTCGTCGAAAAATTTGCAAATGTACACTAGCATTTCAGGCAGTTTTTATTTTATTGCTGGGGTTTTAACTGATTTTTACATAAATGTCATTGAATTAATTATTTCTTTAAGTGAGGCTCAAAATTAATGTGCAATTATTCTTTGTACGAATTCGTTTTTCCATTTTTTTATATTCTTTTTAATGAATTAGACTGTTAGAAAAATTAAAGTTAACGAGACAAAAGATATATTTAAAATAAAAAAAGCGAAAACAGAGCAAATTCAATTGTTTTCGTTTTATAACATTTTCATACGAGTTTTCAGTTGTTTATTTATTTATAAAAAGAAAAAATTAATAATATATTTTTTAACATAATATGTATCAAGGCGAATTTAATAAGGTGGTCTTAAAGTGAAAACGAATACAACACTGGGAAAAAAATTTCGGTGTGTCAAAATAATGCAACACTGTAGTAAGCTAAAAAGCTGTAGTGTCAAAAATATTTCTTGTCAACAAAATACAGAATATTTGTGTTATATTATTTGCAAATTATTTATTTTTCAAATTAAGTGCCAAACATATCAATGAAACAAATATGAACGAAGTAGAAACAAGCGCAAAGAAACATGAACTACAGGGCCAATGGAACTCATTGTCTGACAACAATGATTGTATATGTTATTTTTAGGGTGGCACTACCAACTTATGTTCTTTTCATATAACATGAAAAAAGACACACGAAAGAGAATCGCGAACGAAGAAGAATCATGTACGATAAAGAAACATGAAAGAACAAACGACCGAACGAACTACGGAGCTAAAAGACTCATTGCAATGACCGACTCTCTTAGCTCACTTGTGTGAGTAGTTCAATTGTACTCTATTTGAAACAGTCAACATGAACAATAAAGTTGCAGGCAATTTCTCCTCAACGGGAATACTTTTTCGCATAGATGAATCAGAGCGTTCTACAGAACGAAGAAAGAAGACCGAAGAAACAGGATGTTACCGTCAGAACCATGAGTTTCCCGCCATGAATTAACCCAACATGATCTGAGTCTGCTTTCTGACTCTTCCTCTAAATTCCACATTATTTCATTATTTATTCCCGCCATATTTGCGTTTCAATCGGGCTCTAATTTTTTTTTTTAGGCTTGGCAAATTTTTCGCTCAAAATATGGTAGTTATGGCGATATATTTCATCATAACTTGAAAACGACTTGACCGATTTTAATCCAAGTAACACCAAATGTTTAGGCACAATATTTCCTATAAATCAACTGAATAAAATTGTTTATATTTTCATCAGTTGCGGAGGTATTCGTAAAAATACCCTTTTTTGACCCTTTTTTTCTCAAAAACCCCAAGCTATTTCAGAATAAATACTAAAAGATATTTATTCAATATGAATATTTTTCTTTGTTCGCATATTAAAAATGTTGGTTTTTTACCTTATATTACGGTTTAAGAATACCATTCGAAAAGAAAGTCAAATTTATGTGAAAAATTTGATTTTAGGTCTGTTCAGTAACTAAAAATTGTTACGAATTTGTAACAATTGTTACTGGAAAAGTGTTCATTAACTAAAAAAATTTCCAACGAGAGAGCGTCTGAAGAGAGTAATAAATTGAGATACAAAAAACTCTTGCAAATTCTTGCTGGTAAAATTTTCACTTGAAAGAATTATTGAAATAACTGTTGTGTGTTTGTGTTTACAAACCAAGTTTACTAAAAAAATTGGAAATTAAAAAGATTTTGCGAAGCTTAAGAAATTGTAAGTAAAAATTAAGAGAAAATTTGCAAAAAAAAAAATTTACTCTCTCGGTGCAAGTTTCTGCAAGTAAAGTTATTGAACAAACCTTTTGTGAGCATGGTATGGTTGCACAAATTTCAACATATATGTCAGTTCGGCTTTATTTTCAAATGGTAATGTCAGAAAAAATGAGAGAATGGCACTACCTCCTATTTTCTTATATCATGGACACAACTACATTTTTACTTTTGAACACCACTGGTATTAATAAGAAAATGTGAGATGAGAGCGAGAAATAAAAATCTACCGATGAACAATCTATTTGTGTAGTTTTTGTACAGTTTATCTTAACACAACAACTTGATATTCGTTTATACAACACTTTTATTTCCGCTTAAACACGTCTTTATCGTATGACAGCCAAATGATAACTAACTTTGTGACGTAGATAAAGCAGCCTCTTTATACAACAAATTGCCTACATTTTGGAAGATTCCGGTATTTTTCCTAATTCTTAAAGCACAGAGTTGGACCACGTCGTTCTAAAAATAAGCAGAAGCTAACGGAGAGCTTAAAATTAAAGTGGCAATTAATACTAACAATAATTCGAACATAAAAACTATGCCAAAACGGTGTGCGGAAGCCATAAAAAACAAAGTTTGTTACACGAAGTACTGAAAGTTGCTTAAGTTTTAAACAGCTATTCAAGGAGCTGATTTAGTTTTTGTTGTATTACTTGGTAGAGAATGGAGTTAAAGGTTTGTTATTATAGTTATAATTTTATAAATCTATTAGTAATATACGAGTCTTTAATTTCCTCGACAAGAAAATTTGCTTAGAACTCGAGCAGCATTGTACGTAAATTTGTGTACCACGTATTTAATAGTGTGTGTCAGTGTGGTATGTTGGGTAAGAACTCACCTTCCAACCAAGAAGTAGTCGATTCAATTCCAGGCCATACCTTCTGACAGTTTTCAACAGCGATACCACCTCATAACATGACTAGCGACTGGTTATGTGTATTTGCGCTGTGAAAAACTTCACTAACTAATTTATCTGCCGCTTGGAACCGGCGTTTTTGGGTTTGTTGGCATTCAATGAGTCGAGTTGATTATTCTTCATATATAAAAATCGATATTTATTTACAGAAGATGAGAAAAGCTTTTTGTTGCTCAAGAGTGCATATCATTTTCGATCTACCTTGGTTTTCACGTTCTTTGTGAGACGTTCCAGGTTATCATATATACAAAAATAATTCAATTTATACAAATAGTTAAACGATGAGCATATTATCAATAAAAAAATATACAAACGTATAAAAATTATACTTAATTAAATTAACCAGTTATTCGTGTCACATCAAAAGGTATACTTCGTATTCGAAAAATGAAGATTTTGAAAAAACTGTATTCGACAAAACCAAAAAACCTGTTAAAACCGGTCGAATAATATCCGTCAAATCTCCCTAATCTTTACTCATTTGATTTTTAAAATATGTACAAAAAAGGTGTTTTTTTATAATTTATTTTCTATAGTTTAACATATTCTGCGCGGATGAATGGAAACTATCAATGGTTGGTACTCTTAACAATATCGGACAATTTGTTGGAATTCCAATTGGAGGTTTTATATCAGACAGGTAAGTAAAACGTTTATTTACATATTTTTAAACATTAAAAGATCACAACAGACAAGATCCGTAACAAAAGATGTTTATAGTTAGTGCAATTTTATATATGCTATAGAGAAATACCTATACCTATTTTAAATAAGATCATAAGTGCCTACGCAGTACCATGTTCGGCCACGGTTCATCAAACTGATGCAGAAAATCCGCATGTCTACACTGTGGAGGGTCTCACGACTATTCAACTTGTTAATTGAGCAAGACCACGAACGAAGATGTAAATCAAGGTGCTGACGATGTTAATTGTCCATCCCGTCGCGAATATCTTGAAATGCGACAGCGTGTTGGGAGAAATCTAAGACATAACAGATCTTATAATAGTGCTACAGCTAACTTATTAAATTGGGAAGAAGATTTTCCACCACTGAATCAGAGGCAAAATTATGAACTACCATCCTTTATACAAAATAGGCATAAAAACGTGCATATGCAAGACAATTTGATAAATGTGAAAATAATGACGACGATGACCTATCGAAAGAAAAACTTATGCAAATATTATTTAAGTCTGTGGAATATGTGGAATGTGGAATGAATATCGTAACAAATATGACAAAATGCAAGTTTTAAGTATGATGCTGAAACATGTTATATAAAGAAAACACGTTTCATAGTCGCAATGTTATGAATTGGAATGCACAGAGCATAACCAACCTCTCTACACTTTACATGAAAATAAAATAGACATTGTTTTTATTAACGAAACATTTTTGAACCACAATCATAACATTCAACTTCAAAACTATAATGTTTACAGAGAAGATCGACCAACTCATGGTGGTGGAGTTCTTATAGCTATTAAAAATACAAAACTTTATCAATATTTATTAAAAATGCCTACTTTAAGTATTGAAAACTTAATAATTATCTTTATTAATAATAGACCAATAAAATTGACTTCTGCATTCTGTCCGCGATAAACTAGTTCGTTTGTAAATTATATAAATTTACTCACAACACCGATGTATGAATTTTTTTATTTTTGGAGATTTCAACGCTCAGTTGGAACTGCAATAAAATCAATACCGCTGATAGAAAATTATATAATTAATCAAACTCAAACTATTACATACATACATTAGCCTTCGTTTTGGTTAGAGATCAACTAACACACAACCCTCAATTATAGATCTCTCGCTTCAAATTCCAATCTAAACATATCTACGATAAAAACTCATCCAGGTATGTTGAATTCTGATCATGTACCCGTTTAATATCAAATATATGATTCTTTTGTACAAAGAACAAGACTAATCCAATGTACCATCTTACAAACTGGAAAGCCATATGTAACTTTGTTGACACAAATTTAAAGGAATAATTTGCACTTAATATTAATGAACACAATATTGAAAAAACTTTACACAAAATTATTTATATTGTTCAACAAGCAGCCAAAAAAGTCCCGTCTAAATATACTCAAGTTTGGCAAAGAAAACTTTCTCAATTAACACTATATCTTATAAGTCAGAGAATAACATACATAATTAAAAATGGATCGTATTTTTACATAATCTACCAGCTGGCAGCAAGAAAATGTGGATGCTAAACAAAGCAACAAGAGGTATTAAGTTAAAAGTGCACAGCTGTTAAGCAAAGTATAGATGGCGCTGAAGTATGTGATAATACATCGAAGGCAAACGCAATAGCAGACGTATTTGAAAGCTCAAACCAAATAATACATAATCTGTCATCAAAGGCGGATGATATAGTTTTAACACATATTGATTGGTAATATTGACAACAACAATCAAGGCAATATTGTTAACAATTATACTTCCATAGATGAAGTAAATATTTTGATTACAAACAAATATACTCTAAGGCACCTTGGATCGACGGAATAAAGCCTATCATTTTAAAGAGGTTATCTGATAGTTTCTTTAGTATTTTAGCTAAATTATTCAACTGGTGTCTTACAAACGGATATTTTACAAAACAGTTTAAGTTAGCTAAGGTAATTCCAATTTTAAAGCGTGGAATAGACAAAATTTTTCAAAATATAATATTGAGCAGATTAAATGAATATACTACTGATAATAACATATTATACAAAGAACAGTTCAGCTTCCGAAAATATTATTCAACAATACATCAAGTAAAACAATTTATAAACATGACATCCACAAGCAAAAAACAACGTCAAGTACAGGTGCATTTTTTCTCGATATAGAAAAAGCTTTTGTTTCAATTTGCCACAACGGTTTTATCTTTAAGCTGAACAAATTTGGCTATCCACTTTATTTGCAAAAATTGTAGAGTTTTCTTTTAGAGAGCTATTTTAAAGTTTATATTGAGGATGCTTTTTCTTCAAAAAGACTCATCCATGCAGGCGTTCCACAAGGCTCAATTTTATCGCCTACTCTACTCGATATTCACTTCCGATTTTAAACCTCAAAAAAATCAAAGCATTGCTCTCCATGCTGATGACACCGCAATTATAATAACTGGTAAAGTGTCCAATGTAATTGTTAAGAAGATGAAAGGTGCAATAATTCATGCAGAAAAATATTTAAATAAATGGAAAATAAAAAAACACAAGCAATTATTTTTCCATTCAATAAATCACCGAAAAGGATATCACATACAACATTAAACATTCAAGGGTCTTTAATTTCCATAAATCAAAATGTTAAATATCTTGGAATATATTTTAATAAATTCTTAACTTTTAAGCACCATATTCTTCCAACATGCGAAAAAACCTTAAGATGTGGTAGGGCTCTTAATCCGCTACTAAACGGAAGTCACAGTTAAACTTAAAAAACAAAATCTTACTATATAAGACGTGCATTAGGCCAATAGTAACATATGGCTGCCAAGTATGGTCAAAAAAGTGTTCAGGAACATATTTTAAGAAGCTTCAGATTATACAAAATAAAAATTTGATAATTATTTATAACTTACCCAGTAGATAATTCACTAGTCTCTTTCATTAAAAATTCAAATAAGTAATGTTAAATACAGTAATAGACAAATTAACTACAAGATTTGAAGACAGAAACAGGTTTTCAAATTTTGAAATACTAGGAAATTTGTAATAATTAGTTATCTTTTTCTGCACTTTCCTAATGGAAGGCTCAAGAAATAGTCAACAAAAAAATTTCTTACAATTATTAGAAGTTTTTGCTATCTTTTCCTTCAATTTGTAAATCTTTATATTCTTTTATCTGTAAATATATAATAAAAAAATAATGTATTTTATTTGTTGCAATACTTTAGTAAATACTCAAACCCTTTATATAGAATATAAGGTGCTCAATTTATCCAAACTATAAAATGTTATGTATGGTCACCTTATTAAAAAAATTCTACTTTAAAATAAGTGAATAATAAGCCGGTTTTGCTTTTAGAGATGTACCGTTACATTATGTTTATTTAAATTTATGTAAATAAGTCCAAAATTCAATGCGTCAAAATAATAAGGTCAGTGATTAATAAGCAATTAATCCAATCAGAAGATATCACAATTGTTTTTTTTTTTTTGTAATAATTTATAATTTAAATAATATCTGCGCGGTATGGTTTGCGCGAAACCTTTGTCACCTTATGAACAAGGACAAATTGTGGCACTTCATGAGCAGGGATTGAGTATGCGCGGAATGGCGAAAAACTGGGACGAATTTTGTGTGTTGTGCAAAATTTTCTCAAAATCAGAGAAAATTATGGAAAATTAAAAAGCACGGGTCGTCCAAAGGCCCTGACTGCCCGTGAAATTCGGCTAAATTCACGAAAGGCCTCGAATTATATGAAAAGTGCGGTAACAATAAAAGAGGAATTGAAATTACAAGCTTCAAAAAGCACAATTCTAAGGGCTGTCAACACCCAGTCAACCCTTATTCGAGCAAAATTAAAAAAAAAATCCCTGTCTGACTAAACAGCATAAAATTAAGTGTAAGAAGCTTGCGAAAAACAACATGGCAACTAATTGGCATCAGGTAAACATTTTTTTAAAAAGGTTATAAGATATTCTATACATTTTTGAGTTTATAGGTAATTTTTTCTGATGAGAAACAATTTAACCTGGATGGACTAGATGGTTTCAATTACTATTGGCAAGATTTAAGGAAGGAGCCCTTGTTTTTTCCAAACGGAATTTCGGTGGTGGCAGTTTGATGGTTTGGGCTGGCTTTAGCTCACATGGTACCCTGGAACTCTACTTTCCTTCCACTCGAATGGATACTTAAGAGTACCAGAACATTCTGTCTGAACGTTTGCTGCCTTATTTGGCGCAAAATGCTGACAAAACTTTTCACCTTTTAGCAAGATAACGCAGCAATTAATGTCAGCAAGTCGACCAGACAATGGTTTGCGGAGCACAATATTAAGGTACTTGATTAACCAGCACATTCCCCCGAATTAAGCCCCATGGAAGATTTGTTGGGACGGCTTGTATGTAATGTTTATGCAGACAACAAACAGTACCGGACAAAAGATGAATTAAAAGTGGCAATCTGCTACAGCTGGCGCGAAATCCGCTCCAACGTTCTGGAAATTTAGCAAGTGCGATGCCATCCCGTATTTTTAAGACAATAGAAGGAAATGGGAACTGCATAAATTAAAAATAATTGGTTAATGCTTAATTTACATAAAAGTTTGGATAAATGACCCTTTTCATTTTGACGCATTGAATTTTGCACTTATTTACATGAATTTAAATAAACATAATGTAATGGTAAATCTCTAAAAGCAAAACCGGCTTATTATTCACTTATTTGAACGTAGAATTTTTGAAAAAGATGACCATACGTAATATTTTATAGTTTGGATGAATTGAGCAAATAATAAGGTGACCTTATCATTTTGAATCACACCTTATTAAAATATTTTTAATTGTTATAATGATAGAATAAATAGAAAAAAGTTTTTTATAAGCTCTATCAGTTAATACCACACGGACAAACATGCAGATACAGATTTTTTTGCGACGTAAATTTTCTCGCAAAAACGAATTTGATGCATTAAAAACGTTACCTTCTGCGAAGATGATTAGTCCATCATCTTACTAAACGAATATGGAGTTCAAAAAAGACAAGGAGTAAACCGTCTTTAGTTTAAGTTTTCTTACCGTTTGCATTGTCTTTGAAACCAGTTGGCCTATCTAAATTATGCGGATATGAAATAAGAGGTACTTTTTCACAGGTTGCCAATGAAGCCAAAACTTTACTTATTTATTTATCTTTCACTTTATACAATTATAACTATGTATACAGTATCCAACTTATTATATTAATCCAACTATTTATATTTAATATTCACTTAATACACCAATTTACTCAATATACGACTCTTAGTACGACTTTCCACTATTCTATTCATTTCCGTTAATTCAAATGTAACATCAAAAATCGGTACGGTAGCACTGTTCAATACGCAATTGGTGGCACTGTTAACACAAATAAAGTATGACGTTAGCAGGGGGGCACATAAACAGTCTTGACACAAATCAATAGACTAATATCACACAATACAGTTTCAAATGCACTGATGTGTTTTGTATCTTCTTTAGGCATTGCTTATTTTCGTAACAGTATATTTAAGCTAAATTCACACATTTGGTTCTGACAAAATGTTGATCAAACAAAATTTTATTTATATTCAGTTTGAAATTTCTCTGTAGCAATGTTGTCATTGAAAAAATTTAAATTTTACCAAAATCTCTTCAAAAATCTACCAAAATCGATATAAATCTAGCATCTTTAAAAAACCATTAAAAACATATTTTTGATATGAATAACTCTTTGCTGACATTTTTAGATGTGTAGATATATTGTGAGGGGCGAAATAAAGTGTAACCCTTTGGTCTTAGAAGTTACTTCTAAATTACAGCTGGTATAAAAGATTTTTTTATGTGAAATGAGCAGATCTGTTGAACAAACTTTAGGCCGGAAAGGGCGCTATAGATGACCTGCAATGGTGCCTTGTCGACATAATAAGAATAATATGTGAAATCTAGCATAAGAAACATTTGCTTGCAATACTGGCTCTAACGCTAGCATCTTTCTTTTACTTTTACTTTTGCCTTTTACAATTTGAGGCAATAAATAATTAATAATAACCACAAATAATACAAAACTAATACAAATAATAAAATACAACACAATTTTTTATTACATGAAATCGGCAAATTAATGCAGTGGTACTCCGTTCAATTTTTTGACGCCTAAAGCATAGAGTTACTTCCGCATTTGGTGCATAACTTCAGTTATTGCAAGAAATCTTTTGTTTTTTTAATTTTGTAAAGCGTTAAGTACAGTTTTAAAGAAACATAAAATGTTTAAAATTCTCTTATTTTAAAAAGCTAATATTAAAACTAAACTGTAGAAAATGAGAGTGTATACTTTATTTTGATGCTCACGGTAAATTTATTCCCATTGTTTTTTGCTCTTACTATTAAGTTTTTTATAAGAACTAATATGTACATTGAAACTAACTTTGTAGAGTTTTTTGGTACTTGTTTGTTTGCTTTACGTCTATGGAAAACAAATTGGACAGTATAAATAAATTTTATTGACATAGTGATTTTTAAATTTTTAAACTTCAGCAAAATTCTATCAAAATTCTATTTAGCTTAACATCCTACCAAACAAAATATATTCTACCAATTTTGTTGTTGAAACACTGGTATGTAGTTTAATTTTATATTTTATCCGAACAAAATTGTTTACAGATTATTTAAACTGAGTTACCACATCGAATAGACTCTACAAAGTGATATTTATTAATAATAAATAAAAGAAATGTCTTTTATTCGTTATTATAGGTACAAAGTTTGGTGAAAACTTTATTCTGTGATTAAATCAATCTTGAATAAGAATGAATCTTAATTTATAATGAATTATAAATTTTAAAATGATATTGAATAAAATTGTATTAAAAACAAAATGTTGTGTTCGATTATTATATGAACACTGGTAGCCATAACAGAAGCAACTGATGTTACACAGCGATGTTTTAGCTAAATGATTGCTTTAGAAACACCTTAGAAGGAAAATTGGTCTGTTTTTATATTAACAATCTTTTCACAAAAATATAAATAAAAAGATTTTATTTTTTATTTTATAACATATATGTTTTTATCAAAATAATGAACAAGCCTTAAATATGCCTGGTTAAAACAGAAGCAACTTTTGTATTCTGTTAAAGAACTTCAAAATAAAATTAGTAGTCGTAGCGTAACATTTATTTTTAATGATGCCAACACGTATGCGGAGCATTGCATCAACAAGTCCCTCAATTTGAGTTTTAGAAACGGTGTACCATACCTTCTGGACACGATTAAAAATTGTGTGTTTTTTCTTGGTCAAGCTATTCAGTAAAGCTTATAAATTTTGATGTATTTGCCCTCCAAAATATTTAAGTTTTTTTTTACTTTGCATTTCAGAAAACTCCTATCAAAAAAAATGTTATCCGGACAAAGTCGGTTAACACAGCCTTAATCGAATTCTTCAGCCTAAAAATATGCTTGATTGAATAATAATAAATTGTCTTAACATCTTTATTAATATTGCCGGACTGCTTAGTTTTCTTTTGAACGTTAAAAGCACGTACATATGTAGGTCAACTGTAAATAAGATGTCAAATATTTAAAAAGCGCGTTATTATTTACGATAATAAAAAATTATCGGTAGTCTTTGGATAAAAATAAGGGGTAAAAATGTCATAATATCTTTATCTTTTTCTTATTTGGTTGCAGCTTATAGGAAGACCGGCAAGATCCATTCTTTTCAACTTTTTGTTTTTTATGAAACGGGATATTTAACTAAGTTTTTTTAAGAGCAAGGAAAAGGGCAATCAGCTATTAAAGATTCTATAGATGAAGCGCAATATTTTATATACTTAAAATTTTCAACATACTTTTACGTTTTAACCTTTTTAAAACGTTTGAGTTCGCTTAAATCGCGTTAAAATAAAATTAAACCATTTTGTTGTTGTTACAGTTCTATTTATTTACTACACTATAACGTTTTTGCAGTTTATCTTAATACAACAACTTAATATTAGCTTATACAATACTTTTATTTCCGCTTAACCACGTCTTTATCTTATAACAGCAAAACGATAACTAAACTCACTTGTAGGTAAAGCAGCCTCTTTATATACCTAATTGCCTACAGTTTGTAAGGTTCTGCAAATATCGACCATCTTCTATTTTCATATCTGTTAATTCAAATGTAACGTAAAGATGGTCGATTAGGCAGTGCTGCCAAATTGACAGGGTGACACAAAATATACCAAAATCCCACAATACAGTTTTAAAGCGCTGATGTGTTGTATTTTTATTTTCGTAACAATACATACATATGCTACACTAAAGCGACGTTATCATACGCTGAAGTTGTACCAATTCATGAAATAACTTAGAAAATGGATCAAATTATTTGTAGAGAAGTATTGAAAAACCTAAAGTTGCTCTATGCATAAGGAAGTATGCGTCTGGTTTGAGGTTCTCAACATGATAATTACCAGAAATATGCTTCGAAACTTGCATGGAATGGGTGAGTAATTTGAAAGTAGGAATTATCGGGTAGCCAGCACCCTTAACGCTATTGGAAATCCATGGAGAATCAAGAATAAAGCGCAAGAAAAAAATGACTAAGAAAAACAAACACACACAGTTTTGATCAAGAATATTCTAGACGTGTTTTGTTATTTATTTATTTATGTTTTTGTGAAAGTTTCAGTTTTAAGGCATTATATGTATTTCCAATAAAATCGCTGTGTAATATCAATTGCTTTATTTACGGTCATCAATGCTTACAAAATGAATTATACATAAAAAATCATATCTTTTATTTTTAGATATGGGCGGGTTACTGCGCTAGCTTTAGGTGGATTTGTTGCTGCAATTTTAGGTATAGTCCGTTCGTTTGCAACATCATATACATTTTTCGTTATATTCGAATTCTTGGACAGCATGGCATCAAGTCCTCTATATTCTATATGTTTTATTGTGGGCATCGAACTGGTGGGTCCAGAAAGACGCGTTATTGCCTGCAGCTTAATTACAATATTCTACGCCATTGGTGAAATGTTACTTGCCATATTTGCTAAATATTTTCCTAATTGGAGAATATTATTGCGCATAACGTATGCACCTGCATTGTCACTATTTATATATTTTTGGATATTGCCTGAAAGTGTTAGATGGCTCTTAAGCCAAAGTAGAGAAGAAGAGGCAAAGAATATTTTGAAACGAGCGGCTAAAGTAAATAAGCGTAAACTGACTGAACACTCCTTGGATAAATTAATTGTGGCAAACCGTGAAAAATTACATAATGTTTCCGAAGGAAAATTTCCGATAAAAAAAGCTTTTTCTACATTCTTTTGGCGTATAGCAAATTGTTCATTCTGTTGGATTGTCAATGTATTGGTGTACTATGGTCTCAGTTTAAATGCTGTTCTCTTGGATGGCAACAAATACAATAACTTTATTTTTATTGCGTTAGTAGAAATTCCAGGTTTTCTACTACCCCTGCTAATTATGGATCGTTTTGGACGAAGATACTCACTCTTTGGTTGCATGTTTATCAGCGGCTTGTGCTGCTTGTCTACTATATTTATGTCATCAGGTAATACTTACATATTTAAAAGTTAAATATATATTCTTAACAAATATTCATCTTCTTTGTATTAATTTTTAGATAATTATTATCTACAATTATCTCTATTTTTAATTGGCAAATTGACAATAACAGCTAGTTTCCAAGTTTTGTACTTTTTTACATCTGAGATATTTCCAACGAACTTGCGCAACAGTTTGTTGTCATTCTGCTCAATGATGGGAAGATTTGGTTCTATGGTTGCCCCACAAACTCCACTTTTAGTAAGAAAACTGTTAAATCATTAGTTTAATATTTAATTTAAAGTTAAATATTTTTTAAAGGCAAAATACTATGAAAATGCACCAGCAATACTATTTGCGGCAACAGCTATTATTAGCGCATTTTTGTCGTTATTGTTTCCAGAAACAACAAATTTAATTCTACCCACAACCATGAAGGAAGCAGACAATATTGGTACTGTCAAACGAAAACAGTCAAATAATAATACTACCAGTATTCCTTTATAACGTATAATGAAGTTTTGTAATAGTAATTTTAGTTTTATATTTAAATATGCATAAAAGTTAAATTTCATATAGTCGTACATTGTATATACATATAAGAATATTTAAAGTGTTTTATATTAACATATAATCAAATATAACAGAAGACTATAAAATTATCTACGTTAAGAATCCCATTAAATTGGGATAAAACCCTTATTTTATCCCCTATAATTCTCACTAAATTCAAAGTTTAAATTATAAGGCCTTTTATATGAATAAAATATTAAAAGAAGCGCAACTAAAACTAAAATTAAAAAAGAATAATAAATGCATATTTAAGGCAAACAAACCGCATAAATATTATTACGTTTTAACCCTTTTAAAACGTTTGAGTTCTTCAAAATTACGTTAAATAAAATAAATGAAAAGTCTGTTGTTGTTTTACTTTAAGCTCTTTAACTTCCACTTATTCAATTCTAACTATACAGCTTATTTATCTTGCACTTAGTACTTAATACACAAAATACTTAATACACAAACACTTTTTATTTACGCCTAAACAGGACTTTACTTTTTGACTGCAAAACGATAACTGCACTAAGTAATACATAAGGCGCCGCCTTTTATATATAATTTAAATTACTTCCGAATGTTCTTGTTCTTCCTACAATATTCCAATAATTTCCATTAATTTCAAATGTAACACACAAAGATAGTTGAAATGGCAATGCTGCCAAATACTCAAATAAGTACGGCATTTCCAGGGCGACACATTAACAACCTTGACACAACCCAATAGACCAAAATCCCATAATACTGTTTTAAAGGCACTGATGTGGTGTATCTCTTTTTAGGTATTGTTTATTTTCGTAACAAAATGTACATACATATGTGTAACAGTAATAACTAAAAAACACATATGTATGTATTTACATAAGTATATAAATCAACTGCTTTTATCGGCTGATTTTTTTAGCAACTTTCTTTTTGACAGCACTGTTTTTGTCAGCTCAGCTGTTTTCGTGTAACATGTTTCTGTCAAGCATATTGAGTTTGGTCTATAATTTAACCATGAATTGACTTACAAATGAACAACGCTTGCAGATTATTGAATTTTAATATTAAAATTCAATCTTGGTTAAGAAAGTGCATCGTGTACAGCATTACTTTCTTGACGGCCAAAATAATTTTTTGCGCCTTTTAAAATGCACTAAGTTTTGCTACTTTCCATAAGTTTTTGCCACTTTTGCCACTTTTTTTGTGACATTAGCAGCACCAATTTTTTTATCTTTTAAATCAGATTTTTCGCAATCAAATTTCATAATAGCTAGAAATAATAAATAATATCAACATAATAAATAACATCAACTTCACAAAAAATTTGTGTTATTTAGGAAGATTTACCCTTTGAAAATATGGTTTATAAGAAATTTGTATCTCATATGTTGTTATAATCAGGGCACACTAAAGAAGGTACTTGAGAGTATACATATGTATATATTTTGCTCATGGATGTTTTCAATTTCTAGCTGTCAAAGCTTGTTTACTTTTTCTTTCTTTGTTTACATTATTACATCCACAATTTTTAAAATTCAAATCTGGGTTGCCAGATTTAAAATTACAAAAATCAGAATGAGTACATTTATAAAACAATAGTACGTATCTAATTAACAACTATATATAATAATAATATTTTATTCAGAACAGCTTAAATTAATTTTTTAATTTAATAATTGCAAAAGATACCCTTATTTTTGTAGCGATTTTACTACAAAAAATATAAATAATATGTACATATTTCTATAAACAAGTTATATATGTTTCTAGCTTTTTGTTCTTTGTGTATAATTGTTCTCTTTTTATTTAATCCAAAAACATCTAACCTAAAAAATAAATCAGTTAAAATGTCTGAATGTGTTATCAAAATTCCATATAATATTTTCTCAAAATTTTTAAATGCACTTCCACTTCAAAGCTTTTTTAATTTTTTTAAACTTCAAATTATTTCGAACAGACTCGATAAAATTGTAAATAAATATTGCGGCTGTGGTATGGTAGGTAACACACCCGCCTACCAACCAGAAGGACGTCGGTTCAATACCAGGCCAGACCATCTTAAAAAGAAAAAGTTTTTTCAACAGCAATATAAAGGGTCCGCCATCTAACGTTTTTTTCAACCAGTGCTTATTTCGTGAATGGTAACATTTAGCTCATGTCTGATTTGACAGATAATTAGTTTTATCCTTCCGCTGAACGAATATAGTTGTGTATACGCTTCGCTAAGTGGGCCTGCGATCGACTTACAGAAGATGCCGATTTTGCCAAAAAAAATCATCTTTTCACATGAGGCTCATTTTGATCTTGGCGCGTATGTAAATAAGCAAAATTGTCGCATTTGGGGCACAGAAAACCCGCACACATACATTGAAAAGCCGATACACCCAAAACGAGTCACTGTTTGGTGCGGTTTTTGGTTCAGAGGCATAATTGGGTCATTTTTCTTCGAAAATGAGCAAGGAGTGACCGTTACAGTCAATGGCGATCGTTATCGGGCCATGTTGAACGAATTTTGTTCACAAAAATTGAAGAGGAGGATATTATCAACATTTGGTTTCAACAAGACGGCGCTACGTGCCACACAGCCGAACTACACTCGATGATTTGCTCCCTGTTTTTGAAAATCGCATTATCAGCCGCAGAGCTGATGTCGTTTGGCCACCTCGAAGCTGCGATTTGACACCGTTGTGCTTAAAAATTGGACCGATCGTGTAGGCTACTGCATGGCCAGCCGAGGCAACCATTTGAATGAAATTATTTTCCATTATTAACCGGAAAGATTGTACTTTCAAATAAAAAAAGAAATTTGAGAAAATATTTAGAAGTTTTTTTGTAGCATTTTCAAAAAAAAAAAATTTGTTTGGCGGACCCCCTATATTGTTACGTTTTAACCTTTTTAAAACGTTTGAGTTCATTTAAATTGCGTTAAAATAAAATAAACATCACTTTTCTTTGTTGTTTTACAGTTTTTATTTTACTACACAATAACTTTTATACTGTTTGTCTTAATACAACACTTAATATTCGTTTATACAACACTTTTATTTCCACGTCTTTATTTTACGACAGCCAAACGATAACTAAGTACTAAGGAGATCTGGCGGTTATTATTCGACCGGTTTTAACCGGTTTTTTTGGTTTTGTCGAATACGTTCTTTTCAAAATCTTCATTTTTCGAATACCGAATAAACCGGTTAATTTAACACGAATAACCGGTTAATTTAAATAAGTATAATTTTTATCCGTTTGTATATTTTTCTATTGAAAATATGCTCATCGTTTAACTATTTGTATAAATTTAATTATTTTTGTATATATAACAACCTTGAACGTCTCACAAAGAACGGGAAAACCAAGGTAGATCCAAAAAGATATACACATTTGAGCAAAAATAACCTTTTCTCATCTTCTGCAAAAAAATACTGATTTTTATATATGGAGGGTGATAAACAAGACTTATTGAAAGCCCGTAAACCCATAAACGCCGGTTCCGAACGTCAGATATGTTAGTTAGTGAAGTTTTTCACAGCGTACTCGTAAATACACATGACCAGTCGCTAATAATGTTGAGAAATGTTGAGAAAATTGTCAAATGATGTTGCACAGTGACCCACACACTATTAAATACGTGGTGCATAAATTTAAATACAGTGCTGCTCGAAATCTATGCAAATTTTCTTGTCTAGGCAATTAAGGACTCGTATATTACTAACAGATTTATTCAAAGTAAAACATTTAATTTTTATCTTAGGCACCTAAATTATAACTATAATAACAAATCTTTAATTCCATTCTCTACCAAGTAATACAACAAAAACGAAATTAGCTCCTTGAGTAGCTGTTCGGCACTTGACCAACTTTCAGTACTTTGCGAAATAAACTTTGCTTTTTATGGCCTTCGCACACCGTATTGGCATTGTTTTTATGAGATTATTAGAAATATTGGTAGTATTGTGTGCCACTTTATTTTTAAGCTCTGCATCAGCTTCGGCTTATTTTTAAATCGACGTGGTCTAACTTTGCGTTTCAAGATTTAGGAACAAATTTATTGAAATAAAAGAACCGGTTATCCGGTTATTTGAATTATTATTAACCGAAAACCAGTTTTTTGAAAAGTGCTACTTTTGAAATTATTCGAAAACCGGTTTTTGAAACAAGTCGGATAATCGATCTCCCTACTAACTAAAGCAGTCTTCTTATATACCTAATTGCCCACAGTTTGGAAGGTTCAGGAAATATCGGCCATCTTCTATTCTCATATCCGTTAATTCAAATGTAACGTAAAGTTGGTCGAAGAGGCAGTGTTTGAAAATATACCAAAAACCCACAATACAGCGTTGTATTTTTATTTTCGTAACACTGTCTTCAACTTAAGCCTGTTCGACCCGAATAGGCTCATTATCTTTCTTCCGATAGCTCGCAAGTCGCTCTAGATGTACCACTTTCATTTTTGATCGCGGGCTATTGTTCTTCTGTATTCTGTATACTACATCGTTTTAACTCTTGACTATCTTCTAAGATCCATCCCAGCTAGCTTGAAGCTTTGGAGATAATACTTTCTTCCGCTGTGGGTTGTAGAGTAGAACCAGTTGTCCCTCATAGAAGCCTTCCGTGCTTGCTACGCGATCATACCTGGCTTTTAACCTATCACGGTCCACTTTTAGTCGTGTAGGTATCATTACACGAAATTCTTTAAGAACTAAAAAGGAAATAAAAGAAAGAAATGGAATCTGCCTTAAATATCGAGGGGTATGAGAACTTTCGAACACAAGTTGTAAATACGATTGTGTTGGAAGATCTTTGAGTAGAAAGATCTGTCGAGTAATTGTTGTTGTTTACAAAGTTATAAACAGAGAAAATAATTTAGAATAGGAACTGTTATTGCTTGCAAAAGGGTTACAAGCAGTAGCGTACAAAACTGTGTGAATAAAGGATTTTAATTAAAAACTAAACACAAGATTTATTTTATTTCAACTACAATCTACAAACTTATAAACGTTTTAAAAAAGGTAAAAACGTAACAACATTACATTGCCTGTTTAATTCAAACTATTTAAAAAAAATGGTGCTGTACGATTTTAAGTGACATTCTCTGTATTTGTAAAATTAACTAGCATTGAAATAAATAAAACAATTTTTCAAAATAAAAGACTCATCTTTTAACGCTTTCGTTGCACGATGTCATATCTCACATACATATTGTTAAGTTTTTACGTTCTCTCCATTTTCTCGGCTTATTTTTAATTTTTTCGTCAAAATTTCCCCTTATTACCTACGATCGAAAATGGAAGTGACTACTTTTATTCGTAACGCCGTCCGGTTGGCGGAATTCGAGGCATATATTGCCAATATTCCAATCTCGGACCACCAGATTGGCACTTAGTAGTCACGAAAAAGAACTCAATCGTTTATGGGAAGCTGTTCGGTCAACCTACGACTCAATATTGATTGAGGCCGATAAGGTTAAAAATACTCAAATAGTAGGATTTAAAGCCCGATATATGGCCTCTTACGGCACATACACTCGCGGAATTTCAATGATAACGGATCATTTGGAACGTTTGAAATTGGCCAATCGGACTGAAATAGGTTCGGCTGCCGTAATGAATTTACCCCCCTGTGATACTCCGATATTTTACGGTGATTATAAGAACTGGCCATCGTTTCGCGACATGTTCTCAGCCTTATATGGTAATATTCCCCGTATAACCCCGGTACAAAAATTATATTATTTTTTGCAGAAAACTGCTAAAGATGCTCAAGTCATCATCTAAACGGTACCGTTGACCAATGATGGTTATGCAATTGCATGAAAAAGATTCGTAGATACATATGAGAACGAAGGGGCTCTTATAAACGAACAGCTTCGGACTCTTTTGAGTATCAAACCCATTACCCATGAATCAGGTCCGAAAGTTAAGAACCTGCAGCGCACTATAAACGATTGCGTAACTAATTTATCTTTACTTGAGGTGACCCCTGAAGTATTTTACCA
Source organism: Wohlfahrtia magnifica (assembly GCA_023159175.1). Classification (NCBI taxonomy): domain Eukaryota; kingdom Metazoa; phylum Arthropoda; class Insecta; order Diptera; family Sarcophagidae; genus Wohlfahrtia; species Wohlfahrtia magnifica. Next base: position 458,388 of record JAKWBJ010000149.1, on the reverse strand, counting down.
TGTCATATTAGTATATATTTGCTCCACAAAACTACCCGAGAATACTTTAAGTCTCTGGGAGCAGTTGAAAAAGCATTCTCAGGAGTCTTCCAAGAGGGAGGATATGGATGCATTCTTGACAGCTCGGTTCAAGACTCTAGAATCGATATCTGACATTAGACAGTCTCACCCGCAACCCGTCCAAACCCGGGACAAAACCCCTAATACTGCCAACTTCCGAGGAAATTTCAATTTTGGTCCCCCGAGGAAATCGTCAGATGACTCGAAAAAGATACAGAGTTTTGCGACAAAAACTGGAACCTCGCCATCAATTTTTCGTTGTTTTCTCTGCCAGGGAACTCACCCATTAAGACTCTGTCCTTCTTTTCTGAGTCGGAATGTTGATGAAAGAATATCAACATTAAAGAGACTTAAATGTTGTTCGAACTGTCTGGCAACTTCACATGTTTTTAGGGAGAGTAAGAGTATTCATGTTTGCTCTCTATGTAAACTGAAGCATCACTCTTTGCTTCATAAAGATGTTGGGTCCAATAGTTCTACCTGTAGTACACCCCAGCTTCCTATAGCTTCTGGTATGACTCGACCTGCATCTCCACCTCGTGAATCGGATTCAAATCCAGCTAACAATCAGGTACAAACCTTTGAATTTTAACCCATCAACATCAGCAGCGGCTCGGAATCTCCATACGTATTCCGCACAACTGGGAGCACCCTCTAACTCCACAGTCCATTTGGGCTCCACAATTTGTGTTGTGCACATAGAGGATATTAAATGCTCGAGCGCTAGTTGACTCGCAAGGTACCTTCATTTCAAGGAAGTTGCAGAGAAGCTTGAAAACTTTTTCGGTGCCTGCCACTAAAGTGACTGGCATGATGGATTGTTTAGCTGGTAAATCATCTACTATGTGCTTTCTTACCTTCGGATCTCCGATCGACCCCAATTTTAGACTCAAAATTTGCGCATACGTAGTTGAGAAAATTACCGGACGGGTTAATTTTCCACCCGAAAACGATTTTGAGCTTCACGCACTTTGCGATGCCTCTGAAAAGGCATATGGCACTGCTATTTATGTCCGGAATGTGTCTATGAATGAAATAACGACACACTTACTCGTGTCTAAAACAAAGGTAGCTCCTGTGAAATCCGAAACATTACCCTGATTCGTACCGTGATCCACAATGGCAAGGAATGTACCATTTATAGGAAAAAGTCTGGTCAGCAGATTATATATACATATGAGAATAATTGTACTGGTCTACAAAAAACAAAAAAATATCTGGCCTTCAAATAAAATTATATGGAATATAATGATTTTGATGCGCTGAATTCAAATCCGTTTTCAGTTTATTTATCGGGCTAAAATTTCCTTTATGGGCATGGCAAAATTTTCGCCCAAAATATGGTAGTTATGTAAATATATTTCATTATAACTTGAAAACGACTTAACTGATTTTAATGCAAGTACCATCAAACGCTTAGGAACAAAATTTCCTATAAATCACCTTAACATTTATTTTTTTTTTTTTTGTATTTTCAACAGTTTCGGAGTTATTCATAACTTAGCTGCGAAAAATTTTTTCGCGCAAAATTAGAGCAATTTTTTTTTTTTTTCAAAAAGTCATAAAAAATTTTTCAGCGTGTTCGTTTAAGTTATTTTGGTTTATGTATTTATTTTATTTAAAGAATAATATATAGAGTAAATTATATTACTCTATATATACGAGTATATGTTTCAACTGGGCTGTGTCTAATTAGGCGAAAAGAAAAAGAAAGATAAAATAATCAAAGCGTCTGTTCCAAAGAATTCTAACCGAGTGTGCGTAAACGCTAAAAATATTTACATACATAGATGTATTTACATATTTACATACAGGATGAGGATTAAGAGGAGACTGTCGAGTACTTCCTATGCCAGTGCCCGAGTCTTTCGGACATTAGGACTGCTTTCCTTGGCAGTCCGTTTCTGGATGCCTTATCAGATCTGGCCGGTGTGAATATCGGCAGAGTCTCTTCTTTTGTACATGCGTCTGGTTGGTTCGGATCGGATCGGACCGGGAAGCGGACACATAGGTTGTTCATTTTTTGGATTACAGATTGGTATCACAGTAGAATCAATATTGGACCCAGGTGGGCTGGACGTGTCTGGCTACCCGTCGTAACTAACTAACTACCCCTGATTTTTGCTCAGTGTGCTTGTCAAGAAACACAAAGTGTGTCCAAGTTCGAAAGAATTTACGGCCCTACGCTCCTGGAACCATCCATTCCATTTAAATATGTGGTGGCAAAGGAAGCAGCCATGAATTCACCTTCTTCCGGGTCAGATCCGGTGATGTACAGCGCCAAGTATCTAAGAAGGCGAAGAAATCGAACAGCCTGGATTCTATCAACCAGGTTGCTGTCATTGACAGGAGCGATCCGGATGGGAGTATCACTCCTGAGCTCTGGCAGCAGATTGAAAGAAGGCTGCTGGAAGAAGTCGCCAATCATGTCCTTCCTAGGCGCAGACTGGTCAAGAGGCGTCGAAATTGTGAACTGTAGCAACAGGAAGTCAGTTGACTTACTTCGTGCTGCAGTTGGCAAATGCGGCGATCTCTGCCCAGGTGTGAAACGGGAGGTGATCTGCTCATCCGAGCTGCCTCTTAGGCCAGTAGTGACATACTCTCAATACTGGCAAATCACAATGCTGGCCTGGACACAAGCAAGTAGAAGATGGTAACATCTTTGGTTTGTAAGGGCAACGGGGGCATGGACTTCAGGTTCGCTATTGATAAAGCGTTCCTAGAGTTCATTGATAGAGCCAAGGGCAATGTGAATTTCGGTTTGGGCAGTGTCAGGTTTAGGTATGCTAAAGATGACAAGGCCCAGGAAACTGCTGGTGGTGTAGATAAACCTGCACCATAGTGAAGCAGCCTCAACCGAACTCTCCTTACTCCTTGACCGTGGGAAGGTAGATGTGGCCCTCGACAAAGAACCATGGATTGATGAATAAGGTTCGCGGATCAAGAGTCACGGGCTACAAGTTGTATGTGCCAAGCATATTGGATAAGGTAAGGTCTTGCGTTCTAGCTAGGAATGAGTTATATCTAACCCTCTTAAATTCCTTCAGCAATGGCGATCTGACGTCTGTTGAAGGTGGAGGTACGGACGGTGTCAGTCTTCTTTTGGCTTCCATTTATCTGCCCTACGAGGCAACGGATCCGCCATTGTAGCACTGGTTGAGTCTGCCAGGGTAGATGGTGTCCCCATGGTGCTAGGCTGTGATGCCAACGCTCATTACTGCCAATGAAGCAGTGGTCGTGTAAATGTCAGAGGTCAGTCCGTGTTTAATTTTATTACTGATTGGGGACTTTATATTTGTAATAGGGGCAATGTGGCTACCTTTAGGAATAGGATTAGGGAGGAAGTCGTTGACGTGGCACTCGCTTATGGGGATGACCTTGTAGAGGGTTGTTGTTCGCTTCAGCCTGGTTCGTGCAGGGTCTAGGAGGATTTTTTTAGCGGCCTTTTAGCGATAGCGTGAAGTTTTCTCTGCCAAGAGGGCTCAGCATTGCTGGTGGACAGCGGAGCTGGGGTCGTTGCGATTGGAGGTCAGAAGACTGTTCAACAGGGCCAAGGATACACGTTCAGCTGAGGATTGGGAGAGGTATAGAATCTGTTTCAATGGGTACAAGGGATATATCAAGAGGGCAAAGAGGGAATCTTTGACGAACTTCTGTGAGTCCATTTATTCTGTCAATGAGCTGTTCAAGTTCCGAAGAGTATTATCCAAGGGCACTGCTGTCTTTGGTAACATTCGAAGGGAGGACGGTTCATAGGCTGAATCTGGCTCTGAGTCACTTGGTATTCTCATGAAGACCCACTTCCCTGGTTATAGAGAGATAACGGTTGAGGATCCGAAGCGGGTAGTTTTGGCCCCGGTTACAGATGAGGGGGCATTGGTGATGGATGAAGGGAGTGGTAGATTTGTACTTGAGGAGCAGAATAGATAAGAGAACCTTCAGTGGGGCCCAACATGCCTTAGGGATAGGTCTGTTGAGACTGCTCTACACGAGGTCATCGGCTACATTGAGGAGGGTTTGCATTATGGGATTTTTACCCCTGCTGCCTTTCTGGTGCTTTCAACAATGTTGAGAGTGGGGCGATTAGGGTGCCACTGGTTGACCTTGGCGTCGTCCATGATTTCCTTGTTGTGTGGATAATCAACGTGCTTAGGAGTAGGATAGTCAGCTCGGAGCTTGGTGAGGTATGCCTCGAGACTAGTGTCTCATGGTACTCCTCCAGGAGGTGTACTTTCGCCGCTACTTTGAAATCTTGTTGTGAATGGCATCCTTAGGAGTTTTGATGAGGAAGGCAGGAAAGTGGTTTGTTATGCGGATGATCATTGATTCTCGTGTCGGGGAGGTTTTTCCCTACTGTTGGTGAGATCATGCAGTCGGCGCTTGGCAAGCTATCTTCCTTCGTGTCCGCCAGAGGTCTTAGCACCAATCTCTTCTCCATGAAATATAAATTGGAAACGTTTGAACTATCTATGTTAAATGGAATTGTGCTAAAGCTGTCTGAGGGGTCCAAGTTCTTAGGAGTTTTCTTAGATAGGAAACTTAATTGGAGGGAAAATACCCTTTTGAGGATAAATAAGGCCTTTAATGTCGACTATACGGTTAGGAGTGCCATTGGTAGAAGATTGGGCCCGGCGTTGGTAAAGTGGATCTATGATTCAATAATCAAACCTGTACTCACCTATGGCTGTATTGTATGGTGGAGAGCCTTGGAAAATGTCAATCGGAGGAGGATTCTAAATAAGGTGCATAGATGTGTCGATAGAGGCATATCTGGTGCCTTTAGAAGTACTCCTCAGGCAGCGCTGGACATTATCCTGGGCTTGACTTCCCTTGAGGTTACAGTGAAGTGAGGGGCTGCTGGGAGCTTCTTGGGAATTTTTGAAAGAGACCTGCCCGAGGCTCTGGGTTATGCACACTTTGCTGGTTCTACGGACACCTGTGCTGGTTCTACGGACTATAAGGTCGTGGAATGCGACTTCAGCATGTGCCTCGCGACAGTTGGCGGAATGTTAATAGACTTTTAAATGGTCACGGCATCTTTAGAGATGGATCTAAGACCGAGGAACGCACTGGTCTACATTGCGGACAGTGACATTACATTGTCCTTTAGACTACCGAATGAGTGCATCGTTTTTCAGGCCGAGATCTTCGCTGTCGTCAGAGCATCTGAGCGTTTTCGCGACCTGGCTGTTATGGGGGATGGTGTGGTATTTTACTAGGACAGTCAGCGGTTATTAGGACGATGACTGGTCGCCATGTCAGCTCAAGGCTGGTTACATTGTGCAAGAGTACCCTCACGCCGCTCCCGGATGTGTGCAGTGTTAAACTGTGCTGGGTTCCGGCGCATGCTGGCGAAAGGGGAAACGAGATTGCAGATAAACTGTCAAGAGCGGGCGCGACTGGGGGTGTAGAAGAGGTGTATGCGTCTGTGAAACCACCGCTTGGTTTCTTTAGAGGCTTTATAGCTAGGCCCATCGTAGAGTGGAGGAGTCGCAGAGGGGCAGGGGAGACTGTAGGATCTCCAAGCTGCTGTAGCCGTGACCCGACCACTCTAGGACGGAATGTGCCCTCTGTCTGAGGAGAGAATATCTTAGGATTCTGATAGGCTTTGTGGCTGAGCACTGCGCTTTGACGGCGAGGGCTGGGATTTGGGAAGCATGCTCTCCTATTTTCTGTCGAGTTTGCGGCAATACAGCGGAGCCGGAGACTATGAAATACATCCTCTGTCACTGTCCGGCTCTTTATGGGCGCAGGGCTCTTTATGGGGAAAGGTCTCTCAACAAAAGGTCACTGTGGTCTCTGGGTGGGGTACTTCGGTACCGCCTTTCATACCTACCTACCTATCTACCTAGATAATAGGGTTGGAAAACGTATTCAAAATAAAAACGCTAAAATATTTACATTGTTAAAAATAGTAAAAGTAAATAGTTACACCACAATACCCCACACCTAGTAAACTCGATATCTACGAGGAAATCGAACCTGACGCCCTTATGAAGTTACTCGTTGTTGTTGTCCCCAAGTGATGTCTTCTATCTCATCACCTCCGTTATGGATGAGTTGCGGTTCGTTACGGAAATGTCGTTGTAATTTTTTGCTGGTGTTTTGTTGCATTGCTGTTGAACTAATTCGTCATTATAGATGAATGCGGCCTTAAGACGATCGATTGATATTTTTGAATCTCGTTGATTAATTTTGATGACAAAATATTTTTCATCCTTGGATACTACATCCGTTTGGATACTACAAACGGTCATTCCTAGCTAGGCTCTAATGGAGTTTGTACACGGACAACTCTTACAAATACGAACTTTTAATCTTTTAATGCTGGATGTACGAAGTGTTGTTTAATATCATGACGTTGTGGTTTTGTTAAAGGCAAATTAAGTATTGATTTGCGAAGCGATTCTACAAAGTCTGTCTCGCTGGTATCATTTTTACGTGATACTAAAAATTCGCCAGGGATTCTCAAAAGTAATCCGAAAACCATTTTTACTGTCCAATGAAATCAAGTTGGCGAGCCATTCGTGGTGATGCTTTGTCGCTTTTTTGCTTAAAGGCGAATACGATTGGTTTATGGTCAGCAAATACAGCGGACTCTCTGCCCTCAAGTGCAAAATGTAGAATTGCCCGGTATATAACAGTTAATTCCCCGTCGTAGGCACTGTAATTTTTCTGAAATGGTGTAAGTTTTTTCGAGTAGAAACCCAGTAATTGAGTTTGGCCTTCTATGATTTGATGTAAAATCGCTCCCACTGCGTCATCGGAAGCGTCAGCTGTGAGCGTAAGTCTTGCGTTTGAAGCCAAGTAATTCAAGAGTGAAGCGTTTGCGAGATCATTCTTGCAGCATTCGAAGGAGTTTTCGGCTTCGATAGACCAATTTATGCATCGATTGTCGTTTCTTTTGTCACCAGGTATCTACTGTTGTAAAATTGTGTGATTTTTAGTAGCATTAGTGATAAATGTACGATAAAAAATATAACAATCCTAAAAACTTCTTTAGGTCCTTGGCTACTTTTGGTCTTTGAAAATTTCGTATCGCCTTTACCTTTTCTTCAGGAGGCCTTAAGCCCGCTGCATTTATTCTATGGCCAAAAAGTGTTAGTTCAGTTTCACCAAAATGACACTAAAAATAACGGTAAAGTTTGTTGAACGAAGGCACTCCAGTACGATCGTAAGGTGTTTTTATGTTCTTCGGAGTTCGATGCAATCAATATATCGGTTATATAGGCAAATACGTAATCTAAACCTTTCAAAACCTCGTTTATGTGGCGTTGGAATATTTGAGCTGCATTTCTCAAACCGAACGTCATATATTGAAATTCGTATAATCCTAAAGGGGTTATAATGGTGGTTTTGAATATGTCGGACGGTTCAACCGGTATATGATGGTAAGCTCTTTGTGGATCAATTGTTGAAAAAATATTTTTGTTATATAAAATACTAGTGATGTCATGCAAATAAGGAATGGGGTATCTGTCGAGCACTGTTATGTCGTTCAAAGCGCGGTAGTCTCCATAAGGGCGCCACTCACAATTTGCTTTTTTTACTAAGTGTAGGGGGCTAGCCCAGCTGCTTTTAGATTGTCGACAGATATTCTTTTCCATTAAATATTTGAACTCTTTATTTGCCGCTATTAATTTATCCCGGCTAGTCTACGAGCACGGACATACGTTGGAGGACCCCTCGTCGTAATGTACTGTGTGACGTTCGTACTAGTGGTCGGGAAGTTATTTGCGTTGATTGTAGCGAGATCCTTAAATTCGTATAAAAACTGCGCATAACGTACCTGTTTATTAAATACAAGTAGCTGATAATCACGTTGAGTTGTAACGCCGCTTACCTCCAACAAAGTTTTTCGGTCGATTTTAAAAATCGTACCCTATGATCGGAGTGGAAACATTTGCCACTGTGAACATTCAAATAAACGACTCCTTAATACGATCTTCGCCGTAAGTGCATATTGCAGTATTGTTGGCTGCAAATAATTCCATTTTGTTGTTTTCACGTTGAATAAGCGGTTTGCTGGCAGGACAGATACGTCGGCGCCAGTATCTATTAGAAATTTTTGTTGGGAGTTCGTATTGTTAATTAAAAGGCGAGCTATACGATAGCCGCCTCTGTGTCCGCCCGATGGATCATAAAACGCATTACGTTTTTTCTGTTTTGCCGTAAAAACATGGATCGCACCATTTACGCATATTTTCGCCGTGCTTTGCATGATACCAACAGAACTACTCCCCGGGCTTGCTCGACGCACACTGCTGTTGAAAGTTGTTCTGCCTTTTTGTCGGAACAAATCGTGAACGACGTTTGTGGTTGATGTTACCTACACAGAGGCTGCTTACCTGTTTTTCGAGGTGTTCTAGTCGTCTATTTATTTCCGATACACCCGTGGGTAGCGACTGTGAGGATCACGACAAATGTTGGAATTCGCCGACTTCCATTATTTTGTCAGCCAACTACGCCAAATCATTAAAATCGGCATCGGATGCCCGTAAACTAGCTCTTACCTGTACTAGTAGCCGCTGCAGCCAAAGAGTTTTAAGGAAATCACGTGTAACCTTGTCCTTAGCCAGTGCACTTAACTCGTTTAACAGTTGTGTTGGCCGCTTATCGCTCAAATCGATATTCGATAGCAATTTTTGTGTATTCTGCTCACTTTCGCATTATCGCTCTAAAATACACTTTTTTTAATTATTATATTTATCAGCGGATGGGGGTTTAAAATGGCATCTGAAATTTATACTAGTATGTTGGACTCTATGGCTGCTATCACAGTGTTGTACTTGGATTCGTCGCTTGTAATTCCGGTAACTGAAAATTGTACTTCGACTTTAGCCAGCCATATCTCAGCGTGGTCAGACCAGAAAGGTGGAACTTTAACGGCCACTCGATTTACTGCGCGGTTATCATCGTTGGATGTAGAACTACTAGTGCTGGTTGAAGTGCTGACGGAAATGCTGCTAACTTTTGATGGCTTGTCGTCGTTGCCGTTTATCATGAATTTGCAAAAAAACAGAAAAAAATATGTAAGTTTGTTCGTCGGAGTCACCAATTTTTAGCGTATTCTTTTATGTTTTTTTAGAGTTATTTATTTTATTTACAGAATAATGTATAGAGTAAATTACATTTAAAAAACATACATATGTTTCAATTTGGCTGTCTAATTAGGCGAAAAGAAAAAGAATGATGAAATAATCAAGCTTCTGTTCTAAAGAATTCTAACAGAGTGTGCGTAAACGCTAAAAATACTTACATAGATAATATGGTTGGACAATGTATTCAAAATAAAAACGCTAAAATATGTACACTGTTAAAAAAAAGTAAAAGTAAATAGTTACACCACAGAAGTCTTATTTTGCAACGTTGTTGTTTCGAACGTAGCTCCCCCTAAAAATGTTCGTATAATTTTAAAATACTATCACAATTGGGCGAGGTTAAAACGTGGCGCATAGCCCTCGAAATTTGAATTGTATAAATAATGTATATACATATGTAAATAACTGAAAATTAATAAAAACAAGACATAGAAATATTATTATTATTAGTTTGTATCGGGTGTTTTTTGAGCAGCTTTCGTATTTGATTAAAAAAAAAAACATAAAATTTAGAGAAATGTATAAAATCTTTGCTGATAGAACGATCTATATAATTCAATGTTTAAAGATGATTTCATGTAAATCTTGACCGCGGCTAGCCTCAAATGGTTTATACGCTGAGACCAATTTTGGCATACTCTATCCAACATGTCGGGCGGTATCTCACGAATAAATTTTTCAATATTAGCTTCTAATGCGTAAACCGTTGCGTGCTTGTCCCTATAGACATGAGCTAAAGCATAACCCTACAAAAATAGCCCAAAAGCGTTAAATTGCACGATCTAAGCAGCCAATTGACCGGCCCAAACATGAAATACGCTGTTCACCGAACTTAGGCCTTGTTTCGCGTGCTGTATGGCATATGGCACCGTCTTGTCGAAACTACATGTCAGCCAAGTCAAGCTCAACCATTTTGGGCAAAAAAATATATTTTAATTATCGCACGGTAGCGCTCGCCGTATACAGTAACGTTCCTGCGTTCCTGCCTTCGTTGTCTTTGAAAAAGTACGGTCCAATGATGCTACCGGAACATAACCCACACCAAACTGTGTATTTTTCGGGCAGTTCTTGCAACCAAATATGGCAATTTTGCTTGCTAACGTATCCATTCAACCAGAAATGACCTTTGTCACTGAACAATTTTCCGATAAAAAAGTGGATCTTCATCCAACTTTGCAACGCCCATTCACCAAAAGTTAGACATTGTGGTAGGTCGTGTGGCCTTAATTCTTGCACCAGCTGTATTTTAAAAGGCTTTACACCCAATTCCTTCCGCAAAATTTTCCACGTGGTGCAGCAACATGGGTCCAATTGCTGCGAACGGCAAATTTAGTTACAAGATTTCAAATAGCCGTCTCAGAAAGTCGCCAAACTGACGATAAAGTGGAAAAAGTACAAGATCAGCGTTACCGTTGAGTTTTTTCAAATAGTGGCATAAAAAGGGGGTTTAAAAAAGTTGCACAAAAAGTTGCAAAAGAAAAAGTCGCACAGTTTGTCTTATCGTTTTAATTTTAATAAAAAGTTACACAGAGAAAAACAAAAATAATTCAATAATTTAATAAAAAACAAATAATTCATTACTAATGTTAAAATTAATTTTTTATAACTTTATAGCAGTATGTATAAGACGTATTTGTAAATAAGAAATATGTATATGTTATATACAATAATTGTATGTACATGTATATATTTATAATTTTATACATCTTACTTTTATTGAACTTTTTAATATAAAAATATAATAGGTTTACTTCGTTTAAATAATTAATTCTTAATTCTAATAGCTAAATATCGGAAGTAAACATTGCTAATAAAGACCATTAAGTGCAATAAAACTTTTGTAGTTATTTGTATTTTATTTTAAATTTATTTTTTTGAAACATGCTTTCTGTACTTTTCCATCAGTTCACTACTTGTAATTCTATTTTCTATTTCCTTACGTAATGAATTTAATGAAGATAGCATAGATGCACAAATTTATACTTTTAATCTATTTGTTAACTTATTTCTCACAAGGTCTAATTTAGAAATAACTAATTTACTAACTAATAATTTAAAAAAATTTAACTATTTAAAAATTTAACTATATAAAATTTAACTAATTTAGAAATAATAACAAGGTTTTATTTAATGAATTATTACCTACAGTGCCAAAAATATTCACAATTCTTAAATTTAAAACTGCGTTCAAATTGTTTGCCCTCTGCCTTACTCTCTAATAATTTAAATTCTTTAAGAATAGCCTCTAGATCACTTATAATAAGGGGTGTTTTTTATAGAGGTATAAGGTTAAGTTGCAATAAAACAACGATGGATTATTCGATTGCCATGAATTTATTTATCCGAAAGATAATCTTGTGGCATTATATTTTAAATACGATTTCTGGCATATGACCGCCACTGCTGGCGCGGATGTAGTCCCATCTGGACGTCCAATTTTCGATGACTTTTTCCACCATTTGTGGCGTATGTCGGCAATAGCACAGCGAATGTTGTCTTCCAAATGGTCAAGCGTTTGTGGCTTTACCGCATAGACCAATGACTTTACATAGCCCCACAGAAAGTAGTTTAGCGGTGTTAAATCACAAGATCTTGGAGGCCAATTCACAGGTCCAAAACGTGAAATTAGGCGGTCACCAAACATGTCTTTCAATAAATCTATTGTGGCACGAGCTGTGTGACATGTTGCGCCGCCTTGTTGAACCACATCTCCTGGATATCATGGTTATTCTATTCAGGAATGAAAAAGTTAGTAATCAAGCTCTATACCGATCACCATTGACTGTAACGTTCTGGCCACCATCGTTTTTGAAAAAGTACGCACCAATGATTCCACCAGCCCATAAAGCGCACCAAACAGTCAGTTTTTCTGGATGTAACGGTGTTTCCACATACACTTGAGGATTACCTTCACTCCAAATGCGGCAGTTTTGTTTGTTGACGTAGCCATTCAACCAGAAGCGCGCTTCATCGCTAAACAAAATTCGCTTATGAAAAACTGGAACAACGGTAATCTCGTTTTGGGCCCATTCGACGAATCTACGTCGGGGCGAATAAATCACTTGACAGCTGCTAAGTCGGTCGCCATCTTGAAAAGTATTGCCAACTTAAAGTTCTATACCTCTATAAAAAACACGCAATTAAATTCTGAAATGAGATCTATCTTTTATCATTAATATTGATTTGATATAATATTTCGTCACATAGTTTCTTGTAAAACTTTGAAATATTTGTTTTTATTCCTATACACTCTACATCCGATATATTTTTAGAATTTATTGCTATTTCAGCTTCATGGCCTACGTATACATATATATATAACATTTTTTATATTGGAAATATCTTTGTAATTAGTCATCTCAATCTTTGCTATTTCAAAGTATTCTATTTTGGAAAATTTGCACTAAAACTCAGTAAAAGTATAATATGTTATGTTTCACTCTGAAAACATTTATTTAGTTTGTTCATTATACCCATGGCACAATAAATAAGGTACATGCAGACCTACAACAATTTAAACAATAACAAGAACAGCAGACAATTTGTTTTTGTATTTTTTTTCGAATGTGATAAAGTATAGGGCTGCCAGACGTTTTGTTTTATCAGTAAGTACTCCAAAATTTTTTGAATCGATGTATCAAATAAATAAACTGTTTTGTTTGTCGTTATATATTAAATATAGTTTTTAATTAGATACGTCCTATTGTTTAATAAATGTACTGATTCTTATTTTTGTAATTTCAAAATGGGCAAAACTTTCGACGAACACCTCAAAAACTTGGCAGAAGTTCTGCAACGAATATCAATGGCTGGACTAAAATTAAGTGTGAAGAAATGTGCATTGTTCCAAAAACAGGTAAAATATTTGGGGCATCTAATTACAGCAGATTGCATTCCAACGGATAAAATATGAGTAAAGGACTATCCTCGCTCCAAAAATCTTCATGAATTACGTAGCTTTTTGGGACTCTACACATACTACAGACGCTTCGTGCCTAATTTTGCGACCGTTGCAGCAAGTTTACATGAGCTCACCAAGAAATCTAAGGCGTATCATTGGGGTGAAAAGAAAAGGCGTTTCAGACATTAAAAGACCTATTGTGTGCAGCATCGGTTTTGGCATATCCGGTCCCAGGTGAAAAAATTATCCTTGACAGTGATGCCAGTGGATATGGTATTGGTAGTGTACCTTCAGAGGTGGTCAATGGGACGGAGAAAGTCGTGGGCTACTATAGCCGCACGCTATCAAAGAATGAACGGAATTATTGTGTGACTCGACGTGAGCTACTGGCAGTGCTGGAATGCAAAAAACATTACCGTAAGTACATCTATGGCCAACATTTCCTACTAAGGACTGATCATTCCGCACTGATATGGCTGCTGCAATTTGAGAACCCTGAAGGACAACTGGCATGTTGGATTGTGAACCTCCAGGCTAATGATTTTATCATTGAACACCGAAGTGGCAAAAAGCACGGAAGTGCTGATGCTCTCTCACGTCGGCCTTGTAATTTGGAATGTAAACATTGTGTGAAAGCCGAGCGGAAGGAGTCCATCATTGATATCCGGCTAAGTCAAATAGACGCAGACGAAGACTGATCAGGAGCGCAACGGAGTAATCCAATATTGGCAAAGATTATATAAGCTAAAGAAGAGGACAGACGACCCACCCGCAATGAAATATCAGCAGAAGGTCCTCTTACAAAAGTGTATTGGGCACAATGGGACAGTTTGAAATTGATTAATGGGTGCTTATATCGACATTGGGAAAGTGCAGATGGCAAAACTTCATCCAAAATGAAAGAAGTCTTAAACGAGTTCCATAATGGAGCCTGCGGTGGACACCTTGGGGTGAAAAAATAAAACAACGCTTTTATTGGGTTGGATGTTAGCAAGCAGTGGTGGATTAGATAGCAAACTGTACCCAGTGTATTGCAGCTAAAGGTCCAGTAAGAAGAAGCCGAGGTCAGCTGCAACAATATAACTAGGGCGCACCCTTCGAGCGGATAGCGATGGACGCAGCAGGCCCTTTCCCTGTCAGTAATACCGGAAATTGTTATGTTCTCGTCGTGATGGATTATTTCAGCAATCAAGAGGCGAACACAATTGTAAATGTTTTTGTGAACAACTTGATATGCCGATGTGGGGTTCCAATAGAACTACATTCAGATCAGGATAGAAATTTCGAGCCTGCTATATTCAAAGAAATGTGTGAGATATACGGTACAAAGAAGACGCGAACAACGCCACTTCACCCACAGTCTGATGGAATGGTAGAACGATTTAATCGAACCCTGGAGGGGTACTTGTGAAAAGTAGTAAGCGAGCATCAGAAATATTGGAATGAACACCTACCGAGATTTCTCGGTACGCCAATCAGCTGTACATGACGCAACATCTAGATCACCTGCCAAGATTATTTTTGGGTTTTAGAGTTTGGTACTAAGCCTACCACAGAGGGAAATACCACATATGCTGAAAAACAGAAAGGCCTTAACGAACTTCATGAATTTGTGCGCTCACGAATTAAAATGGTCAGCGATAGAATAAAAGTAAGACATGATAGAGCAGCAAATACGGAGGGCTTCCATGAGGGACAACTGGTTCTACTCTACAACCCACAGCGTAAGAAAGTTTTATCTCCCAAACTGCAAATTAACTGAGATGGACCTTATAAAGTAGTCAAAAGGTTAAATGATGTGGTATACAGAATACTGAAAAACAATAGCCCACGATCAAAAATGAAAGTGGTACATTTAGAACGACTTGCAATCTATGGGAAGAAAAATAATGAGCATATTCAGGACGAACAGGCATAAGCGGAAGGCAATGTTACAAAAAAAATACAACTCTGCATTGTGGTATTTTGGTATATGTCAAGTTGGCAGCATTGCCACATCGAATATCTTTACGTTACATTTGAATTGGCGGATATGGAAATAAAAAATGGTCGATATTTCCTGAACCTTCTAAAATGCAGACAATTAGGTATATAAAGGGCTGTTTTACCAACATGTCAGTTTAGTTGTTGTTTGGCTATCGTAAGATAATGACGTGATAAAGCGGAAATAAAAAGTGTTGTATAAGCGAATATTAAGTTGTTGTAAACTGTATAAAAGTTGTTGTGTAGTAAATAAAAATATAACAGTAAAACAAACGCAATTTAAACGAACTCAAAAGTTTTAAAAAGGTTAAAACGTAACAATACAATAAATGTCCATGTTATACATGTATTGAGAAATACAAGTTTTTTGTGACGAACGAATTGGATTGCTTTTTTGGAAATTTTTGCAAGAATGGTCTTATAAATTTTTACACATTCGCAGTCAACAAGAAAAAATAGAGCACGATCTTTTTGCTAAGTATAGAGTAAAATATGTTTGTTTTTTTCTTGTACGGATAAACATATAGATATCAGCACCGACTTGAATACGCCCTTTACAAAATGTAGTTTTTAATAAAAAATCAAACAAATAGCATTTCAGGTTATTATCCTGAACATAACATTTTGAACCAGGTATGCATTTTTTAATGAAAAAACCATTAAAAAATTATATTTCACGTATTTTGTGAAAAGGTTTATCAGAAAAGGTTTCTCAAAAAATCATTAAAAAAATGTAACTACATTTTAAGCAGGTTTGTTATAAAAATAAAAAATAGCGTTCAGGTATTTTGTAAATAATTTTCCGAAAATTATATTTGAAAAATGTAACTTTTTGAACCAGGTATACATTTTTCAATGGAATTTAAAAACCCATTAGTATGAAAATGTGTGCCCTAGTGTGTGATCAGAGCTCAAACAGAAAATGCTTCTCTAATTTTATGATATCTTTGGAAAGGCCTTTTTTGAAATTAATGGACAAATAGTGATATGTATGTATATCAGGGTTGGCGAAACCCGAGTTTTTTTAAACCCAGCCCACCGGGTTTTATTGGGTTTTTTAGGCTTTATTGGATTTTATAACTACTTCCAAATTTCGTTTAATTCGACAATATTTTTTGTTTGTTGGTATAATTACGTTGTTTTTATATTTATAATGCAATAATGCATTCTTAGTGGGATCAAGGCGGCATTGTGTACTATGAGCTGCTAAGACCTGATATCGGAGCAGGTTGCAATTACTTCAATTGAACCATGCATTATGAGAAAAACGGCCAGAATATATTATATAAAATTTTCCTTTTGCATGACAACGATCGGTCTCTCGTGACAAAATTTGCCAAACAATTTTTAGAAACGATCAAATTCTCCAAACATAGCTCCTTCTGACTATTCACATTCGATTAATACAATATCTATTACAATAGTATGTCACCGAATCACTTCTTTTGAAGAAATATCAAATCGGCTTCAAAGTGGATCGCCTCAAAAAACGAGAATTTTTTCTAAGACAGAATTCGAACATTAGCTCAGAGCTGGGGAAAGGAAATTTTTTATTTTGATAAAATTGTTAATTCGTTATCATTTTTGAGTTAAAAAAGAACCGAATTAATTTTTTATTGTAAATAAACAACAAAAGCCCACCTGGGTTTTTTTTAATATAAAACCCAATAAAACCCGGGTGGGTTACCCAGTGGGTTGCATGCCCTGATGTATATTCACATTTGTTGAAGACTTAGCGAAGTGGATGGAGGAAGTGCGACGTAAAAAAACTAGATGAAAATTTAAATTTCAAGTAATTAAACAACTGACGGGATGGAGATAAATGCAAAAACTAAAACTAAAATGTGACTCAAAATTGCAATACAAGTTTTTAGTAGAATAATTGCCGTTGCCAAGTTCAACATTGTAAACAGCAAAGCTTATAGAAAAAGTTGATTAAATTTTTGATTGTTTTAATAGCGATTTACTCTATACGGATAAATGTTACCGGTCTGCAGTTCAAGTCAACAATGAGAGTCATTCCTTGGATACTTGGACGGAATAGAGTGTGTTGATGAAAAGAAACGCATCTTCTTTTTAAACTTATTTATTTTATTTTTAATGCTTTAAACATAGAGACGACGGTACTGACTACACACTACAAAAAATAAATTACATTTTTATGAACACGATTATTTTGCCAGCTACATGGCTACACGACTACTTTTGCTGCTGTAGCTAACTTAGCCTTATTATTCTATTTTGTTTGGCTACAAAATTTAAAAAAATGTTAAATTATATAAAATTAAAAAAGTATTGCTAATCAAAAAGTGTTAAAAAAGTAATGTGTTTGTTCTTGCTCTATAATAATCTTTTATATAAAAATGAATGTGTGTATGTATGTTGGTTTGTTTGTACCTTTTAGTCAGCTAAACGGCTGAACTCAAATTTGTACAGTATCTCTCTGTATGTCTTGAATGAACTTTAGGCTATACATACTTAAAAAATTATAACTGGATCTCCAATTTTGGTTCAAATAGATTCATAGTCAATATAAATCATTAGTCAAGAAGTGAGCGGAATTGGACTAGTGGACGTGGTATCTCCCATACAAAACAAATAATAAATTTTGTATATCTTGCGAACGGTGAGCTTAAAATTTTCTAAATTAGGTTTGCACAACATCGTGAACAATACAAATCATAAATCAGTAACTGAGCGAGATTGGATAAGTGAGTGTGGCACTTTCCATTATACTAAATTTTGAATATGTGGAGAACGACGGTATACAGCTAAAAATCAGAACCTACAGTGTCTTTCTGGAAGGAACAAATGATTGGATTTTGATCGGAAGAGGACAAAATGGGGAAAAAAGGTAAAAAAATGTGAATAATATAGCATTTAAAATAATCATTAAGATGTGGGTAGCGAAGAAAGCCGGGTTTTAGCTAGCTTCATATAAAATAATTACTTTACCTGTGTAAACGTTCTTTGTGTTATTATTTGCAAATTCTAGTACGAAATCGCTTCACGCCCACGATTACAAAATTTCAAAAATCATTTCATATTCTTCATTAATAACACTGATCTACAAAAAACAAAAAATGTTCTGGCCTTTGAATAAAACTATATGAAATATAATGATTTTGAAGCGCTGAATTCAAATCCGTTTTCCGTTTTCCGTTTTTTCTATCAGGCTCAAATTTTTTTTATTGGTGTGGCAAATTTTGCGCCCAAAATATGGTAGTTATGTCAATATATTTCATCATAACTTGAAAACTACTTGACCGATTTTTATTCAAGTATCACCAAATGTTTAGGAATAAAATTTCCTATAAACCACATTTATAACATATAAATAACATTTTTTTGTATTTTCAACAGCTTCGAAATAATTCATAACTTAGTTGCGAAACAAAAATGTTTTCGCGCAAATTAGAGCAATGAATGAAAATTGTACATGTTAAGCACTTAAATTAAAGCTTAAAATGTTGAGAATAAAATAAGAAAATAAAAGAATAAAATCGCTTGGATATTGCTTAAGTGCAGGTACCTAACTTTGACCAAAATTAGCGAACATATTAGTAGACATTTTTTCTTCTATTTCCAAAAAGTTATACAAAAATTCTTAGAATATAAATTTTACATTTTAACTATTTAAATGAAAGACAGATATGTTAAAAGGCAATAAATATCCATCGGTTCCATTAGCGCATGCAACAAACGTGAAACTGTTGAAAATACAAAAAAAAATTTATTCAGGTGGCTTATAAGAAATTTTATTCATAAACATTTGGTGGTGCTTGGATTAAAATCGATCAAGTAGCTTTCAAGTTATAATGAAATATATTGACATAATTACCCATAAAAAAGTTGTGCCCAATTGAAAAACGCTGAAAACGGATTTGAATTCAACGCACCAAAATCATTATATTGCATATAGTTTTATTTTAAGGTTTTTTTTTGAGGTAGACCAGTAATGTAATTAATCAAAAACTATAAAATGACAGTCAAAACGTACATATGTACGTATGTACGATTGTGTTCTTATCTTAAACGTGTACATACTCGTATAAAGATGAGCCGATTTTCTTGAAGAAATCTTATCAAGTTTCTTATATGTTTTTTATTTGTTTATAGATTTCTTCTAATTGCATAGATGGTTTCAATATGTTTATTTTTAGATGGAGCAAGAAGTTGCAAAAATATCTATTTGAATGCATCTTTAACAACCCATAACAGCTTTGTATATAAGGAGGTGTGCAACGTATAGATATCAAAAGTCTTTAGGTATTGTCACCACGTAGTAGAGTATCCACTCGAAAATTTATTGGCCATTATTTGATCGAATAGTGAAAATAGCCAATTTCGAGTAACAAATAACTCGAACAATATGTGTTAATTAATAGAGCAACTTTTGTATGTAAAATTTGGGGTATTAATATCACTTATTTTTGTTTTCATTGTTCATTATTTTGATCGTAGGTCGAGCCTCTTGGAGATTGGGGTGATAAGGATGACTATGAACGACACACTCTCAAGCGAATACCTCCGATCAGGGTCGTGCTAGTGCAAACAGTCTCAATTTTAATGCAAGAAGTTGTGGTGTGTTGTCATGCTCTTGATGTTCTGAGCATGTGAATTCACCGTGGCGTTCGTTGAAACGATCACATATTTCATGTGTCGAAAGAAGCATTAAAGCATTAAGACAGTGCAAGAAATACTTCACTCCATCTGATCTCCTTAATATTTACAACACCTACTATATAACCGACCCAAAATGGTATACAACTCTCATGTATGGGTCGGTGCTTCAAAGTCTATTTTGGAACTTCTCTATCGCGTACAAGAGTTAGCGAAGGTACTTATTAATGACGGTAGAGTATCGTCACAATGTGGTGTACTCATATGTCTCATTGTTCTATCGGTATCCCTTTGTAGTTGATTGTCCAATGAATCGAACAACGCATTATAGAGAGAATTCATTTTTTTTACTGCACCGTTCGTCTATGGAACGATCTTCCCTCTACAGTTTATCCTGCCACTTACGACATAAACAAATTTAGTTCAAACGTCCATACTGGACGTAAACTATTTTTCTAGTGTCAACACAATACACTAGATGAGTAAGGGTAATCCCCTGAGAAAAGAAAAAAACATTGACCTCGTTTTTAAACAACAAAAACAACAAAAAACCAAATACGCATGTTTGTTTTTTCCATTAGATTAAATTTTTTGTATAATTTTTTAATTGTTCAAGTCAATTTCTTATTCGAACAAAAGTAAAAGTCGAATAATTCGATACTCTCCTACGTATCGATTGCGAAGCAGTTTTAAAATGAAATTGGCTATCGCTTTTCTTGCCTGTGTAGACATAGTGGCGCAGCAAGCCTTCATAATACTGAAAAAGTTAAAGTTGCTGATAAGAGTTTTTTGGAAAAAAAAACTCTTATTTTTGGAAAAAAAAAAACTCTTATTTGAAATTTTTTACCGCGCTGAGGACCCCTTAATGTTTGAAGAGTATATTAAGTCGGTGATAAATTCATCGTAGACAAGTTATATTATAATATTCATAAGTAATTAACAAACGAAAAGTAATTAGCAAAAAAATAATTCAACAATTTAGTATCTATTTCTAGATGGATTTCCTAGTGGATTTTCTAGTGGATTTCTATGATGAAGGACGTCAAAATGTGGTGGATGCTCTTTGACTATACTCGTGATATTGAAATTTATATCGAACACTCCAGTCTTTACTACTTTGCCGAAGGTTTGGACTGGAAGGCGCACTGGTACATGGATAACGCTTTCTTCTTGGACGGTAAAACCTTCGATATACAATGTTTAACAATTGATTTCACGTTACTATTTAGAACGTTTATCTCATGGTTTCGGCAAAATTCCTGAATTTTCCTAGTTCTATGAAATTTAATTAGGTTATCATCCACAATAGATTAACTATAACGGTGTTGGCTTTAGTCGCCGCAAAAATTATTGGGAAGTTCAAACCCCCACTAAATTTGATATGTTTAACAAAGTCTATGGTATATTTAAGCGTATCTATGGCGTTATTGGCTACTACAAGATGTACGACAGTACCGTGGTTAATTTACGTAAACCTGAATCTATTAAATAGATTGGCAACCTGTTGCAAGGTAACATTGATATGCTTGACAAATACTTCTTCAGCTACTGGTACATGCTCTCTCACATGTACTTCAGTGAAGTCGACTGTAATGACATTGAGGTCTACCCACACGTTTTCCTTAACTTTGAATCATGTTGCGTGATCCCATGCTCTACATGTTCCACAGCAATATAGCCAATGCTTTCTTCCACTTCAAGTACTACCTTGAACCATATACCAAGGAAGATCTAATGTTCCCCAGTGTTTACATTAAGGACGTCTTTGTTACTGACTTGGTCACCTACTTCTATATAGTAGACTTCACTAATTTGTTGAGCGATAAGATGCATTTTGTTGATGGTAAATTCGTATGGGATAAAACTCTTTTGACTCGTCAAATGCGTTTGAATTTACAATTGAAACCGACAAAGCTCAAATAGCTGTTATTCGCTCTTTTATTAGACCAAAATATGATGAATTTGAACGTGTATTATCTTTGTCTGAAAATCGTGCGAACTTCTTTGAAGTTAATAGTTTTGTATACGATTTGCTTGCTGGCAAAAACTTCTTCAAGTGCAGCTAAAACGATTTCTACTCCACCGTTAAGGATCGTACTACATACACTGAATTGTACCAATATGTAATGATGGCTCTTGATAGCGAATATGATTTGCATTGAACATTAGCGAACCACATTGCGGCTTCCCAGATCGTCTTATTTTGCCACGTGGTTGGGAAAACGGTATGCCTATACAAATGTTTTTCATGGTCACTCCCTACAAGGCTGACATGGAACAATTTTCGACAAATGGTGACAAAGGCATTGTTTGGCCAAACAATATCTCAATGTAAAAACCCTTACCCGCTGCGGTATAGTAGGTAAAACAACCGCTTGCTAACCAAGAGATCCACGGTTCAATCTTAGGCCGGAATATTTGACACTATCAATAGCGGTATCATCTCATGATTTTCTACATTTCCTTTTTTTTATTGCTCTTTGCAAAATGTTCACAGTTTTTTTAAATTTCCTTATTGACTGATAAGAATTCCTGATTGACTGAGATAAACTTCCCTATATTGCATTTTGATTCAAATCAAAATTTTTCTGTTTGGCAGCTATAATCGTAATCGAAATGTAGAATAAGGGAAAAAATCTTAAATGGAATGCGCTAATTGATTTAACAGTAATTTGATAATCTTGTTTGGCATTAAAAAATACACACATATGTATGTACATAGCTATACATACATATATGTAGCAATTTTGTGTGGTTTTCATGAAAAATATCTCGCAGCAACTTTTATCTTATTCAAAGATTTCCTTAGGCCTCAACATCACTAAAAAGTCAAAATATAATCCCAACTGTGAAATTTAATAAGCAAAATTTTATTTGAAAGTACATCTAGAGATCAAGTGTTAACAACCAACATATGTACATTGTTTTATCGAATCAGCGAAGGACGCACAGTAATATTAAAAAACTTTGTGCAATGCTAAAATTCATAAGGGTAACAAATACCAATCTTAATTTCATCAGGACAACAATCCTTAACATAAATCGTATTCAGTTCGCATATGGCTTTGTCACAACTATAGAAAAGTTATAGATACCGCCGTCCAAATTCGCGATCTTTGTGCAACTATTACCTGAAAAAGCTTCATAGTTCATTGCAGAAGCCTCGGCGAAGTGTGGTAAATATAAAGGACGGTCATAATAAATATAGAGAACAATGCTAGAACTTACTGGCTTAATGAAATTTTGCGAGATATTCGTCCCAATTCCCGTTGTCGTTCTTGTTTTAAAACGAAATAAAATCGACAATATAGCATCACCGTTGTTGCGGTATACATTTATCGAAACGAAGGTAAAAACGATAAAGACGTTGTAATTTTTAGTAACGAAATTAAAACGACTAGTGATACAAGTAAAAAATGAAAATTACATTGCGGCAGTTTCTAACTTTGGTTTCAGAAATGAAATTAAATCCAGAATATTCCAAGGGTTTTCGCAAGGGCGTAAAACCTACAAATTATGATGGGTTTTGGAAACAATTTTCTGAAAAAATAAACCCGCTTGGTCCTTCAGTTCGTGTCGGAGACTGTTGGCACAATGTAAGTAAAACTAAATTAGCTAAAAATAAGTTAAGATTTTGCTAATAAATTTGTATGTAACATATGTATGGTATGCATACATATATAATTAAAATTAAAGGTGTGAAAGGATTTAAAATTTATAGTAAAAAAGAAGCTGACGACCAACAAATCTGAAACCAGAAGAAGAAGCACCTACTACACTTATTGAAAATTTAAATAAAACGTTTGCTTTCGTTGATGTCAGCAGCATTGAGCCAACGATAAATTAAATTCATTATCAACGATATGATCATGATTGATATTGATATGATCCTTGAGCAAAAAAAAAAAAAAAAAAAAACGTAAAGCAGCTGCAACTTTTATTGTTGGCGTAATTGCAGATTTTCATATATTGCTTTCTGGGCCGATTTTCTCCAGGACGTATTTAAATGCAGACTTATTAAGTCTGAATGTGTTCAAAAATCTTAAAAAAGAAATTAAGATACATACATCCATATATATGAATAAATCTATGTAATTTTTTTTATCAAAATAAAGTTTCTTACACAGAATCTGAAATAACAAAGTAATCAACATTTTGCAATGCCATTTTCCTATGTATAATTATGTGTACCACTTCATCATCCTTACTTGAACTTGAAAAATAAAATTTCGTACTAGCCATTTTATGATTTCTTATTAAAAAAAAAAAAAAACAAAATTATTTCCAAAAATTCCAAAAAACAATACAAAATATAGCACTACAGCCAAGTGTTATTTACAGTATTCTTCGTCATTTCGATGTATTTCAGGAATACAAATATTGGAAAGAAACGACAATTAAACGACATAGAAACGATTTTTAAAACAAGAACGACAGCTATTTTGACTGCACTCGATGTCAGATTTGGTTTTAGTAATTCTCACCTCCAAGTCTGTAAGACGCCTTGGTCGTCTTTTGTGCGGCAAATTCTCCACTGTTTTGTATGTAACGTACTTTTCTAAAATTTTGTTGCGGTGCAATGATTTCTTTCTGCAATTTTGCCTCTTTCACGCAAAGACTTTCCTTGATTGTACAAATCTAGAATAATTTTTCTGACTTCAATCGATCTGTGCTTTCCCATTGCCGTTTGTTAAGCTATTTCATATGACAGCTGATTTTTTTGGAGATGAAGACACGTACTTCCCCGTTTTATTTTTTTATAAAGTAATTACACTATGCAACAAATGGAAAAACTTCAAAAATCATAGGCATTTCAGATTCTATGGATAAGTTTTTTTATTAGAATTTATTTTTTTTTTTTTCTAAAAATTTAAGATTTTTGAAGAGGCTGCTTCATAGATTTTATGATAACTTTGAAATAATATGATATGATAACTTGAAACCTTGATAACTTTGAATTCGATTTCGTTACGACATATGTTAAAAAATTCCAAATTATACCAGCTTTAAATCATTCTAATATCATTTAATATAACCAGCATTTTTGGAGAAAGAGAGAAACAAAGCATAAAAAAATATATTTGTAAAATTATTAAATTTTTGATTTCTAAAAATTCACAAAAAATAGAAAGCGGCAAATATTTACCAGTTTTACTATTTATTCATAAAGCGGCATATAATATGCATATATAAAATAAACCATAATTCATGACAATCTATGGTTAAATACTTATTTTATTCCCTATAAAGTGAAAGTACCTAGTTTTGAAAAAAAAAAACTGTTTTGCTGTAGTTGTTGAAAAACGTTCTTCTGTAGTACATCAGATGTTCTAAAACCGAAGCTTTACAATCAATCAGAGCTAGATGATCTTATCAGTCTTCGAACTAACAAATAAGAAATCAGAGCTCCTGGCGTCTCGCTTAAGATACCGAAATTTCTTAGAAAATTATGTTAAACAGAATATCGGAATCGACATAACGCCAATTTCTATACAACGAAAAACAATATGTTCTTTTGCTACGACATAAGTGGTCCTTTTGAGGAGCTCGGCCAAAAATATGTCGCAAGTGAGTGGCGACTATTCGTTGATAACAGTAAAACAAGCTTGAAGGCCGTTTGACATATCGGCAACAAGATTGCACTTGCCGTGAATATAAAAGAAACATACCAGTTTAATAAAATGACCAGTTTAATAAAAAATGTTAATTATGAAAAGCACAGTTGGAAAGTGTGTTGCGATTTAAAAGTTGGTGCTTTTTTAACAGGCCTCTAAGGTGGCTATATTGCTGTTTTCTCTATCTCTGGAATAGCCGAGATCGAAAAAATTACTATGTAAAAAAGGATTGGCCGACAAGACCCGAAGGCACACTAGGCTTACATAATATAAAATATCCCTCCCTGATCAAATAGTATAATGTAAACTTACCACCGCTACAGCTTTATGCTGGGCTTAGTTAAAAATTGTATTAAGGCACTGGACAAGGATGGTAGAGCCTTTGCTTATTTAAAAACAATATTTCCAAATCTTTCAACAGCAAAAATTTATGAAGGCGTTTTTGATGGTCCCAAAATTCGAAAACTATTTCTAAGCTTCACATTTGAAAAGTTATTATGAACAGATGAGAAAGCTGCCTGGAATTCATTCAAATAGTTCCTATCTTTCTAGGAAACTACAGAAGTTTAAATTATAAAGAAATAATTCGTGGTTCGCTTGAAAAAAAATAAAAAAAAATTTAGTCAATGCTTATTTTAGGTGTAAATATTCCACCCAATATACATTTCTTACATTTGGACTTCATTCCAAAAACCTGGGTTCGGTAAGCAACGAGCATGGTGAACGCTTTCATCACATCATCGTTATCAGAGAGTGTGGAATGAAAATATGAGAGGTTTTATTTGGTTTCTTATAAGAGAATCGAACTCAGAAAATCACAGAAAACAAAAGTTTAAATCATTTTCAGATCATACTTTGTCCTACCTTCTTTATAAAAAATAAAGCTATTTGTTAATTTCATTTTTAAAAGATATCTATTGCATGCTAATGAACCGTTGTTGGCTTTTTCGACAATTACAGCAAAGTGTGTTTTTCAAAACTAGCTACTTTCACTTTATTGGGAATAAAATATGTATTTACCCATCGATTTTCCTGAATACGGTTTATTTTATTTGTATTATATGCAGCTTTATGAATAAATAGTGAAACTGGTTAATATTTGCTGCTTTCTATTTTTGTGAATTTTTAGAAATACAAAATTTCGTTAAAAAAAATAATTATAATATGTTTCTCATATCTCCGAAAATGTTGGTTATATTAAAAAATTATATTAGATATATACATATGATATTATTAGCATAATTTGTAATATATGGCGTAACAAAATCGAAAGTCATTTCAAAGTTATTATAAAATGTATGAAGCAGCCTCTTCAAATATCCCACATTTTAGAAAAAAAAAAAAAATTCTAAAAAAAAGAACTTATCCATAGAATCTAAAATGCTGATGATTTTTGAAAAATATATATTGCTTGTTGCATAGTGTTATTAAATAGTTACTAGCTTTTGAAAAATGCCAACTACTTTTTCTTGAAGGCGATACAACTTTTTACTTTGAGATAACCCGAAAAAAGTGATCTTTTTCCTAAGTTGCTAAGTTTTAGTTACTAGTTTTGATAAAATGAATTTTACTTTTATTAACAGTCAATTTCAATATATTGCTTTTTATTTATCTCTGTTCTTATAAATATAAAAAACATGTTTTTCAAATAAGATGAGGTGTTTACTTTAATTTAACGCTCACAGTATTAAAAATATTAAGATTAAAATTAAAAATAAGGAATTCATAGTATTAAAAAAAGTAAAAAAAAACCTTTTTTGAAAAACAGTTTCTTTATAATATAAATATAAAAATTATTTATAAAAAGATAAAAAAAATATATTACTTTTGTATTTAAAATAACTTCTTTTATCATCAAAACATTAAAATAATTGAGGCAGTCAAGTTTTATGTCTTTAAAAATGTACTTGATTTTAATTTCACTCCTCTTCGGTTTATAGAACATACCATATTTGGAATAAAATTAAAAAGAAGAAATTCATAGTATAAAAATAAAAGTTTTCAAGTATAACATATTATGTATGAGAAAATCTAAAAAAAAAACATTAAAAATATTAAGATTAAAATTAAAATAAGGAACTCATAAGCATAGTTTTTTTCTTGTACAACTTTTTTTGACGCGTAAAAATAAATTAAATTTCGTTTTTCTTGTACAATTTTAGTTGTTATAAAAATTGTGTTGTTGTTTTTTATGTATTTTATAAAGTCGTAAATACGCTCTTAAAAAAATATAAAATGTTTAAATTTACGTATTTTAAAACGCTGAAATAAAGACTTAATTCTAAAGAATAAGGTAGTAGTTTCTTTTGACGCTCACAGTATTTACTAATATAAGTTAGTATTTACTAACATAAGTTGACTAGTAAATTAAATGAACAGATTTCGTGTTTTAAACGGCAATGAATGAGAATGAAAATTAATAGCAGAAATTAAAATATAAAAATGTCGCTTTCATTCCCGCATTAACTAACTGCATAAAAAACAACTGCTCTATTTTTAGAAGTCTATGAATTATTTAACTTATTTTCAATACATATAATTAACTTAAAAAAAAAACTATGACGGCAATAAAATCGGAAGACTAAAATTATATATGAAAAAGAATCGAAAACAGATTGTATTAAATTAGAGTTCACTTCGTGTATATTTGATTTTGGAATATGTAAAATATATTTGTAAAAAAAGCTGTTTTATGTATTTGATTGATTAAAAAACTTAGTTATGACTCTTGCATTATCCTTATTTTGACGAGATGTGGTATTTAGTGAAGAGTTCGAATTTTTTCGTGAAGTTTCGGAGGAAGTTTTCTTAACTACGGGTACTGTATGTACTTCTAATTGATTAAGTTGTCTTTGTAAATCTTTGGCTATGTGAAAATCCGTATGTTCTAAAATTTCCTCCAGTTTAACAGGTTTTTTACAAATATCACAAATTTGTACATCCGGGTTATTATAATCAGCACTTTGATTCAAATTCGAAATTAATTGTAAACTTGAACAGATTACCTCTTGTGGTTTAAAAAATTTTGTTATACTAGCGTTTGATGATTTTTTGACAGTGGTGTTTACAACTTGATCTTTTTTCGATTTCTTATTATTAAAGTTGCTTGGCGATAATCTCGTTGAGTTAATTTTTATTCGAACTTCTTTTCTGAATTCATTGCGCTGCTGCTGGCTAAGTTCTTGAGCAAAATGTAGATCTTGATGTGTTTGTATTGAATTAGGATCGTTAAAAATTTTTATACCGCATTTAGAACAATCAATAAATTGTAGATATTCTGTACGGAGCTCCGGCATTGCAAACTCTGCATACCGATGACGATAATCTAATTGCATTTCGTCAGTTGAAATTTCAGATAATTTTCGTTTTCTATTCATTGCCGAATCATCGGTACGCAAAATTATATCTTGTGTTGAAATTGCATTCTTATTGGCAAGAGTATTATTATTTTTAGTGTCTACCTCATTTACGTTTATGTTTACTGTGTTGCTAACAATCTCTTTATTTTCACTACTACATTCAATTACTTCGTTTTGACTGGATTTTAATTGCATTTCATTCATTAAATTTGACGTTTCTTTAGTGTTTCTATCTTTAACATCCATGTTTACTTTATAAAACGAATTTTCATCTTTTAATATTGATCCAAAATTTGTTATTTCCAAATTATCTTCTTCGTTATTTAATGCTGTTGATTCCAATCCTTTTAATGAAATTATCGTATTACTATTACTATTATCTGGAAATTCTTCCTGGCTTTTTATATTTAACTCAATTGTATTCCTAAATATATTATGATTTCTCATGTCTATCTCATTTGCGTTCATGTTTACTGTGTTGCTAACAATCTCTGTCTTTTCACCACTGTATTCATTTACTTCATTTTGGCTGGTTTTTAAGTCATTCATTAAGTTTAATATTTCCTGGCTTTTTATATTTAAGTCAATTGTATTGCTAAATATTTTTTCATCAATAGAGATATTTTCCGACCCACCTTCTCCATTTTGTAATAAATCTGCGGAATGTCTTTTCACTAGCATTCTTGTAGAATTTTCTTTGTTACAGGGCTGCTGTTCAACATTACTTACAATTTTAGACTTTTGCTGCGCAAACATCTCTTGTATATTGTTTTGAGTATGTTTTGAAATAGTTTCAAACTTACCAACACTTATACCTAACAATTTTATTGGATTATTAAGAACACTTTCGCTACCAGCACGAAAAAACTGTTTTGTATTAGATTTTATAACTTCTAAACTGGTTTTCGAAATGAACTCGGCATTATAACTTTGCAATGGTGCTGATCGTGAACTAGATATTTCTTGGTTATCAAATTCTTGTACATAATTGACAACCATTTGTTTTGCTTTTCTATTATTTTCTAATATATCCTTTTCCAGCCTCTCATTTATCTCCTTAGCAAGTTCGTTAAGCCAATGTTGGAGTGTTTTTATTCCTGTGATACTATTTCGGCCAGGAAACTTTTTACAACAACCAATACTCTTCGAATAAAACCGAGGTACAACGGCTTCGAGATCAATACCACGGCATATATTGTAAAGCCATGTGCTAAAATTGAAAATATTTAATAAAAAAAAAATACATTCATGCTTAAAGATGTTTTTCAAATATGTAATGGTAATGATGATTTCTATATGAATTAAATAAAATTTACGCAATGTGGGATTCAATTTTTTGTTTGTTTTCAAACAGGAATGCCTGTTTTATTACTTTAAAAATTTTCAGATAGTAGGATTTATTACAATTTCTACCAACTTTAAAAAAAAAAATCATTTTGCAACCATAGTGTTTCGATTTTTAGTATTTTTTTCATATTTTAAATATTCATATATTAAAATTTTTATGCAATAGTGGTTCATTAAAATTTCCACTTAAGCGAACGTTTGTATGGAAATATATACCAGCATTAAAAAAAATAGTTTCTTATTCTACTGGTACTTAAAATTTAGTTAAAAAATCAGTCTTGATTCTTACCCATTTTTTTCATCGAACTTTTTTTGCAATTCTGCTTCAGTGAATTTCAATAATTGACCCAAATAACGCACTTTTAAACGTTCACAAATTTCTTCTCCAAATTTAGCACCAAGACCCTTTATCTTACTTATTGGCAATGTCTCAAATAAACCTGGTATCTCAGCTAGAGGCAAAATTGTTTGCTTATTCGGTTTATTTAAGCCACATGCTAATTTTGCCAATATTTTATTATGCGCTATTCCAGCTGAACACTCATATGATGTTTCCATTTTTACTGCTTTACGAATTTCACTTGCAATTGAAGCTCCAATTAATAAGCGAATATTACTTTGACGTACTGCTGGAATGTCGTTTTCATCGAAATTACGATGCAATACTTCGTTATATTCTACAGGATTACAAATATAATTGGTAGTTAAATTTATCACAAAATCTCCAATAGACTGAAAGCCAACAGCGTAAGTGTTTGTTAATTCCTCGGGTTCTAAAATGAATTTACCCTGGGAAGTACGTACGTATATATATAATCCTAGTTTTTCTCTTTTTACACGAATTACTCACAATATCTATTTCTTTTAGACGTTTATTAACAGCGTGTGTTATATCAAGATATGCCTCATCAACTGATGCCCTTTCCAAAATCCGAGTAAAACGTTGCAAAACATTTGCAACATCCTTACCAGCATCTCGATATTTTGTTAAATCAGCTTTCTCTCTAACGTTGGGAACTTTAACCAATTTAAGCTCAGGACATTTTTCCTTTGCCTCATCGCCTCTCATATGGCGCGTAACGCCCTTCGCCCGGGCGGCATAATTGACTGCAATAATACTGATTTCAAATTTATATTATACTGTAGTTAATAATTGACCTTTATTTTACCCGCCACCTCTCCAAGCATTATACTGAACCACTGCAATAGGTTTTCCTTTTAAAGATGGATCCAATTTTTCTGTAAGCAAAAACTATGCTTCAAAAATGCAAAAAAAAAATAAGTTTACAATCTACCTTCGACTTGACAATAAAAACAGTCCATATCGACTAAAAGTACTACTCTATCATATTTATTCGCCATCGGAATCAATTTCCTGGTCGAGGAATTATTGCTAAACATTGTTAGAAATGTATTTTATTGAAGTTATTCTTTTACTTCTTACTAAAAAGTAAAAGAGCTCAAATTGCAGCAAATTTTTGCGAAATATCAACTCGAAGCGTAAAAGCAATAATTTTTCATCAATCAGAATAGATTAGACCATTCTCAATAGAGAATGAACAAGTGTTACCATAGCCCCAATTTTTTGCATGCAATTAGCAGTAGTACCAGTGATATTATAAGAAGTGACATATGCGAAAACTGACAAATAAAATCTATGCCACTATGCAAATGCAGATGCAATATGAGATATTTTGAACCTCCTACATTTACAAAACCAAAAAAACCCACGGAATAATTGTAGACATCTATTTTATTTTTTTGATTAGTTAATGAACGGAATTTAGCAATACATCAACTTTGAAACTGAAGAATCTTACATTAAAATATTGTGCGTAAAAGCAATTTACGGCGTTGTTATATTTATATGTATTTATATATATGGCGATCACAACTGTTAAATTAACTGTTAAATTAACTGTTGTATATATTTTATAATTTAAACGCGAACAATAAGAATACAAACCTTAAAAACACTTGGTATACAATTGGTTTCCCAAGTAACAAGGAAATTAAATATATGTATGTATTTCATTAGGATTCACAAACAAAAGACCTGCCGAAGGCCTTCGATACGGTGGATCACGCAACCCTGGCTCAGGATATTATGGGATCAACCTTACTCGATAACACCAAACGGTGGCTAAGTAATTACCTGAATGGCAGGCCAGCTTTCGTTGAATTTAGATGCACACCGAAGGATACAAATGTGAGTCCCCAAGAGGGTGTATTGTCTCCCATTTTGTTCAATCTTTACTTATACAGGATCCTGCAGCCACCCCAGGGTGTCTCAATCGTCTTCTATGCAATTGATATAATTGTTCTTGCGTCAGGTGAACAACTGGACAACAAAGGTCGATCTCTCCCTCTATCTCCTGACTTGGAGGGCACCAACTTCCACCTACCTCCATCTAAGTCCACGACACCTCTACTTACCTCCTGGACAAAAGAAGTCCATCTGGACCTGGATATGTACGTTGGGAACAGGACTATCCTGACCTCCCGACCTCCTGACACCCGAAGATCTTAGGTGTGGTCTTCGATAATATGTTATTTTTCTCAAAAGATGTCATCTATGTCCGGGATAAGGTGAGGACAAAGAATAAAATCTTGAAGGCACTCGCTGATACCACATGGGGGAAGTCAAAGGAGGTTATTTTGTCACCTTATAAAGCGCTGGCCATAGTCTGGTCCTCTTTCCTAAGTGACACCCAACGGAGGAGACTACAAAGAGTCCAAAATAATGCTCTACGGACAGCCACCAGATATGTGAGGATGACGAATGTCGACCACTTGCATATGGAATCCAAGATTCTCCCAGTTAGATCCCACAATGAGATGCTTACTAAACAATTTCTAATGGCCTGCGTTATCCCTCATCACCAAAATGATCGGACTGTAACGGCAAGCATTGGGATATATAAAGAAGCTATCTAGTACCTTGTTCCCCCCATCCTGAACGCAACATCCATCGCAAACACTCAGAAAGCTATTTATCTAATAGCTGTGGATGAGGCCAGGAACAACTACGCTCTCAACCGGGTTTTGGATGATTACCCCACGCTTATTTGCGGTTCCGAGAGCTACTCCCGAGACTGACGAGGTCTACTCTAGCCTAACTAAGGTCGGGATTTAGTGGAATCCCAAACAGCTATCGAGCCAGGACAATAGAAGGAACCTCAGATTTATGTCCAGATTGCCATCCTCGCGTCACAGCCCATTTATTTAATTGTCCAGAGAGACGAGCCAACCTGACGCCCTTGGACCTCTGGATGAAACCTGCGGAGGCAGCTTTCTTTTTAACCCTCCCTGCATTATTTATTTACGTTAGTCATCATTTTTTCCTCATATCCCACTCACCCCACACATGTAATCACCTACCTACCTACATACCATATCAGCTCATCTATAAACTTTCTTCATCCATTAATATATCATGGCAAACCCTTTAAACAACTACTTTCTTCTGGGTTTTCAGTCGGGACCCAGTCAAGCTGTTACAACAACAACAACAAAATTGATACATTTATGCTTGCTTAAGAAATTGAAAAGTATTGCCCCTGTGAGAAGTAACAGCGTTGATATAAAAGTACTTTTTGGATATTTGCTTGTGATATCTTATAACCTCTATTGGATCGTGAAAATTACAAGCTATTAAACAACCAAATGGATTGTTCTATGTAAAAGGATAAGAATACGTTTTTAAAAAGTTTTCCAATGAGATATTGTAAATTACTTTGGGTAAGGTGCTTTATCTATTACGCTCATAAATATATCTAGCGATGTTAATAAAAGTAACATTGAATTTATATCTGCTACCTGTGTATAACTAGCGCATTGACGTATTAAAAAATATTCAATTGATATAAGACTGCAAATATGGTAACCGAGATAAATTTTTGTTTCTCATAAAATTGTAGCATTTGAACAAAGAACCGTGCTTAACCGGTCTGTTAAATTGGCTCATTTTAACTTTTTATACCACTTTTCCTTTTAAGCGTTCAATGTTGACAGCACTTTTAGATAACTCACAATAGTTGCACTTACGTTCTTTTTACGAATGGTGGCACAAAGCAAAATTAAAAACTTTAATTTTAACAAAAAATATCAACAAGCAAAACAAAAGTCAAAATACAACAAATTGTTTTCAGAACATATTTGATAGTGTAAAAGTGCAGCAGTATAAAAAATTGAAATAAAAAACTTTGAGCATTCCGTAACTGCTGCCTATTTTTCTATCTGGATATATTTCCAAAATGCCAAGAAGTGAAAATGTAAATTCTAAATCTTAAATAATAAAATACTTAAGAATTTGTTAATAAAAATAAAAAGGTATAAATTTATTAAGCTACATATGTATATTTTTATTTAAAATTAATTTACAAAATATATTTTATATCTTTCTTAGAGTTTATTTTAATATACACACATACATACATATGCTAACTTTTTATTGGAATACTGCTCAGCCCCACTATTGATTTTTTCAGTGATTTTAATATGCACTTTGCAGTGCAGATTTACCTTAAAAAAACAATTTTTTAATTTTAAAACTAAATGTAAAGCTTAAGAGTATTAACTAAATTTGATGATTCTTTATTATTTTTTTAATATATTTATATGTATGCAAGTAGCTATGTATATAAATGTATGATGTGTGCCTATGAACGTATTATATCATGACATATTTGGAGAGGCGCACCTATATTGCATCATAATAGTTTTTTTCTATCTTCCGTTTCCGCTTTTCATTAACACATAGTACATAACTGCGATAGAGTTTGTTTAATTCTCACCCATAATCAAATACAATTATAATACGACCTATCACTTAACATTATATGGATATACATACATACATACATACATATGTATATGTATACACTATATATGAACATACGTTTGTACATACAGTATCGGACAAAATATTTACAACTAGCACACTCCAATACTCCTTGAAAAAAAATATGGATTTGTAATATCAAAAACTTATTTTTATTTATTACATAAAATGGACTTCATAAGCTTTATTAAACTAAAATTATTTTAATTTCCTTAACATATCGTGTTTTCTATAACTTCAACTTATCATGGGCAAAACTTCAGCAAGACAAAACAATTGCAACTAAAACAAATAATATGTTTAAATCAGTCTTATTTCAGTATTTCATAGCAATACCTTTATTTTGAATAACAGCCCTGCATCGTCTTTGCATGGAATCGATTAAATGATTAATTGTATCCTGTCATACCATGCGTCTTAGATCCGTTTAAATAACTCATAGGCATTTTGAACGTTATCGCAATTTACAGATTCACAATTACAATTTTACAATTGATCAGAGGTTTGCAATCGGATTAAGATCTTATGACTGAGGTGTTTACTGCATTACATTGACATTTTGTTGCGCAAACCATGCTTTTACTAACTTCGAGGTATGCTTTGGATCGTTATTCTGCTAAAATATCCAACGTATAGTCGTTTACCACTCTGCATATGGCACCATAACATGCTAAAGAATGTCTTTGTATACTCGTTTATCCATTGTACCACTAACACTATGAACACTTTGACAGAAGAACAACTCCAGACCATGACATGGCCACCTCCACATTTTGCTGTTTTAAGGCAATAATATTTTTAAACTCGTTTTCCTTTGGGGGTTCTAACGTGGGTTATGGCATCACTAGCAATAATGTTGAACTTTGATTTGTATCAAAAAGTACGCTTTTTACCTGTTTACCATCCATCCAGTAGGTACTGTAGCAAATTGCAGCCGTTTAAATTAGTTACGTCTTGACATAAAAGTGTTTGTAGGCGGCCGATATGCTTGCAACCGAGCATAACGAGAAATCTACAAAAAGTTTTATTATTACAGGTATTTTTAATTATTTTGTCAACTTCGGACCTGATTTAAAACAAAACTTTTTAGCCTTTCACTATTAGGAAGTCTTTTCTTCTGTCAGCTTTTCGTGGTCGACAGCTTTATGTATTAATTCCACTGATTTTGTTTTTTGAAATACGTAATAACATTTCCGAAGTTAATGATTTATGAAGTTTATATTTAATAGATTTTTTTTCACTCCTTGATTCAAATCTTTCACTATAAGTTTTCGTAGTTCTTTACCGAAAAATTGAAAAGTTGCAATTGTTTCTGAATTAGTACATTACAAAAATATTATTCCATGATAACTGGATAAAAAATAATTTAAAGGTTGTTGGAGCGACAACAAGCAAAAAGATCAAGCTAAAAATGAGAACATACTGATTTTTCTGACCTAAAATTATATTTGAAATATAAATTGAAAATGTTTTGTTCGATACTGTATATGTAGTGATGGTAAAAATTGTAGGGAAACCAAAAATTATTAATAGGTATTTCCCTTTTTAGCTTTTATGTAGATAAAATTAGAAAAATATGTTAACTTAAAGATGCTTCCATTGTCTATATAAAAAATGATTTTTCTTTGAATCCAGATATGGTGAACGCTCTACTAACGGATAACTCTTACCCGGACAAACGATATTTTATGACCCATGCTTTTCGAAGAGATAAATCTTCACTAAATGGACTCTTTCTTAACCGGCCAAAGGCACATATTTTTCTCAAACATGTCAAAAAATATTTGACTGTATTAAAAGAAAACCTCAAAAAGTGGAGCTCACCATCCTCATCGCCTTTCTAACGCGATAATGACTTAAGGCATTTGGCTTACATTAGGTGTATGGTGCTATATACAACGTTTTAAACGTTCTAGCACATCCGCTACAATCACAGACCTAAACCCGAAGAAGAATTTGTGGGAAAATTATATGTAGTATAGGCGAGAAAAAAATCGGGCAATAACCAAAATTATGAGATGAAGCAGGTATTTGTCAAAAAATTGTACAATATTGAGACTGTGGTCACTAAAATTTTTTTAATTTTCTCCCAAAATGACTGGATGCAGTTATAAAACAAAAAGGATTAAAATTTCATGTTAATATTCGATCTATGACCAATTGTATCAGCGAAATTTAGTATTTTTGTTTTTTATTAATAAATTATATAAAAAAATTTGGAATGAAACAGCGAATTTTGTAGAAAATTTCTCATTATCTAGCAAATATATCAGTTTATCAAAAATCTCTTTAATAAGAACATTAAATCACCCCTGAAGTTGGAAGAGCTTACTTTACCATTAATTAAGTTCGTCATTGTATGTACATTTGTTTATATGTACATATTCTATTTTTTTTTTTTGTTTTAAATTTTTCTGTTTTCTTCGATCTTTCTAATTTTGTATCCCTATGTTAATTTTGAATAATTATAAAATTTGTAAATGTCTGTAAGTTTAATTCCATAGAATAAATAAATAAAATAATCGGAAATGTTCTGTGACCAAAATCGATTAAAACTGAAATCGAGTGAAATTGAAATCGAATGATCCTTTTTATTCGATTTAAATTTCGCTTGATTTCCGTTTAAGAAACATACTTGAACAAATAAAATAAAGTCCAGTCCCATTCTATTTGTCAAATTTATTCACTTAAGTGAATTTTTATTTACTCCAAAAATATGTATATGGTATATATATATTTGTGTTTATATGGAAGAATGGCTTAAGTCGAAAAATGAAAATTTGTTATATTCTCAATTTCGTTTTTTGTGTATTTTTTATCCTAATTGTTAAAAAAAAGAACAACTGTAACGTAACATATTTGTAACAACCTTATTATTATTGGTAAACAGAGAGTATTCTATATTTTTTATAACTTAACTTCAGGTAAATATTGACAGCGTTTAGCGTCCCTTTTATTTTTGCAACCACTATACATTATAAAGCATTCTATTGTGTGATCTGTTTATAAATGTTAAAAAATTAAAGATATAAATGCTTTAAGTTAAAAGAGCATGTTTAGTGGCAATTATTTATTTTTATCTGGGTAAATGTATATGTATATTTGTATTTATATGTATTATTATAGGAAACAGAATGAAAAGCCTACGCACTACTTGCGATATTGATTTGACAAATCAAGCACACGTAAGATGCTGTTTTTATAATGACTTCAACGTGTTTTAAGGCACATTTAACAAGGTAGTGCGGCCTCTATAACAACTAACTTTTTAACAAAGAGAATATATATCGTCGTATGAAATCCAAAAAGCCCTTAGTTACATTTCAAAAATTTTATAGGAGAATCAAAAACTTTTCTGAAATGAAAATAAACCATTTACGTTAAGCTTAGAATATTACTGATAAAAATTGTTTTTAATCGCAGAAGTGTAAAAATTCGTGGAAAAATGTATTTGAAAAGGGTGTATCATAATTAATCAAATAGTCGATTTTGAATTTTTTGTAACTTAGGGTTTTTTGGAATAATATGACTATATATTTTTTGCTTTTCTTGTGATTATTAATTGTCAAAAAAATAATATAAATTGTTTTTAATAAAATACACCTAAATCTGTTTTTACGCTGTAGATTCGTTCCAATCGCGTAAAAATAACTTTTGGTGTTAAATAAAAAACGTTAAGCTTTTTAGCACGTTAGCATTTTATTACATGGTGGATACCTTCCATACGATATCGAGCAAAAAGTTATGTAAAAACAGGATTAGGTGTAAAATAAATAAAGGGTCCGCCAAATAAATTTTTTTGTTTTGAAATTACTATAAAAAAACTACTGAATATTTTCTCAAATTTCTTTTTTTATTTGAAAGTACAATCCTTCCGGTTAATAATGGAAAATAATTTCATTTAAATGGCTGCCTCGGCTGGCCATGCAGTAGCCTACACCATCGGTCAAATTTTTAAGCACATTATCGGTTGTGTGCAGCTGTATTTCCCCAATGGCTTAACGAATATTGTCCTTTAAAGCGTCAATTGTCTCTTGATTGTTGGCGTAACACTTAACTTTGACGGCACCCCACAAATAATAGTCCAACGGTGTCAAATCGCAGCTCCGAGGTGGCCAAACGACATCAGCTCTGCGGCTGACAATGGGATCCTCAAAAACAGGGCGCAAAACATCGAATGTAGCTTCGGCTGTGTGGCACGTAGTGCCGTCCTGTTGAAACCAAATGTTGCTAATATCCTCCTCTCCAATTTTTGTGAACAAAAATTCGTTCAACATGGCCCGATAACGATCGTCATTGACTGTAACTGCCACTCCTTGCTCATTTTCGAAGAAAATGGCCCAATTATGCCTCTGGACCAAAATCCGCACCAAACAGTGACTCGTCTTGGGTGTATCGGCTTTTCAATGTATGCGTGCGGGTTTTCTGTGCCCCAAATGCGACAATTTTGCTTGTTTACATACCCGCCAATATCATCTGAAAGGATGATTTTTTTTGGCAAAATCGGTATCTTCTGTAAGTCGATCGCAATCCCACTTAGCGGGCGTATACACAACTATATTCGTTCAGCGGAAGGATAAAAGTAATTGTCTGTCAAATCAGACAAGAGCTAAGTGTTACCATTCACGAAATAAACACTAGTTGAAAAAAACGTTAGATGGCGGACCCTTTATAACTTTTGACAATTAATAAATATTGCAGTAAATAAAAAACAGTCAGCCTAACTAAGAAAACCACCTTATTAAATACGCCTTCGTCTGATTTTGTTTTTTGTTTTGTTTTTTGAATACCCTTGCACAATCACAGATTTTAACAGCCCACTTGACTGAAATTAAAACAAACAAAAAAAAAAAAAAGATTTGTTAAGATCTTGTTTAGCTCTTATGTGGCTGACAAAAAAATTGCTACAAGTTACGCAGGTACCTTCATATAAATCTCATAGGAAATAAAAAATTCTAGATAAAAATGTAAAATTTTCAATTTTTTTATTATTATTATGTATTATAATCTTTATTGAAATCCCTTTTCTAGAATAATGTACTACATTGTTATGGAACTTTACTGAAAGTAGTACAACGACAAAAAACATATTAATTATATACATAAAACTACTAAGGTTTGTCTAAAAAACCTTGTGTAAACTTTTATTATTATAAGAAAATTGCTGAAACCCGGTGTGTTCTCTACCCTATTTGAATTATTACTCTAAATGCTATCTTTGTTAAATTTTTCACCGTTTTTCCCCATATTGTCCCCTTACGGGACAATTAATTAATTTATTTCTTCCAGAAGGGCACTGTAGGTTCTGCTTTTTAGCTGTATTAGGGCGGGTCGATGTAAAAATCGCCCAAGTGACAAGGAAAATTGTATTCTAGGGATCAAAATAAGAAACTTTGCCCAAGAAACCATACCTCTAAAATGAAATCTGATGTTCCTTATTTTAACCCGAAGGTCAAGTTTTGAAAAATCCCACTTCGACACATTTGAAGTGCACCAATCGAGTCTAAATGTATGACCGACCCTCACTAACTTTGGAGAGCCGAGCCACCCATGCTAGTGGCACACCCCCTGGAACCTCCCTTGGGGGGTCCTTATACAAAAATTTCAAAAAATCACCATTTTTGGCACTACATGAAACAATCAGCGAAATGGCTGTTCGTTTTGTTTTGGAGTTTATTATTTTTTTTAATACAACTTAATAACAGAAATGTAGCTAAAAGTAATTATTGTTTGAAATCTTTTTTGCTCTCAACTCTGGACAATTTCGCACGGCTCCCTGATGTCGTCGTCATAACAGCGTCTACATTTTCTGATATAACTCGTTTGGAAACGCTAGCTAGCAATTGAACATGTCTTTCCGTTCCTTGTATATGTGACAGTATGTTTAGATCATTAAACGGTGGATCATCATGATTTAAATATTCTTTCAATGTATCGTCTGGAATGCTTTGCGTGAATGTTTGTTCAAATACGTTATTTATAGCATTAAAAATGATTATTTCCGTGTAATTTGTGCAATGAAAGTTTATATCTGGTTTTTTATAAACATCGGTTCGATAGCGTAGAATTTTCTTTATAGCACAGCCTCGCTTTTCTTTGCTATCATCAAACAACATTGATAGCAAGATTTTTTTCGAATGCCCCTAATATGAATTATCTTTAATTACTTGATTGACAATACTGCATAAAGGAGGTTGTAGAAACCGTGACCAATTAATGAACTTGAAAAATAATACACTACCGTACACGGTAGAGCTGTAATACTTGATATTGAATTACATTGGCACATAACAATTTATTATAAATTCAACCAGAATCCGTAAATTTTTGAATGAATTTTCCGTTGTCACATATAATCGTAATAATCTGGCGGCCTTGATGAGCTAGCGGGAATGCACAATTTTCCTTGGTTTGATGTTACCCAGATCCACCGAAACCACGCCGCTAGTAATTGCATGGGCAATGTCGTAGAAGTACTTCGAATCGGTGGAAAATTCATTTTTTCTGGAGCAAATAGTAAAATAAAGTAGTCAAATTATTAAAAACGGTTGACAATTATAATAAATAAGTGATAGCAATTAATTACCGGAAGAATTTCACAAGTTTGATTGCTCAGTTTTCCGATTGCCGATTTTGGCCCAGTGTTGGTTGATTTATCCAAAGCTTGAAACAAATTGCGAAACGAAAGTTCGTTGAAGTGTAGAAGGCAAACGAACCAATACAATCGTCTTTTTAACAGGAATTCAAATCGTCGTATAATTAAACCGTGTGGCCCAGTGTTTGTTGGCTCATCATCAGTGCATATATCAATTATTGCATCCAGTGATATATTTTTATCGTTGAAAAAATCATTTAATTTGGTTGTTTCGTATTCAGCCGTTTCATGTTCCAGTCATACGTAATCAATCAATTGAGAACTTGGTTCTCTCTTGCATTGTTGGCATTGATGACATAACCGTTGCTCCTTTCTCTTCATTTTCCATCACAAATGCATCGACTTTTAGTCTTCTCTGATTATGGTGATCGTGTATAAACTCTTTGAGGCGTTCTAGAACCAATCCACATGTATATATGTACATACAGATGCCTTCAAATCAGAGCTGGCGAAACCCAGTTTTTTTTTTAAAAAACCCAGCCCACCGGGTTTTATTGGGTTTTTTTGGCTTTATTGGGTTTTATAACTACTTCCATATTTCGATTAATTCGACAATATATTTAGTTTGTTGGTATAATTACTTTGTTTTAATATTTTTAATGCAATTTTGAACCATGCATTATGAGAAAAACGGCCAGAATATAAAGACAGACAGATACATAAAATTTTCCTTTTGCATGACAACGCTCGGTCTCTCGTGACAAAATTTGCCAAACAATTTTTAGAAACGATAAGACAGGATTCGAACATTAGCTCAGAGCTGGGGGAAAGATGTAAGCCAGTTTTTTGATAACTTTTTATTTTGATAAAATTGTTAATTCATTATCATTTTGAGCTAAAGAAGGGACTGAACTAATTTGTACTCCCAATACGTAAATCTTAACAAAAACCTTTAAATAAAAAAACCCACCTGTGTTGTTGAAATTTATATAAAACCCAATAAAACCCGGGTGGGTTTAATTGGGTTACCCAGTGGGTTGCCAACTCTGCTTCAAATCGCATTTACATTTTCCAATGCAAAAATTTTTTTTCAGAGATTTGACAAACTCCAGAATTGGTTATAGTATCTTTGCTTGCCTTCGGCTTGATATTTGTTGAGCAATCTATTCAATTTAATGAATACACTATTTTTCGGCATTATTTCCATAACAAGGTTTTCCCAAATTCCAATCAACTTATTTGCTACTTGATGATTTATAGGAAAACTTTTTTTGTTCTTTTTTAGCACGTTCGATCAAGTAAAAATAATATCTCAAGATATCCAGCTATGTTGGGCAAAGTTTCTTATTTTTATCAAAAGAATACGATTTTCCTTGTCACTTGGGCTATTTTTTTTTGCGTCCCTACAAATCGACTCGCCCTAATACGTCTATAGAAAGCTTTTATCCAATGTGATTTCTGCAATTCCTGCTTTTTGGCTGATGTGTATAGATAACAAAGCTTTAATAGTTGTCGTTCTCGACATATGCAAAATCCAATATTTAGTATGAATGGAAGGTGCTACGCCTATTTATCCAATCTCGCACAGTTACAACTGTAGATGTGCATTGTTCACGACGTTGTTTGAAACTAATTTAAAAACTTCTATTATTGCCTTTCTCATACCATATCATTTCGTAATATATAAAAATTAATTAAAATTAATATTTTTACTCCACGCCCACCTGTAAAATTCCGCCTATTTTATGCCTGATGTTCTGCATTGTCCATGAAGTCATTTAGACCAAATTCACGCCCACTTGTAAATCGGTTAAGCCGTTCATCTGTCCATAAGACACAAACAAACAAACCAACATACAAAAACATTCATTTTTATATATAAGATTTTTAAAATAATCTCTAAATTGACTTTAGTAAAAAAGAGCTGTACGTCTATATCGGGCCCTGGTCAGCTGGTTTTTATTGATGAAATAATGGAGCAGTATAAGTGTATAACCATTTTGTGCATTTATGACAATTTTAAATTTTATCAAGATAACGACCTGAAGCTCAGGGCACATAATACGCTAATGTGGTTATTGTACAACTACATACAAATCGCTTTGTAGATCCAATGTAGAGAACCACCGCGTTCCAGCTAGCGTGTCGAGCGAGTCGTCAATTCTTGGTAGCGGGTAGCTATCTTTTTTAGTGACATCATTCAGCTTCCTAGAGTCTACGCAGAATCTTGCACTGCCGTCTTTCTTTTTAATTAGGACTCCAGGTGAGCTCCAAGTACTCGACGATGGTTCAATTACACCGCTCTTCTCCATTTCATCGACCAGCTTCTTAACCTTATTACGCTTCACCAGAGGTATACTTCTGGGTGCCTGTTTTATCGGTCTCGCTTCGCCCTTATTAATTTCATGTTTGACTATAGCTGTTCTAACTTGACTTTTATTTTTCGTGGAAAAAATACAGGCGTACCTCTTTAGCAGCTGTTTTGCTTTGTTTCTGTCTGGGGTTGCTAGACCTGCTACCCATTTCTCTACATTTTTAAATACCTGTTGGTCCTTGACTGACATATTGGCAGGTTCTGGCAATTGTTCGTTGTTTATTACCGCCTTTGCTGGAGCATGTTGGCCTATCTCGGAGTTTTCACAAATGAATTTTTCGTGGCCTGACAATTTGAACATTCTTACTGTGACTATTCCTTGTTTGTTGGATTTATAATCTTTTCTAATTTCCTTTGCCTAATCAACATTAAAGTCTCTTGCGACAATTATATCCGTATTCCATTCACATTGTTTTTCAATTGTTTGCTCGAAAACATAAAATTCGAATTCTTGACTGCTAAGTGATCGATATACTGCTGCTACTATCATTGACATTTAGTATTTAAAATTTCTTACTTTTTCATAGATCATATTTACTTGCCATTTTCCATTAAAATATATGGTTATGCATTGTTGATAACCTTCCTTTTGCGCTTCACATTTATGGACATTATCAGTTAAATGTGTTTCCGAGAGTATTAAAAAATCCGGTTTATCGATGTCTGCAATTGCAACTACCTGGTTAAAATTGTTAGTTAATCCTTGTACATTTGTGTAAAATCTTGTTATATTCTAATTGTAAATCAATTAAACCCATTCTATCCTTTCTAACTTTAATTTGTTCTGAAATGCCGGACACTCCTTACTTGTGTAGCTTCCTATTGGATCTAATACAATTATTGCATTTATCGATCTGTTCATTTCAGCAATCCTTCTG
Organism: Wohlfahrtia magnifica; assembly: GCA_023159175.1. Lineage (NCBI taxonomy): Eukaryota > Metazoa > Arthropoda > Insecta > Diptera > Sarcophagidae > Wohlfahrtia > Wohlfahrtia magnifica. The sequence continues at coordinate 413,709 of JAKWBJ010000149.1, read as the reverse complement.
TTTTATGAGTTCCATCATATTTTAAACAAACTTCATCGTTTTTACATTCCTTTGATTTATGACTGAATCCCTTGCATTTAAAACACTGCAGTACGTTATTACCAATAAACACTTTGTATTTCTCCTATCCGACATTTATTTTTTGAACCGATAATACTTTCGGGTACTTGTCACCATCAATCCTAAATTTTGCATTAAAAGTCCTTCTAATATATCTTTTATTTTCATATGTTCTCTCTAACAAAATTTTAATACTCTCCAAAATATGGTTTTGTTTTTTAGTTTTTCAATTCATTCATATTTAAAGCTCATATCCGTTAAAACAATGGACATTTTAATTTTATTAGGAACATTAACTTCATAACTTTCACTGCAGTTTTCATCATTTCAGTTTTCATCTTTTCTCATTTATTTGCATTCTCACTCTGTAATATCAATGTACCATTTTTTCTATTTTCAATATTCGTTATTTTAAAATTGATTGGATCCACTTTTTTATTTAATCATATTTTATTTTCTCAATTATTTTTCTTTGGTTTAATTATCAACGGCACTTGATTTTTCACCCCTGGCAACACCATATTATTTTTCAATGCATCCGCGAGTGATTACTTATTCTGTTTGATATTTGTTTCTTTTATCACCTTTTTTATTTCATTACACATCCTCACATTGTTCTACTCGATATTATTACACATTTTCTTGTTCTTAATTTCGTGACCTTACAATATCAATATTAAGTTTAATCATAATTTATTGTTGTAATTTATTTTTTGAGACCATAAAATATTAAGTGTATGATAAAAAAGTTATAACTTAAATCCCTGATGTATGCTCCAAAATTAGTTTATAAGTTTTAACACGAAAATTCGAAATTCCCTTTCCCGAAAACTATTCTTCCTGATTGTTTGGATAGGGATTATTTTATTTCCGAGAAAAATGATTTCTCAGGGAAGTTATTTCCCGCTAATATTCTTGATAAGACTGTATGATTCCATAGCCATACTATTTTTTCCTTATAGCTCTAACGTGTGGTGGAGATCCCTGGGGAATGCCAGTCAGAGGAAGCTACTGAATTGAGTGCTTAGATGCGTCTCTCTGGGCATATTAGTTGCCTTAAGGAGTACTCTTCAAGCATCGCTGGATATTATCCTGCGACTGACTTCTTTGGTACTTATGGTGAAGCGGATTGCAGCGAAGATCTTTTTGAGGGTCTTGGAAGGCGGTCTTGTTAAGATTAGGGACAATGGGCAATTCTGCCATCGTGGGGGTGTTAGATTGGAGTGCGCATGAGACTGTCCTATAGACTTCCTTACGAGTGTAGTGTTTTCCAGGCTGAGGTCTTTGCTGTCTTTAGGACAACGAGATTGCTGATGAGTTGGCGAGAGAGGGTGCAGCCAATTGAGTTGAACTGACGGATGTGTCTGTTAGACCTTAGCTTGGTTGGTCATATAGGCCAGTCGCAGAGTGTAAGAGTCATGGAGTGGCAGGGGAGACTGTAGGATTTAGGCTGTTTTGGTCTAAACTCGACCCCTAGAGAACGGACTGGGTCCTAAATCTGAGAAGGAAGTCTCTTGGGACCATGATAGGTTTTAGACTAGGCACTGCGCTCTAAGGGCGAGGATAAGGCTATGGGAAGACTTTGTTGTTGCCCGGCTTGAACTGGCAACCCGCTGCAGCGGTGTCTTACTTTTTCTTCTTTTTCTTAATGTCTCTTTTTTTCTATGCTTTGGCATATACTCCTTCTTTTTCTTCTTAGTGTCTGTTTAGCTCTCTTATCTGTTATTTCTATCTTTAATATATCTATCTCAACTTTTCCTTCCTAAAGTCTCCCGCATTGAACTTATGTCTGGAATTTGGGTGGAGTACGTTAGCACTGCTTTTTCTACATACCTACCTAACGCATTTTATTTTATTTTTACTGAAAAGTAAACCTTAAAATATTTTTTGGATTAAACAAAATCGTTTGAAGTTTATATAACAAAAAACAAAATCTATCGGAATTGTAAATACGGTATCAAAACCATTTTGATCGAAATATTCGACGTACCCGTATATTGAAATCATTAGCTATTACAATTTTATAATCTATCTCTCATATTTCTGCTTTCTGTCCCTAAATCAGCAGATCAGATCAGCATCTGTACACTTTAGTTATCTACCAATATTTCTTGAAATATAGATTAGACTCCAGTGTTGGATGAGTTTGACATTAATTAATGATAGTAATAATTTACTATATATTTCTATTTCATTCTCATTGGTTCTTTTGATTTGGTGAGTCTTGAAGAGTATTATATTACCATTATCTCCAACTGATTAAAATTGTTTAATAATTAGTATTATTACATATGCCACGAATGCCACTGGTTGCTGGGCAACTAAGTCTATTTTCTTTCTCTTCAAATTAAGCTTATACTGGTACGCTAGACAATCTAGATGATTCGTGCTATGGTTTCCAGCAAACAATGTCTTTTATTCTTTCTTATGCAGTTAAAACATTTATTTCTTATTTTCCTGTTACACTCCCTACTTTCGTGCATTCTTTTCATAAATTGTTGATATAACGTAAGATTACGTGCATTTTGGTGCGATTTTATTACATAATGTGTAATTGGTACTGTATTCTATTGATATAGTTGCAGGTGTGACGATCAAAAATAAATTGTCATTTGAAGTGTCTATCGCCTTTATATGAAAAATTAAAATCATGTAAAAAAACCAAAATGTATTTAAAACTACTATAATAATGTCACTATTTTTTATATACGTACATAAATCATATATACTGCATTCGTTTAATCACTACTTTTAAAAAAGGTGTAATTACGATAAATTATATGTTAGTTACATATTTAGTTTTATATATTCAATTGTACCGCTAAAGAAAGTCAACACAAAATTTTCAAATTTTTAGTTGAAGCAAAAAACTTTTCTTTTTAGCGAAAGAATAGAGAAAATTAAGATTTTTACAGTGGGTAAATATGATCACACAAAAATTTCAAAATTGACAAATTTTTAGTTGACTCACTCGAATTATTAGTGGAAGGAATAAATTAAAAAAAGAAAATTCTGTTAAGCTCCCATAAATTCTATCTTAATTGAAATGTGCTAATGATACAGTTTTAAAATTTTTAAAAAACTAGGGAATAATATGTTTTTATGTTGTATTGATTTCTAAGTTGTTAATGTTTCCTTTCCCTTTTTTAACTCTTTCATGCACTTGTTGTTATTCTATTTTTAAAAGAAGAAATTGGATATGAAATTCAATGCCTTTAGATTAGTTATTCTCCTAATCTCGCTGAAATAAAAAAAATTTTGGTATATCTTATTATAATTTTCGTTGGGTCAAGTCTGTTGATTCTTTAATATTTGTTTTGTGAAAAAATAAGTGCCTAAATTTTTTAGAAAAACTTAGATAATTAAAAGAAATTTTTTTAGTTACAATAGTTCATAAACAAGTGAAATATAACAAAAAAAAAAAAAAAAAAAAAAAAATATCAGGCGATATTTTGGGACTATAATTTATCTGTTGTATATGTAGAACATGAACGGTGTATTTCCTTTAATGTTTTGTATTGCAATTTTTTTACTTTTGTGTTCATTTCCAGCCTTTTACTGACTTTTTGTGCATTTAGTCAATTATGAAACGATAAAATTGTTTAACAGCAAGAGAAATGCAAATTCTTGAGTTTGATAGGGCTGACTCTGATGATGGAGCAGAACCTGAAATGCCATTGATAAAAATTAGTGCTGACGAAGCGAGCATTTCTATAATATTTGTGAAGAGGGCTGAGGTGCCTGAAGAATCATGGCTTAGAGGTAAAGAAATAGGCTTTATAATATCTGAGAATAATAGAATAGAAAAAGTTCACCTATAAAATATAAAATGGGGAAGACTATGGATTAATCCTATAAAAGATGATGTCGAACTATAAACTCCTTGAAATTCTTCAAAATACATTAAATGTAATCAAAAAATATATAAATCTATTCTTCTAATAAAAAAATTGGCATAAGCAGATTAAAAAGTTTAACGCTTTGAGTGAAAATTGAACTTTTGTTCGTTTTTTACCTTATTTGACCCTGATCTTGTTGGAAACGAAGTTTAAAAAAATATATCTGCCCTAACAAAGTTTAGTGCACGAGAGGGTTAAAAGTGTAGTCGACTATTATTATTTACCAGATTAAACCTTTGCACGTTGCTGGGAGCATTTGTGTTGTATACTTATAAAATGTACTTCCTATAAGATAAATTTAAAGGAATGCATACGTTTTATATGGGGAAAACACACCATCACAAAAGGCAACTTATTTTTATACATACTACCTTGATCAAAAAGTTTTGTTAAGTTGGTACATCTGTTGATATTCCCGCTAAATCTTAGCGTCATAGCGTGACATTTGCAAAATCTACGTAGCTAAGAGTACATCTATCTCTTTGTGTGTTAAAATCGCCAACACAAAGATGATTTTGTTGAAAAATGTCGTTCAAAACTCTGTGAAAAGAACGGACGTCTGCCGACTTGCTAGTGATGGACATTTGCCCTGCATCATATTCCATTATTAATTCTCATATTTCTATTTTACATCGGTAGGAATAAAACTGAATTTGTCAAAAAATGTGCTTTTAAGCCAATTTACTTCCTAACTGCAAATTTGTCCACCCTTTATATTAATAGTTTTTACCCGCTGTGCTATGTGCAATACCCGCTCATCAAATTTCTCCTCTTTGACTGATATGGATAGATAACGAATGCTACTACTATTCTCCAGATCTACAAACAATAAAACTTACTATGTATGAAAAATGTCACTCCCACTTTAAAACTGATGAATTTTATTGACTGCCAAGTCATTTAGACCAAATTCAGAAACCTTCACTTTAATCGTTTCTCAAGATACAATAATCAATATTAACTTTGTATGGGAGGTACGCCCATTTTCCAACTGACAACATACATACGTTTCATTTAAAAACACAATAAACATCTAATTTTTAAATTTTTTTATTAAGTAGCTGTTATGTCTCTTAGAAATAAGACGCAATAAAATTTCTTATTTTAAGTGATTTTATTAATAAGAGAAAGTTCTTTAATTTCTTTGAACAACAATTTACAAAAGAATGAATTTGCATAAAATATAATCTTGCCTACCAGATGCCAAAATAAAAGGGTAATTCTAGATTGATATGTGACATTTCATCCCATACCTATCAATGATTGCGGCGAGAATACAACTCGAGGTCTCCGAGCTCCGGTTGATATATGGAACGGCACTATTTCCCTTGATTCCGCAATTACACGCTCATCGGTATATTCAGCGGGATTGGTTTCAAATTGGTCTGCATTCTTATTACTCTCTTCTTAGCAATCAAAGTTCATGACCTCGGATTGCGCTTCCGAATAGTCCTTTGTTGTCGAGTCATGGGTTTCTCCAAATCGTGAGTCCCGTTGTTGTGAGCCTATTGGTGGCACGGCGAATGAGTTGTTGGAAGTTGTTTCAGGCGGTGAGTGTCCCTTCTTCGTATCCAAGTGGGACCGTCTTCTAAGTTCCATAGCTTTAGCAGTAGCACCATTTGGCCCGTTCATAAGATCTCAGTTTGCTCGAACTTGGTCGCTGTTTCATTTAGTGCAAGTCTCCTAAACGATTCAAAACTACACCGGGCAGCCACTTAGCATTTTGATTACTATAGGAGCGGAAATATAAATTTTGCATTGGTACTGCGATACGAAACAATAGCGTAAAATCCATGTAATGCTTTTTAGCCACTCCCGAAGAAAATTCTTAAGGTAAAAGTAAGTTTAAATGTGTGCGCAATACATGACCCGGAAACAAAGTTGAAGGGGCCTTAACAGTTGTCGAATGGGGGGCAATTCTATAATAGCGGAGAAAAAGATTGGGGTGTTTCTGAAGGTTCTTTCTATCTGACCCAGCTGATTTTAAAGCATTTTTGATTGTCTGCACTGACTTCTCAGCTTGACCATTGGTGGACAAGTGGTAGGGTGAATTTGTGGTATTTAACTCCGACATTGGTGAAAAATTCTCTAAACACCGCTGAAGCAAAACATGTGCCGTTATTTGTAACAAGTGTGGAGGGCACTCCGTAGGCAGCAAAAAGTTCATCTAGAATGTTAATTGTAGAAGCAGATGTGCTGGTAGATGTTAATTTGATCTCAATCCACTTGCTGTATGCACCAGTAACTACAAGTAACAAAATTGGTCCTGCATACGTGAATTGGCTCCCACTGTCCCTTAAGGTATTGCCAGTGATGGCCTAGAAAATTTGGTGGCTCGTTTTAAAATTTTGAACAATTCGCACTGCTTCTTACGACTCCCTCAATATCTTTGTCAATGTCAGGCAAATATTCAAAGGATCTTGCTATGCCTTTCATTTTTTTGCGAAGTTTTTCAGGGTCAACAATTCTGTGCTCGAATGTTAAACCGTTGCCGGCCATTCTATAATTAATTTCGGGCGATTTGTAACCACACGATTAGAGAGATTTGCCATTTTCCAGAACTCTAATAATATCTTCTAACTTCCCATCCTTCCTAGTTTCTGAAGCTATCTGAGTATCGTCGGGAGCTGTTCAACTTACTCTGTTGATTATATCATCCTTCACGGGTCTTGAACAATAATCGGTGTTTGCGTTTGCCTTAGTTGTCTTGAACATTATGTTGAAATCTAAGTTCCCCAAGGAGTCGGCGTAGTTGGCCATGCGGCTGATACATAGCACGAGGAGTAACTTATGAGGATTTAGGATTTGTGCAAGTGGCAAGTGAATTTGCGTAAGTGCAAAATGCCGCGCATACAGATACATGAAGAATTTCTGCACTGCCCATACAATGATAAGCGTCTCCTTATCGATTTGCGAATATTTTCTTTCCGTTATACTTAACGTCCAGCTAGCATATGCGATCGGTCTTTTGCGACCATCTGGAAATTGATGGGACAGAACCGCGCCTAAACCTATTTGACTGGCATCCATGGCAAGGAGGAGTGGGGGTTCTGGGTTGTATGTCATCAACACTAACTGATATTAGTTCTTTCTTGATGTCATAATATGCCCTTTTTGCTTCTACGGTCCACCGTAACTCTTTTTCCAGAAGTTTATCCCTTAGTGGTCTGTTGCGCGTGGACAAGTTTGGTATAAAAGACCCGTAGTAATTGTCCTTACCAAAAAATAGTTGTAATTCTTCATGTGTCTTGAGTTGAAAAACATCTTTTAGTGCCATCATATCTTTGTCCGACTTATGAATCCCACAGCTGTCAATTTTATGACCCAAGAACTCAACGGCTGGTGCTGCAAATACACATTTCGAACGGCTTAATTTCAAGCGTTTTTCCTGTAAACAATTTAGAGTTGTTTTTAGCATAATTAATCATTTTTTAACATTTTCAGCATAAATTAAGATGCCATCAAAAAATTACAAACGTTAGGAATCCCTTGTAACACAGTTTCCATCGTTCGCTCCCAAATAGCCGGTATATTTGCCGCACCATAAACAGCACTAGTGGGCCGAATTAAACCGTGAGTCGGCGTGTTTCGTAAATGTGAATAAACATTATATCCCAATGACAATAACTGCCCCACTCGTATTATTAAAAATGTTTTCATACACAATTATTCTTAGATTAACAGTTGGTTTGTAGTTACATGTTATTCTGATTCTGCCGTCCCTTTTGGAGACAACATAAGTTATCGATGCCCACTCTGAGTAATTCATCCTTGTGTAGAATCCGGAGGCAATTTTCTTTCCTATCTCGGCCACGTAGACGTCCCTAAAAGCTACTAGAATCTCTCTTACTCTCACGAAAACCGGCCTTGCATCTTTTCTTAAATGGAGCTTAATTGGTGGCATGTCCAACTTCCCAGCAGAAGTGCTAAAAATATTATCAAAATTAGAAAGTATACTCTGAAGTGACTGAGTTTCAGTTGGTGATAAATGGGATGTGTGTATTTTTATGGTTCTAACCGGTTCCGGCGAGGAAAACAGCTTAATAAAATCTCATTAACGAACTGCGTCGTAGTCACCATCAACAACGTATACATTCAGTTTGTGTTTTCTGTGACCTACCGTCACATTAACTACCACCCGACCAATGAGCCTTTTTTTATGTCCGGTGTAGCTTATAATTCTTGTGTTTGTAAGCATTACGTTAAATTTGTCCAATATTGTCCTCAGTGTGTCCTTGCTAATAATTCCACATGGAGCACCTAAGTCTTATTCCTTTGTTACCTTTTTTCCGTTTAATAAAACCTCTATCATATGTTTGTTTGAGTGATGCGAAACTCACCTTGTTTGATCTTTTAACAAGCTCCGAATCACTACCTGCATCGTCATCTGATGTTTGGTCCGTCCTTGATTTATATACCTTTGCAATGTAGGCCGTTTTGTTGCAAGCATAGCATGTAGCATTGCGAAATTTACACTGATTTCTGTTGTGGCTGCCACCGAAACCATAGCATTGAGTACTGCTTGAAAGGTCGTTATTTGTTATTCTCCTTTTCGGGGGAATATGTTTGGTGTTACCCCCTACTTTTGCCGAATTAAAGACCACGTTGAATGTTGTTTCCGTTTAAGGGTTGGAGCCAGGAGTATTACTCTTCATTTCGACAGCTGATTTGTGTGACGCTTCAAGTCTCTGTGCTATTTCGTATGCGTCCTTGAATGAAGCGGCCTTTTTTGCAATAATCTCGTCACAGAGACCACTAGACCTACCTTAATTGCAATTGTTACAGCTTGTCTTAATCGAAAAGTAAAATCAGCCACACTCGCTTTTTTCTTGTATAATTTGTCGAAATTTTGGGCTTAGGGGCTTATCAACATCTTGAGTGCATTGTTTAACTCGGCACACATATGCACAAGCACGTACTTTTTATATTCTGCCTCAGTAATTCGGCTTAGTTGGAACGACCATTCACAGAGCTTGAAATAGTCAAGTACGGAAGTATAATCGACCGTCTTGTAACCCGCGATGGAAACTGGTGGTGTCGAGGCCCTTGATGTTGCATTTTTATGCGCATTTTTATAGCAAATTAGCAAACAAAAATTTAGATTTAGAAACAGTTGTTACCCCAATTTTAACTTCTCCCAGGTCCAATTTAAAAAACCTACCCAATTGCACTTTTGTTAACTGGATGTATTATCTGTATTCCAAATTTTAGCAAAATCGATTCAGTCGTTTACGCCTATTTGATGGACAAATAAACTCACAGAGAAATTTATATTATATATACTTGGGAGATCGATTATTCGACTTTTTTCAAAAACCGGTTTTGGAATAATTCGAAAAGTAACACTTAAAAAACTGGTTTTCGGTTAATAGCAATTCAAATAACCAATTAACCGGTTCTTTTATTTAAATAAAATTGTTCCTAATTCTTGAAGAGCAGACCACGTCGTCTTAAAAATAAGCAGAAGCTGATGAAGAGCTTAAAATTAAAGTGGCAATCAATACTAACAATAATTCTAATAAATCTCATAAAAACTATGCCAAAACGTTGTGCTGAGGCCATAAAAAACAAAGTTTTTTACACAAAGTACTGAAAAATGCTTAAGTTTCGAACAGCTACTCCAGGAGCTAATTTCATTTTTGTTGTATTACTTGGTAGAGAATGGAATTAAAGGTTTGTTATTGTAGCTATAATTTAGGTGCCTAAGATAACAAAAAAAAAAACATCTTTTACTTTGAATAAATCAATTAGCAATATACGAGTCCTTAATTGCCTCGACAAGAATATTTGCTTAGATTTGGAGCAGCATTGTATGTAAATTTAATAGTGTGTGTTTTACTGTGGTATGTTAGGTAAGAACCCACCCTCCAACCAAGAGATCGTCGCTTCAATCCCAGGCCACACCATCTGACAATTTTCAACAACGATATCATCTCACAACAATACTGGCGACTGGTTATGTGTATTTACGCTATGAAAAACTTCACTAACTAATATATCTGCCGTTCGGAACTAACGTTCGGGGCTTTAATGAGTCTAGTTGATCATTCTCCATATATAAAAATGAATATTTAGAAGATGAGAAGAGGCTATTTTTGCTCAAGAGTGCATATCTTTTTCAATCTACCTTGGTTTTCAAGTTCTTTGTAAAACGTTCAAGGATGTCATATATAAAAAAATAATTAAATTTATACAAATAGTTAAACGATGAGCATATTTTCAATAAAAAAATATACAAACGTATAAAAACTATACTTATTTAAATTAACCGATTATTCGTGTTAAATTAACCGGTTATTCGTGTTAAATTAACCGGTTTATTCGGTATTTGAAAAATGAAGGTTTTAAAAAAACCGCATTCGACAAAATCAAAAAAACCGGTTAAAATATAATATAATAAATATAACCGGTCCAATAATAACCGTCCGATCTTCCTAATATATACATATATGGTTTGGTCGCCAACGCGGTACACACGCACCTCATCCAGAAACCAGAAAATGATGTCCATTTTGAAAATGTAATATATGTATATAAAATATATTTATTGCCATATAATAAATTTGCTTATCACATTACATACGTATAATAAATTTGCTTATCACATTACATACGTTGAATAACAATGTTTAGTTTTACACTGAATACACATATATTTCCATATTTTAAACTCAATTATATAAGTTGAAATACATAATACAATACGATAGCAATACATAAAACAATTTAAAATTTTATACAAACATTCTAAGATAGTATGAATTAAATAACTTGCAGTATTATTGTACGATTAAATGTATATTAAAAACAAGAGGCCGAAATTTCCAAAAAGAAAATAATTAATTGTAAAAGTGCGTTAAAAAAAAAAAAAAATTAAGCAACAAACAACATTGTTACTCTCTTTCATATTAAGCTAAAATATGTGAGTAAATCGGTCATAATAAAACCTTATTAGTCTTAAGCAAAAGTATAGAGTAGATTTTTAATTTTCAGTCTTATAACGATGGTCAACATAGATAGAACTAGAACGCTTAAATTAAGTTAAACATTGAATGGAAAGTGTATAGAATAGAATGACGTTAACCATAATTAAAAGGGCGTTGTTTAATTTTAATAAAAATAAACGAATACACATAATAGCTAAAACTGAATGTATTAACTGTGTTTTACAGAAATTATAAATAAAATGGTTAAAATACTGCAGGCCTATAAATTTACCAAGCAAAATACATTTGCATTGAATGGCGAAATACTGGCTGCAACATTGATTGATTCTAATCGCATTGCTATTAGCAGCGCGGAGCAATTTATTGAGATTTATGATATTGTCGATAGACGTATTGCGGAAGATAATAAAGATGTCAGTATAAATGGATTAAGTGAGAGTGCTGCCACTTTGGATTGTGCTGCTACTTCTACATCAGCTGTAAATAATGATGAGAAGCTTCCAAATAAGTATACACTAGCCACAGTGGGGGAAGTAGTTAACTTAATATATTGTGAAGCAGGTTTGTTACATTACTTTGGATGCTAAATTTAAAAATAAAATATTCATTTACAGGTAAATATTTGGTAACTTTGGAGAAGGAGAATGTCGGCAGCCCTGTAAACACTAATTCGTCTAGCATTAGTTGCACTAGTAGTAGCAACAATAATACCGTTTATTCAGAGGATGACATGAAAATGTTTGTGCGCATATATGCGAATTTCTTGAAATTTCCAGAATCAAAATTAGTTGATTTACCCATCACTATACGTATTGCCTCGATGACAACACCAAAAGCACAACTTATCAAAAGTATTGACGTAATTGAGTTGCCCCTACGTAGTCCTCCAGATTTAATACAATGTTGTCAGGTAAGCCTTTTTTATGCATTTATTTATGAGAATTTTTTACAACGTTTATAAGATGACTATTAGAAAGTTCATATAGTAGAACATATGGCACCAAAAATCTTCACCAGTTTACGCAATCAGCTTCAAGTATTGTTTTTTTGCCATTCTTTAATGACTGTCAGTTGCTGGGTGTTGCGGGTCTGTGATGGCCTTGGGAATTACATTCAAATTCATTTCATGGGATGCATTTCAGGCTTGCAGAGTATCTGACCAATCTAAGTCCACATGCGTCTAAGTATCTCTGTAGCAACAGGGGACATAACTGGTTATTTGTCAACCAGTTGGGCCAGAATATTCCGTTTATTTGTCGGAGACAACGATTGATGAAATTTGTAGTTTTGCTATTTGATGTTGTGTTGTACATTTATAGAAAGAAATGTTGATTTGGATAGAAAACCTGACAATCAAAAATATTGATGTTCAAAAAACTTCGTTTACAAATTGTCGGTAGATGACTTTAAAATTTAATATCTCTGGTAATATTAATTGCACCAGGCAACACTGGTTTGTTTGATACGACTAAATGATTGCGGACGATAAAGAGTGGATCAAGTACGACAATAATGAGCAAGTTGAAAATTCATAACAAAACAAGAAATGACATCAAGAAAAATATTGCTGCGTGTCTGGTGGGATTGGAAAATAATTGTTTATTGTGACCTTCTATAGCCTGGTCAGACGATTGATTTTGATCTCAGCTGTCAACAATTATCAGGATAGAGGCAAGCAATTCAATTAAAACGTCCAGAATTCATCAACAGAAAAGATGTGTTCCATCATGACAACTCCAGACCACACATATCCCGACGGAAACAGAGAGAGTTTAAATAGGAAGCTTTGATGCATCAACCATGTAGCCCGAATTTTGCGCTTTTAGATTATTGTTTATTTGGATCTCTGCAGAACTCTCTGAATGATGTACGCAATTGAATCTGTTTTTCGCTCAGAAGTTCAACGCTGATGGAATAATGTCTTTACCGTAAAATTTTTATTTCATTTAATAAAACTAGTTTTAAATAGAGGAAAGCGTTTAATTTTTGGTTAAATTTCTAAACGAACTCTTTCGATCACCTATTTTAAAATTTAATTGTAAATATGTTAGATATACTGAACTAGGAAACAAATACACTTAAAACACTGCGTTATTAATTCACTAAAGAAAATTAAAAAAAGAATTGTGTTTAAAAAAATTTTGGTATACTATAATTTTTCTTGATCCTTGACAATGTGTAAAAATTCTTGTAAATCAAGCGAAATCAAGGCCATCTGGCAACCATAATTGTTCCCCAGGTAGTTCAACCTATATACTTATTCCTCGATTTGCACTATACTTTTTTACACAATTTTTTAGTTTCCTTGTAAATCGAGATATATACCACTCTATTAATTCATATGATTGTAAAATACCAACAAATTTAAATTAAATATTTGTTTTTTCGGACAAAGGAAAATACATGTGGACATAAAGGCAGACCTCGTTGACTTCTATTGAAAACTTCCAGTAATTGGGCAAATTGAGCAGCATCCATCCTGATGTTTTCTTTTCAATTATTTTTCAAGCGTTGTATGTAAATATGTTGAATTTAATTTGATTTTTTTCCTTTTTCCCGTCGCCACTTTTCTATCCTTATCTTTTGTAATTAAAAATGATATGCACGCGCTTATAATTCAATACATCTTTATTTAATGCAATCAAATTTGAGAGTAAAAAAATAATGAATAAAAAGGAATGCAATAGCTATGACATTTTAAGGTTGCCATATTAATCTAATATCAACAGTAGGACACTACATGAATACACCTTTTAACAAAACGGCGCAACATCTAACGCTGCTAAAATATACTATGCGAATCTTATATTACTTTTCTGTAAAATCTACGTTATGTTGTTTTAGTAATTACTGCAAAAATGCCTTTAAAGGCACTAACAGATTTAGTTGTTCGATATGTCAAAAATTTTGCATATGTTTGTTCAGAAAGTGCAATATTAGAGAATTTATTTATTTATTTTATTTTTTATTTATTTTTTTATTTATTTATTAGTTATTAGTATTAGTATTAGTATTAGTATTAGTATTAGTATTAGTATTAGTATTAGTATTAGTATTAGTATTAGTATTAGTATTAGTATTAGTATTAGTATTAGTATTAGTATTAGTATTAGTATTAGTATTAGTATTAGTATTAGTATTAGTATTTAGTAGTATTAGTATTAGTATTAGTATTAGTATTAGTATTAGTATTAGTATTAGTATTAGTATTAGTATTAGTATTAGTATTAGTATTAGTATTAGTATTAGTATTAGTATTAGTATTAGTATTAGTATTAGTATTAGTATTAGTATTAGTATTAGTATTAGTATTAGTATTAGTATTAGTATTAGTATTAGTATTAGTATTAGTATTAGTATTAGTATTAGTATTAGTATTAGTATTAGTATTAGTATTAGTATTAGTATTAGTATTAGTATTAGTATTAGTATTAGTATTAGTATTAGTATTAGTATTAGTATTAGTATTAGTATTAGTATTAGTATTAGTATTAGTATTAGTATTAGTATTAGTATTAGTATTAGTATTAGTATTAGTATTAGTATTAGTATTAGTATTAGTATTAGTATTAGTATTAGTATTAGTATTAGTATTAGTATTAGTATTAGTATTAGTATTAGTATTAGTATTAGTATTAGTATTAGTATTAGTATTAGTATTAGTATTAGTATTAGTATTAGTATTAGTATTAGTATTATTAGTATTAGTATTAGTAGTATTAGTATTAGTATTAGTATTAGTATTAGTATTAGTATTAGTATTAGTATTAGTATTAGTATTAGTATTAGTATTAGTATTAGTATTAGTATTAGTATTAGTATTTAGTATTAGTATTAGTATTAGTATTAGTATTAGTATTAGTATTAGTATTAGTATTAGTATTAGTATTAGTATTAGTATTAGTATTAGTATTAGTATTAGTATTAGTATTAGTATTAGTATTAGTATTAGTATTAGTATTAGTATTAGTATTAGTATTAGTATTAGTATTAGTATTAGTATTAGTATTAGTATTAGTATTAGTATTAGTATTAGTATTAGTATTAGTATTAGTATTAGTATTAGTATTAGTATTAGTATTAGTATTAGTATTAGTATTAGTATTAGTATTAGTATTAGTATTAGTATTAGTATTAGTATTAGTATTAGTATTAGTATTAGTATTAGTATTAGTATTAGTATTAGTATTAGTATTAGTATTAGTATTAGTATTAGTATTAGTATTAGTATTAGTATTAGTATTAGTATTAGTATTAGTATTAGTATTAGTATTAGTATTAGTATTAGTATTAGTATTAGTATTAGTATTAGTATTAGTATTAGTATTAGTATTAGTATTAGTATTAGTATTAGTATTAGTATTAGTATTAGTATTAGTATTAGTATTAGTATGATGAATGAATTTAAAAAATGGAGTCCATTTATTATTCAAAGGGGATTAAAAGCATTTTCTACACTAATTGATTCTATCAGCCAACTTACAGATGGCAATCTACTAATTTTGGTCCGTAACCAGGTCAATTACACAACTAGAAGCGATAATGGTGTTGTCCATTGCAACGGTAATATGATTCTTACTTCCAATTTATGCAATTTGCCTAAAGTCATTGACATAGCCTGGTATAAGTTAAAAGTTTAAACTTATTTTTCCAAATCCAATGCACTTCCGCTATAGCCAACTTTTGGGACATTCAAGTTCCTGTGTTTCATGCAATTTACCACCTCATGAATCTGATATATGTTCTATATTACAATGTGCCAATTGTTAAGAATCACATCCAGCATCAGAAAAAATATGTCCTTGCTATGTTCAACAAAAAGAAATCAATAAAATTCAAACATTAAAAAAATTAAAACTCCCTCGACTAAATTCAGATAACTGTTCTTTTAATAAAATGGATATATCCACATCTACAACTAAAAAAACTAAAACATCTAAAATTAAAAAATCATCAAAAACTAATACTATAGATTACACTTCTTCTATTAAAAACAACCAAACTAAACCCATCATAAGTATTTCTGAAAAAACTAACTTATTTAGTGAAGACTGCAACTTTTTTGATCTTTCATCTTCTCCTTATTGGAAAAAATAGCTCAAAATCTTATTAATAAACAAGATTACTTTTTACCATCTTCCGAAAAATGGAAAATTCTGATAATTAACTGCAAATTAAAAAAATTATACTTTACGTTTTAGATATGACTGATTTTTGCATATTGCAATGGAACATTAAAGGTTTTATGAACAATTTAAATAAATTGAACAATTAATTAATATTAATATGAACAATTTAAATAATTTAAATAAATTCAGGAACCACATTGCTCACATAATTTTAATCCCCTTCCACCTAAAAGATACTCCACATATTTTTACTACTCTCCTCTTAATACCACTTCTAAACAGGGATTTGGAATAATGATAAAGAATAATATTCCACATATATTAATCAATATCCATTCATCACTACAAAATTGGCTATAGAAATATACTTTAATATTACGTTTTCAGTTATTTCATTGTATATACCGCCGACTGAGCCTTTTTTTTACGTTACAGCTTACTAAACTATTTGACTACACAACGAATTCAAATTATGTCATAGGGGATTTTAATTCCTGGTATGTAGCTTATGGATCCCATGCGATTATTTCATCTAACTTATATATCCTAAATGATGGCCGCCCGACTCATTTCTCTACACATGGTTCACTTACCCATATTGACATTGCCTTGTGCTCTCTCAAACTTTACTTGGTTTAACAGCATGGAATATACTGGATAAGATGTATAATAGTGACCATTTTCCGATTATTATAAAAGTTAATTTGAAGAATAATAGGAAAAGATATTTCAATAGAAAATTTCTTATAAACCTAGCTGATTGGAAAAATATTCTATTATGGTCGATAACGAATTTCATAAGAAACCCCAATCTGTCAATATAAATAAAGAAGCTTCACTAATTACAAAAGTAATTAAGACTAATGCTAATGCTTTAATATTCCAGTCATCTTTAAAGAAAAAGTCTAATCTTGAACAAGGAACTTTCTTTACTACGCAATGAAAAGACAAATTGATTGAGATTTCGTAGTGAAATGAAAAAGTAGAAAAGAATAAGTTATGAGAATTTTACGAATATCATTAATCGTGATTCAACAATTGCAAATATTTGGAGCAAAATTAATAAATTTTCGAATAAGAATGTTAACAGACCAGGGGTGCGCTAAAAGAGAAAAACATTTAAAATTATAAATACATTGAAGTTAAACCGCTGTAAAGAATAGGTATTCATACAAAGTATAAACATGCATAAATTTATGTAGCTTATTATTAACACTTCTCGGTGTAGAAATCAAAATTTTAGCTCTCTTCAAAATCTCTTAAAATGAAAAAACTCAAAAGCATGCGCTACACCCCTTCTTCGTTGACAACTAACAAGTCATTAAAATATTTTTGTGTCTCACACACATATTTTTTGTTGTAGTATGCTGTTTACCTAGGTTAAATGGGATTGTGCTATAACTGTCTGAGGGGGCCAAGTTCTTAGGAGTTTTCTTGGATAGGAAACTTAATTGGAGGGAAAATACCCTTTTGAGAATGAATAAGGGCTTTAATGCCTACTATACGGTTAGAAGTGCCATTGGTAAAAGATGTGGTCTTCGCCCAGCGATGGTGAAGACTCCATAGTCATACCTGTATTCACCTATAGCTGTATCGTATGGTGGATTGCCTTGGAAAATGCCAATCGGAGGAGGCTTCTGAATAAGGTGCATAGGTGTGTTGCTACGGCATATGTGGCGCCTTTAGAAGTACTCCTCAGGTTGCAGCGAAGAGAAGGGCTGCTAGGCGCTTTTATTTATTTATTTATTTGATCAATTCAATGCAACAAGAATATTTCTTATATTAAAGTATTGGTTAGAGAACTTGTTATATCTATGAATACATTTACGAATAAAAAACTAACAACAAATTAAAAATTTTGAAATAAAAAAATAAAAAATTAAAAAGTTAACTATATCAAATATTAATTATCTGAACAAAAATAATATTTCGAATTTACATATCAAAATAATTATCAATATTGCAGAAAATAACTAAGAAAAGTTCTTGAATATAGCTTGGTGCCATAATCCTAAGTTCAAAATACCTAAACAATCTTGTAATAATAATCCAAATAATCAGAAATCACGGAAAGGCCCTGTGCACAGATTTTCTGTCGTTTACAATTTTATTATTATTATTATTGGTGCTGGTTATAAATTTCAATGAATGTCAATTGGTACAAAAATAATCTCTGCTACAATGAAACAATGCTTACTCACAAGCTCTAAATAAACTCAAGGATACCAAGCTAAAGTTTTTACTCGCCAGGTCAAAAACGAAAATGTTTAAGATCATGGTATTACTACGGTTTGATATTAAAACCATGGTAGATAGAAGAATTTAAAACAGAATTCAACATTACTCCCTTAAATATTAAAGAAGTTCTTACCTGGAAATCGTCAGATGATGACGCTATTTATATGTTAGAGTTTAATAAAATGCAGGCAGGCAAACGTGAAATTATCAAAATTAGGTATTTTTATGGCATTCGCGTTTACTGGAGAAACCCTCTTAAATCTAAAAAAGAACCGAATCAATCCACAAAGTGCTCCATGTTTGGACATGGCGCCCCAAATTGTCTTAAATCCTCAGTGTGCACTGCCTGCTCCGGTTCTCATGATTTTTCTACATGCCCAATCAACAAAACGTCTCAAGATGGTCCAGTTATTTATAAATGTTTTAATTGTAGATCAAAAAAAATTTTTAAATATTACCCATAGAGTCGATGACCCCAGATGCCCTTGCCGTAAGGAATATTTTGAATTGCGTGTGAAAATATCCAACAAATCTGAAATTAAAAATGTAATAAAAAGCAAGCCTGAAGCTAATGCTATGCCAAATGACGTATCTTAAGGAGCACGATAAAATTTCTAAGTATACCCCATTGGCGATAGAAATTAAAGAACCATGGAATCAACAGAATAAAGAATTTATCCCTATAGTGATATCTGCTACAGATATTAATACAGAAATGTTTTCGAAATATATGGATTAGCTAAATATAGATAGAAAAGCAGTGCTTCTGAAAACTGCGAATATTGTTCGAATATTTTTGAAGGATTATCAGCGAACATTAATACTAATTTAAGAAAAGCAAGCCGCAATAATAGCAATAGTGAGACCCTTGATACC
Organism: Wohlfahrtia magnifica; assembly: GCA_023159175.1. Lineage (NCBI taxonomy): Eukaryota > Metazoa > Arthropoda > Insecta > Diptera > Sarcophagidae > Wohlfahrtia > Wohlfahrtia magnifica. Next base: position 394,560 of record JAKWBJ010000149.1, on the reverse strand, counting down.
ACAGGCTGAAAATGTCTAATTCATTAATTATGATACATCGGATTGCGAGTACGAAGAACATCGTTTTTTCCAATCAATAATTCAAATCCGAAGTACAGTCAAGTAGTACGTGGAGAAGCTTATAATGACGACTGTAACGACATATCTAACGAGCAGCTTCTAGATATATATTTTCAAGCACTCAAAAAATGTAGAAATAAATATGACAAATTAAGAATTTTTGGCAACATGTTACATCATGTCATATAACTTAATTTTAAATAGAACCAACGTTATGCATTGGAATGCGCAAGGCGTAACTACAAATTCAACAGTTTTTATGTGATTTTAAAATTGACATTGCTTTCATAAACGAGACTTTTTTGAATGAAAACCTTAATTTTAGACTAACCATCTATTTAGCATATGGAGACGATCGGTCGACACATGGAGGAGGAGTTATAATAGCAGTAGGAAACACTATTGCTCATGAATTATTACCTAAACCCTAAACCACTACTATTGAAGCATTATCCATATTAATATTTATTAATGGGAGTCGAACGATTTTGACATCTGCATATTGTCCTCGTTATACGCAGTCTTTAATATTTGATATTAATAAATTAACTAACCATTCACCAGATTTCTTTATTTTTGGTGACTAACGCTCACAATACTAGTTGGAACCATAGTTCCAAAAATAGGTCAGGTAATGTGCTTTTTCAACAAAACTCCTACAGTCAAATTATATATACTTTCCATATGAAATTACTCGTTACGGGCAAGGAGCTAATTTTGTTCAACCCTCATGTGTTGATATTGCTTTGTCGAACTCCAATTTATATATGTCACAACTGATGACTCATCAAGATCGACTTAATTTTGATCATGTCCCTTTAATTTCTATTTATGGGAACATCGAAGAATCAAGACGATTTGTACCAATGTATCACTTAGCTAATTTGAATGTTATTAATCAGTGGGTGTGAAACTAAAATCAGTCGTAACGAGAAACTCTGCCTATATCTAGAAATAATGTGGAAATTGTTCTTGAATCGCTAGTCTTAATAGCTAAAGGAGCGCGAGTGAAAGTGCCAATAACAGTTCCAATAAAAGAACTTAGTATGTGGCATAAGAAAATATCACCTCTTAGTAAATATTTAATAAGTTAATATTTTAACACCGTAATTTACAAAGAAGCACTAATCCTTTTACAAGAACTACAGTTTCCACAACTCTAAGAATGATAAATAATCTGATCAATTACCACCTTGACAATGTCAGAAATCAGAATTGGTCAAATTTCATTTCTAAATTGACTCCAGGAAGTCAGAAGTTTTGGCTAATATCAAAAATTTTTCTTTAAAAAAATCCACTATAAAGACTAGTTGTAGACAATCTAGAAATATGTGATAGCAAAGGTAAAGCAGATGCAATTGCAGACGTTTTTCAAAATATTGAAAAAATTGCCATAACATACCGTAGTTAAAATTTATAATTTTTTTAATGTAATGGATACTTTCCCAAATTATTTAAAAAAGTAAAATTATTCCCATATGAAAGCAAGGAAAGAATGCAAAATGTCCTACCAGCTACGGGCCAATAACTCATCTAAGCATTTTAGATAAAATACGGGGTGTCCGCCGGGAAGGTATACTACTTTGTTTGTTTATAATTTTTGATTATATGAAAGAGAATGGATATTATATCGATAAATGTTTTATTTAATGTCAGCAATTATGCATGGAATACAACATCAGATAAATGCCCGCCTCTGTTAGCCTCACAAATGCGAGCCCTTTTGAGCATATTTTTCATTACAATGTGTGAGAACATTTCACGCGGTATTTCATTAATTTCATCACTAATATTTTGTTTGAGTTGCTGCAGCGTTTCTGGTTTGCTTGCATAAGCCTTGTATTTCAGATATCCCCACAAAAAGAAGTCCGGAGCAGTCAAATCAGACGACCGTGGAGGCCAAACAACATCACCATTCCTTGAAATAATTTGTTGTGGAAAGAGGTCTCGCAGTAATTTCATTGTAATCCTGGCTGTATGCGATGTGGCACGTCGTGTTGAAACCACATGTTAGTCAAACCCAAAGCATGCCTTTGTGGCGTTAAAAAGTTTTTAATCATATCACGATATCACTCCACATCGACAGTTAGCGTTACGCCGTTTTCAGTTTCAAAGTAAGGTTCAATGATTGCTACTGACCAAATTGCACACCAGACTGTCACTTTTAATGGATGCAAAGGTGACTGATGAATAATTTAAGGGTTTTTCATTGTCGCCAGAGGCGACTATTCTGTTTATTCACATAACCATTCAAATGAAAATTAAATTTCACGTAACTTTCTCAGCGTCACAGTAATCGATGATTGATTTTGATAAAATAACGCTTAAAACACGTTGATTTACTGAATATTTTTCCATAATAAATTTGCCACGTCTCTACTTCACGACTGCCAAATATGAACTGTCAAGACTAATGTTCACCAAAATGGCGGCAAAACAAAATAGTATATCTCCCGGCGGACACCCTGTACTCGAAAATATAGTTTTTGAAAAGAGTTTTTAAAAATGCCATTTGAAAAATGTTACATTTTGAACCAGGTATGCATTTTTCAATGGAATTTTAGAAACCATTAGTATAAAAATGTGTGCCCTAGTGTGGGATCAGGGCTCAACAAACAGAAAATGCTCCTATAATAGTTGTGGTATGGTATGGTAGGTAAGACACCCGCCTACCAACCAAGAGGTCCTCGGTTCAGAACCAGGCCATACCATCTGATAATTTTCAACAGCAGTATCACCTCATAGCACTGCTAGCGACTGGTATGACTATTTACGCTATGAAATACTTCTCTAACTAATGCATATACCATTCGGAGCCGGCGTGAAGTTATATGTTATAGTTCAACGAGTCTAATAATAGAATCGTGTGCAACTCATTGATTGAGAGAAGTCGTCTCCCTTGTTCCACTTGTGGTGTCGCGAGAATTATGTATGTATGTAATATTCAAATATCTTTGGAAAGGTTTTTTTTGAAATTAATGGACAAAAAGTGTGTTGTATGTATGATTTTCCACAATTGTTGAAGGCTTTGCGAAATGGATGGATAAAGTGCGACCTAAAAACACCAGATGGAAATGCCAGTTTTTAAATAATTAAAGAACTTTGCGATATAGAAATAAATGTATAAACTGAAATGTAAAATTTGACACAGAAACATGTTTTTCCCAATTCATTTGAAAAAATTCGCGACAAATTTGCAACACAAGTTTTAGGTAGAATAGTTGCCGCTGCCATTATGCCATGGTCGAAACTGCAATTTTTAAGGCAAGTTCAACAGAAGTAGTGTTTTAAATATAAACAGACAAGTCACTCAAGTTGTGTGTCGCATGTCTATTTACGCACGTCTTCTGGAAACACAATATTAGTTGCTCCATCAGATATATTAATGGATGCCTGCAAAAAGCAAATTATTATATTCCACAAAATTTTTAAGGATGAGCCACAGAGAGTTGGTATTAAATCTTTTATTATTGAGTCGTGTAAACGGTCGACTCCAGAATGGTTTGATAATTGTCTTCGTTACAGGCTGGAGATATTAGACTTTCTTTTAATACTACTTCTTAGAAAGCATTGCACTTGGTCTGCTGAAAAAGGCGGTTTTAAATAAAGTAAAGTAAGAATTCTCTCAAATGAATAACTTTATAATTTGTTTTTATAATAATTTTAATTTTATCAATTAGTTTATTTATACATCTTAATTAAAAGTTTTACATATAACAACCTTTATATTATAATATCAGTATACAAATCGTATTAGTATATTGTTGTTCTCAGTGGAGGACAACAAATAATATTACCTTATTATATCAAATTTACTTATTATCCTTAAATGGATAGATTGTAAATAAAAATTAAGAGAAAAAAAATAAAAGTCTATTTTTGGAATTTATTAAGTGTACATGGACAAAAACAAAATTTTAAATTTAAATTTTTATACAAAAATAAAATTACGATACTTCATAAATGTACAAAAATAACATTTAACTTAAGTATTTTTGAAATGTTCTAATTAATTTAACATCAGTTTTTTTTTATTGAAAATAATAAAAATAAATAAATACACATTATAATTTTGCAAACTTATTTCTAAGTGAAAAATTTATTTAGAATTTTTTAACATTAGTGTAATAATAATTATTTGTACTTATATGTACTTATTTACTTATAATATTATTATATATTGTTACGAAAATGAAAATGCTAAAGACAAAATTCACCATATCAGTGACTTATTATGAGATTTTAGCTATAAAATTTATTGGCTTGTGTTAAGGCTTAATAACTGCCATAATTACTTGTACTAATTGAGAGTGCTACCACCCGCATGTCTAACGGAGTTGCCAATGCGATTCCTTTTTGTGTTAATAATTTTAGACCCTTTGAATTTACGCAGATAAATCGAAGATTCATTACTGTACTAGAACATTCGAAATTAATAATGAAATACTGTAAACAGATGGCGCATTGCGTTCGGTGAGTAGTTATCATTTGGCCGTCAATAAATAAAGTTGTGTTAAAGCGAAAATAAAAAGTAATGTATAAGCGAATTTGTGGTATTAAGACATAGTGTATAAAAGTTATAGTGGAATAAATAAAATTATAACAACAACAAACGTGAAGTTTATTTTATTTTAACGCAATTTAACGAACTCAAACGTTTTAAAAAGGATAAAACGTAATATTGGTGTCAGAAGTGGGATTGCGATATAAAATAAAATAAATAGAAATTTGAAAACAACAAAAATGAGATTAAAAAATTAAATTCCTAGAATTAAAAGTGGACAGGCTCAAATGCGAGTCAAATAAATTAGAGCAAAATGCTTTTGGCTGAGGTACGAAAAACATGTAGAGCTGAAATTCGAGAAACTTCTAAGGCTGATAATGAAAAGCTTATGGAAAAAATTAATGCTGTGGCGAATGCACAAGAAATTTCTAGAGCTGATAACGAAAAACTTTTGGCACAGGTAAAAGAGAATTATGGAGCTGAAAACCAGAATTTTCTGGCAAAAATTGAAATGAAACTTTAGAAAACTTCTATTGAGCTACTAGAAATCTGTAGAGTTGAAATACGAGAAGCTTCTAGAGCCGATAACTAAAAGCTTTTGGCTGAAGTACGTGAGAATTCTAAAGCTACAACTGATAAGTTACAGAAAATATATACAACGGTAAACAAGAGAGTAGATGCGGTAAAGAAGAGAATGTTAAACCTAGAACAATAAATTGAGGTAATTGAGGAGAAAATAAACAGTCTCCAGTGCTAAAAGCCGGTACCAGTGCGTATCGTACCAGAAGCTTCCAGCAGAATAAAAACACCTTGCTTTGATGGTAGCTCACCCCTATCCGTATTTAAATTCAAATTCGAGACAGTGGCGGATAGAAGCGGATGGGACGATGAAGAGAAGGCTCTCGAACTAATTTTGGCGTTAAAGTAGCAGAAGTTATGGAAACAATGCCAGCTAGCTACAGAAAGAACTACAATGACTTAATAGTGGCGCTACAGCGTAAATTTGGCGATGAGCATAAACGAGAGCTGTATCGTATGGAATTAAGGTGCCGATCGCAAAAGGCTAATGAATCATTACAAGCCTTTGCAAAATAGAGAGGTTGGTGCAGCTAACCTATCTAGGGGAAAATAACCCACTAATAGATCATCTCAAGACCGAAGCCTTCGTCAACGGCATACGAGACCCTGATGTCGAACCAGCTGTATGTGCAACACAAAAGACAACCTTTCAAGATACTGTGGCGTTCGCACTAGCTCAGGAGACAGCTCCTCGCGCGATACACAAGTTACGTAATCTAGGAGTTGTGGCAGAGAAAGATGATGAAATCAACAAAATAGAGGAGGTGGTAAAGCGGCTCCTAGCTGAGCAGAAGTTAAAATTGAAATGTTCTAATTGCGGAAAAAGCGACCACTTCCAGAGAAACTGTAAAGCGCAAGAGCCCTACAATCTCCATATCAGTGATGCAGAAAAATAACAGCAACCTTACAGCATGCGGGTACATTTATGACAGACAACGTACCTGCACTATAGATACCGGTGCGACGCAGTCTATCATCAGAACTGATATAGTGAAGGAAATGTGTAAGGTCAGACTACTAATAGCTACTGGAGAGTCTGTCACCGTCTATGGAAAAATTGAGGTGAAGGTGATTATATCGAACATTACATTAAGCCATATTTTTATTGTAGCCGATATTATAGACGAGGTTATCATTGGTGCCGACTTTATGATTATTCATGGCATCAATTTGAATATGGGGCAACAGACAATGAGTTGGCATAATGTAGATATACCTCTGGCGTGGGATACCAGCATCAAGTGCACGCCAGAAGATTAGTTCCTGTCAAACAACAAAAACTACCACCTCAGACTGAGTCATTGACATGGGCGCATATGGAGGAAGATTGTGAGGGCAACCGCTTGTGGGTAGTAGAACCAGCAGAAATTAAGGACTTGTTATCAGCAAAGGCTCTCGTCAAATCTAATAAAAAGGAATAGTACCAGTGAAAATGCTCAATTTATCAGGCCACGAAAAATTCATTTGTGAAAACTCCGAGGTAGGCAAATGTGCTTCAGTAGAGGCGGTAATAAACAGCGAACGATTGCCGGAAGCTGCCAATATTTCAGCCAAGGACCAACAGGTTTTTAACGAAAATTTAGCAGCTTCAGAATGAAATAAAGCCAAAAATTTGCTAAAGAAGTACGCCTTCGTATTCGCCACTAAAAATTAAAATCAAGGCAGAACAGCTAAGTCAAACATGAAATAAACACTGGTGGAGCGAGATCGATAAAACAGGCACCCAGAAGTATACCTCTGGCAAAATGTAATGAGGTTAAGGAGCTGGTCAATGAAATGGAGAAGAGCGGTGTAATTAAACCATCATTTAGTCTTTGGAGCTCACCTGTAGTCTTAGTTAAAAAGAAAGATGATAATATAAGATTCTGTGTAGACCAAAGGAAGCTAAATGATGTCACTAAAAAGGACAGCTATCCGCTATCAAGAATTGACGATGTGCTCGACACGCTAGCCGGAACAAAATGGTTCTCTAGAATCTTAATGAATTAGCTTTTGGGACTCTGCATATATTGCAGACGCTTCGTACCTAATTTTGCGAGCGTGGCAGCAAGCTTACATGAAATCTAAGGCATTTCATTGGGGTGAGTCACAAGAAAAGGCGTTTCAGACACTAAAAGCCCTATTGTGTGATGTACCATGTTGGCGCATCCAGTCACAGGTGAAAAATTCATCTTTGACAGTGATGTTAGTGGACATGGTGTTGGTGGTCTACTTTCACAGCTGGTCGATGGGACCAAAAAAGTCGTAGGATACTATAGCCGCACGCCGTTAAAGCCTGAACGGAATTATTGTGTGGCTCCACGTGAGCTACTGACAGTGCTAGAATGCATAAAACATTATCACAAGTACCTATATGGTCAACATTTTCTGCTAAGGACTCATCATTCCGCACTACGATGGCTGCTGCAATTTAAGAACCCTTAAGGACAGCTGGCACGTTGGATTGAGCGCCTCCAGGGTTATGACTTTAGCATTGAACACCGAAGTGGCATAAAGCACGGAAATGTTGATGCTCTTTCACGTCAACCTTGTAATTTGGAATGCAAACATTGTTGAAAGCTGAGCGGAAGGAGTCCATCATTGATATCCGGCTAACGCAAATAGATGCAAACGAAACTGGTCAGGAGCACAAAGGATTGACCTAATATTGACAAAGGTTATAGTAGCAAAAGAAGAGGACATACGGCCCACCCGCAGTGAAATATCAGCAGAACGTCCTCTTACAAAAGCGTATTGGGCACAATGGGATAGTTGGAAGTTAATTAATGGGTGCTTATATCGCCATTTGGGAAGTGCAGATGGCAAAACTGTATCCAACCTAATAGTAGTGCCTTCCTTCAAAATTAAAGAAGTCTTTAATGAGTTCCATAATGGAGCAGGCAGAGGACACCTTGAGGTGACAAAACGTTATTATTGGGTTGGATGTAAGCTAGCAGTGGCAGATAGGATAGCAAACTGTGCCCAGTGTATTGCAGCTAAAGGTCCAGTAAGAAGAAGCCGAGGTCAGCTGCAACAATATTACCCGGGGTGCACCATTCCAGCGGATAGCAATGGACGTAGCAGGCTCTTTTCCTGTGAGTGATGCCGGAAATCGTTATGTTCTCGTCGTGATGAATTACATGGAAATGTAATCCATCCAATATAAGTGTTTTTGAGAACAACTGGTTATGCCGCTATGGGATTCCAATAGAGCCGATCAGGGTAGAGTTCACTATATTCAAAGAAATATGTGGAATGGTGGAACGATTTAATCGAACCCTGGAGCAATACTTGCGAAAAGTAGTAAGCGAGCATCAGAAGGATTGGGACGAACACCTACTGAGGTTTCTACTAGCGTGCCGATCAGCTGTCCATAACTTAACATCTAAATCCTCTGTCAAAATTATTTTTGGGATCGAACTAAAACTACCTGGTGACTTAAAGTTTGGTGTTAAGCCTAACACAAAAAGGAATGCCACATATGTTGAAAAACAGGAATGCCTCAATGAATATATGATCGTGCTGCAAATACAGAAAGACAACTGGTTCTACTCTACAACCCACAGCGTAAAAAAGGATTATCTACCAAGCTGCGAACTAACTGGAATGGACCTTACAAAGTAGTATTCGTGACGAACAGGCTTAAGCTGGAGGCAGTGTTACGAAAATGAAAATGCTGAAGACAAAATTCACCACATCAGGGACTTATGAGATTTTAGCAATAAAATTGATTGGCTTTTGAGGCTTAATAACTGCCATAATTACCTGTACTTATTAAGAGTGCTCCCATCCGCATGTCTAACGGAGATCGGTTCCTTTTTATGTTTATAGTTTCAGACCATTTGAAGCGTTAAGCGAAGATTGGTGTCTGTACTAGATCATTCGGAACTAATAATGAAATATTATAAAAAGATGGCGCATTGCGGTTGGTGAGCAGTTATCATTTGGCTGTCAATAAATAAAGTTGTGTTAAAGCGAAAATAAAAAGTGATGTATAAGCGAATTTGTGGTATTAAGACATAGTGTATAAAAGTTATAGTGGAATAAATAAACAAACGTGGAGTTTATTTTATTTTAACGCAATTTAAACAAAGTCAAACGTTTTAAAAAGGTTAAAACGTAGCAATATGTACATGTATGGATTATAAAAAGCACCAAACATTCGGTGTAGATTAATATATTTTCGTTTGTACAACAACAAAATAAATATGCTTTTCCCATATTAATTTGCACATTCATATTGTTTGACTGTATTCTTATTCATACACATTTTTTAATTTATTTAAAATACCCAGCGGTAAAAATATGCATAACGTAATCGCCGATGTAAGCAATACATAGTAGCAGTCAGTAATGACGCTTTGCGTTAATTCTCCACTTATATATAACATAGAAGTGTCATAGGCTGCTTAATCGGCGCGCTCTCGCTTAAAAATTAAACAACGATGTAAGCTAGTAAAACTACAACTGCAGGTAAATTGAAATTTAAGTTCCAAGTGAGCTAACCGATACTTCTACGAACAGAGAGATGTTAAAACATAATGCATATAAATAACACTTCAATTTACATTCGTAAGTTAAGGGTAAGTGACTTTACTACTATTCTTAATGATTTTGTAATCGAAAGATTAATGTGTGTTAAATTCAGCCAAAAAAAACGGCAGCATTTTTTATTTTTATTAATTTATTATACATAATTTTATTAGAAAATCCTAATGGTAATTTAACATTTTAAAATTAAATATAAGGAATAAATATGGTACATCTAAACAATTCAAATTCTGAGAAAATCATGAACTGGTTTCTTTCAACTCTTTTGCAAAATATCCGTTTTTAAATGCTTTAGAATTCTGAAAAAAAATATGTATAAAAAAATTTTATGAAATACCGAAAATTGCATCCTGCAAAGCATCAAATTCTTTAACGCCTTTGTTTCCATTTCCCCGTCATAGTTCATGGATAAATACAAGTCGCTATGCAAAATTTTATCTAATCCACTTGGTTGTAAAATGATTTTTATTTTTGCAATCTAAAATGAAATGTATACGCTAATCTTAAACTATTATTTTTGTCTTTGAAAACTTATATAGGAATCTGGATCTTCCAAAATAACCTTATTCACTTCTCCATATATTCCAGAGTTATTTCAACCAATTGTTAAGCAATTGATATGCTTTGGTTATTACACATTAATCACATAAAAAGAAAAAAAGTTTAACTCATATGTAAAATACAAAATTAATTTTGTTTGACGCCGTCTTCATAAATACATACAAAAGTAACGGTATGTTCTTATTTTTAGTACATTTTAGATAAATATAAAACAACACTTTAGTAAGCAGTCACTGACTCCGGCGCTTATATTGTAATCTAAGTTTTTTTTTTTGTTATGTGCATATGATATTCTAGATTACGTCTAATTTACATTTTAAGTACTTTAAACCTCTCTTAAAATGTAATGCTGACGTCATTGATGATTGTCTAGGTACTTCGGCTTATTTACCGCTGGGTAAAGGATAGCGCAACAACAAAAAAAAAAAAGAAGCACACATGAAAATATATGTGTGTAAACCAGCGTCCGGCAAACTAATATTAATGCATTTGGAATTGTGGTAGTAGTAAAAAAATCCGGATTAAGATTTAATATTTTTCCAGAAACAGAAAAAATTTAACACATCTTTAACTTCGCACTTTTTGACAAATTGAAACAGGGTTGCTAATAATAAATTTTTGTATTTAGTTTTATTAAATTTAAATAATTTAATAATCAATAATGTGATATTTTTCGGCTTTAGGTCCTTTTTATATTGTTAATAAATTAGAAATTTGAAAAAAAACGTACATTCCATTTTGGTATTACACGTTATTAATTTTTGTTATGCCAATATTTCGACTAACATCGTTCGTCATCTTCAGGGTAGTTATAACACTCTACAACAACAACAACAAAAATAATAATATAATAATTTTATCAAAGTTCGATGCTTATTTATGGGCATTGTCAGTGGCTTCTACCAATAAGGAAGGAAATCCAAAGAAGTCAAGAAAAAATATTTAAAAAAAACTTAAATAATTAATTCACAATTCATAAACTTTTCATCGTTTAATCTTATTCATGCGTCATAGCATGATAATTTCATAGTTAAAAAAACAATAATAGAAATAATAATAGTAGCTTAAATTATTTAAATTTTTCAGACATCTGGAAATATTATCGTTAGCAGCAAGGAACGTATTTATCTATATGAATATACTCAATGCGTTCATGAGAGTACACAGCCAAGATTTAAGTACATTGACTTTTTACCTTTCAAATTTTTTGTGAACCTTAATTTTGTGCCGCTAAAACTAAATTTGGCTGAAAACGTAATTGCATGTATGAATAATCGGTATTGCGTTGCATTTCGTGTTGTAGATGTTTTAGCCAGCAATGCATGTACAAGTGGTGATTTGGATTTTAAAAACACAGTAATAAATGGTTACGACTTGCATGAAAATGGAGACATTGAAGCAGAAGATGCTATATCAAATTCAGAATCTAGTATTGCAAGCAAGACAAGTGCTGGGCCTTCTAGCCATAGCCATAATAGTTTTGAAACAGATTCTTTGGAAACTACTGCCAGTGGGCGGCCTACAAATGGCTTTACAGGAAGAACTCCTATTGATTTCAATGTAGCTCGCATGGTTAACTCTGCTTGTGGTCGAGATTTTGAAGTAGAATTAAGGTCACAATGGGAGCAAACTGATACAGATGCTGGTTTAAATACTGCAAATAGTAAATGTAATATAACTTGTGATACTCAAGAAATAATAATAATGCCAGCAAAAGCAAATGAAATAAAAATTAAACTTGTCAATGAGGCAAAAGCAATGAATGTTCAAGTAATTAAATAAACTTTTATTTCTTATATGTGGTCACACTCTTAATAAGTTTGTTTAATTTAGCGCATATCATCAAGTAGCAAAGTAATATCAGCATACAATGAGGAAAATATGGTCCAGTATGATATTCGTAAATTATTACAAATCTGCATGAAAACTTCTGAAGTAGGTGGCGGGCGAGTTGTAGATATTTTACGCTGCATGGACTTAAAAGCTATTTACCAACGTGTCGACAGTGATAGTGATGAAATTGAGGATCCTGAATATGATATGGGTAACCAACAAGTGCCAGGAGCGATAACAACATCGAAACATGTTAATCGACGAACTTTAAAGTCTAATAAACACCAAAGTTGCATTGGTTTCGCTCTATTAGTTGCAAGTAGTGTGGATGGATATTTGTATCAGTTTTGTGCACAAGGTAAGACTCATTGAGCATATAATTGGAATATAAAACATTTAATAAGATTTATTGTTGTTTCAAATAAAGGAAAATGGTATAATGAAAACGAGAAGCCTATTGCTATCTATTCGTTTACTGCTCCAGTTCTGCAAGTTCATATTAACGATTATGTTATTTATGCGGTGACTACTGAATCAGTCGAAACACATACTTCAAGAATTGGTCATAAGCTATTTAATAATCGCTTTGAGTATCCATCAATAGCAGAACTTTTTCCTGAAGAGTCAAATCCTGATGTAAATGCACCAATAGCGGTGGCTGGACTTTGTTCGTTTATACACGTGCAGTATGTTTGTGTTAATCGTAATAATCTTGTACTAATAAGTAATGGTGCTGTAAATTCAACAAATGCTTCAGTTTCAAATGATAGTAATAATACGGCATTAAAAAGACGAAGTACAGGTGAAGGAAAACGTAATATAGCAGCTCGCTTAATTGCTGAGGCCAAAGCTAAGCATAATTTACTGCGTGGTAATTATTCTAATCAACAGTCTGTAATTAGTGAGTGGACTTTATACAACCTTGAGATACCACAGGTTGACCAAGTAGTAGATGATTTAGAGTCAATAGCTGAGACTTACCGCTCTGCTAGCAGTTCCAATTTTTATGATCTAATGGAGGAAGCTCATGTAATGTTAAGGATGAGTACATCTTTGCAATTTAACAAATTGACAGAAGAACAAGAATTCCTCTTGAAATGTAAGTTCATGGATAATTGTCGAAAATTGGCCGATTTTTCCATAAGATCGAAGAAGAAGGAAATATATATGCAGGCATCGGGATTCTATAAAATGTGTAACTTGCAATTATCGGAAATTTATGACAATTACATCAAAAATTTTCTCTTTATTGACGAAGAGAAAAGTCAAGAGTCTCAAAAGCCTTCAACTCCTGGTGATGACTCCTCAAAAATGGCGGAACTACTGCAGGGTCTGATTTATACAGTAAAATTGTTTTTAATGAATCTAGGAACAGATCGCTTAAAGTCATCATTCTTAAACCAATTGGTAAAACCATTCTTCACACCTAGCAGAGTTATAAAGCAAGGCTTTACACAAGTTTCACTGTCATTAGAGTTTCTTAATTTATTTATTAAATATTCCCCAGAAGATATAGCACAAGTCATGTTAGAATCTCCAGTTGTTGCTGATACCATAAGTGGGGAAATTATAAACTATTTAAAATTCTTAGACAAATTGTAAGTATAATTACTAAATGTTACTTCTATTAATAATAGAAAATCAATTATTCATTTATATACTTCAGGAAACCTGAAGATAATCTTTTACTGGCTGTAACATCCTGCAGAATGTCAAATTACATTTTATCTCAGGAAGTTATATCTCGTACTAATCGCCACGATTTGGCTGTTGCATTAATTAAGTATAAAAATGTTCTATTTGATGACTCAACAATTTTATATCAAAAACAAAAGCGTTCTAAAACAGATGATTATCACAACGGTTTATCTAAAACTAGTCCAATATCTAAAAGGAAACAAAGCAAACGTAAATCAATGCAATGCACCAACCAGGGTATTCTAATTGGAAATTTGCAAACAGCTGCGCACGAAGTCGTTTCTTTCTCTGATTTTACAGAAATTATCTTGTTGGCTACCGAGAAACTAGAACTAATAGAAGCTATAAGTGATGTTTTTATACATGCACTATGTGTAGAACACAGTATAACCTTAGACACGATATTGCAGTTATTTTTAAACTATATTGCATCTCATATCGGGCAAAAGGGTTACCAAACTTCCCAAAAAGTATTTGTTAATGTATTGCAGGTAAGTAAAATAACACAAAAATTTATTTAAAAGAAATATGTTTACTCTATCCCTTGTTTAACTTACTTCAAATTGTGATATCTATTTGGAATTTTCTCGAATTAATTTTATACGAACATAATATCTAAATCAAAATTATTGTTTTTAAGCAATATTTGAGAAATTTGTCAAACACAATTTTAAAAAAATATGTTTTCGTAAGACCATTGACGTAGTTAAATCATAGAAGTTCCGCGGCTTTTCTGTAAATTAACATTGCACTGCTAAGTTAACAGAGATTAATTTTTTCAACGAATATACATAAATAATATTTTTAAGGAAAAATTAGCAAATTTATTTTTCAAAGTAAAAAATTTGCAAATTTGTTGAAATTTGTCCTATCCATCAAGTGGGCGAAATTGGATAAGTTGGCATGGTACATACAAAGTGGATATTGATATTTGTTTACCTTGAGAGCGCTTAGAGTTAAAGTTTCTGAATAACTTGGCGGTCAATTCAAACCAAAAGTTTTAAGCAAACATGGAATTTTGCATGTGTGGAGAACGGTAACAGTTAAAACTTCGTTATCTATCCACATCAGTCAAAAAGCAAGCACATGCAGACTCCCAGCAACGCGTGAGGGGTTACCCTAGTTTTATATAACTTTGAGAGCTAACTTCACAAACTTAAATCATAGTTAAATTACTTTATTTCTTCTTATTATTAAAGCTTAATTGAGCTTAGAATATAAGATAAGTATAAACCCAACAACTCCTTGTGACAAATCAGTTCAAAATTGTTTGGTAGCTGATAAGACCTAAATACTGTATATAAAAGTGTTTGACAAATAAATAAGTTTTACCTTTATGTTTTCAGAAACCGATGAACCACTTTTTTTGATATACAGTTTGTCATAATTTGGTTAAGACAAGTTGTACTCACTGCTTAGTTATTAGCCGGCTTTAGAAAAATAATCATTTAAGTATCTTCTGAAAATGAATTGGGTGAGACTAAGAATCATGGTGGGCATACTTACTGGTCATTGCTTGATATGGACGATGTTGAATAAATGGAACAACGGACATAGAGGAAATGGAAGCAGTGGAGCACTTTCTGTGCCATTGTCTAGGGTTTCAACTCAGAAACTGATATGGTTTCGTGCTATACACTAGGCGAACTAGATGAGGTTACTGGCAAAAGGTTTGGTAAGCTGTTAGGGTTCGTAATGGGAATTACAGTGTCCTACTGGTCCATATTTTATTTATTGGGTATATTTCATTTGGGTATTGTACAAAATCGCAAAATATAACGATTTTGTACTTCTTTTTAGTAGTTCTTTGTTTATTATATTTATATTATAATTGGATATAAATTAAAACTGAATTGAATTGAATCCGTCTCTGGAACTAACTTCCTCCAAACTTGCAAACTATTAGCAACGTAAATAAATTTAAGCATTTACTTTATAAATATTACCGAACGTAATCTGCCATAAATGCCAGTTGTAACTATAATATCTTATGTTTTTAATGATCAATTTTTTATTTAATTTTGTATATTATATTACTGTTTTTTCTTTGTTTTTTATGTACATATGTACATACATATGTATTTATATAATTTTTATGAGTCAAATACTGATATTGTAAATTATAATATATACGAGGGCGGATTGATATTGAAGCTACCTAAGTAGGAAAAAAACATTTTTTTTTTCAAAAACCATTTATTTCTCAACATAGTCTTTTAGCTCAATACACTTAGTAAGACGATTTTCCAACGCATTAGTTTCGGTAATCACTTCTTCGTTTGAGATGAATCTTTTTCCTGCGAGCCAATTTTTCAAGTTTGGAAACAGGAAAAAGTCACTAGAGGCTAAATCTGGACTATAAGGTGGGTGATGATCAACCAATTCGAAGTAGATTTCTCGTAGTTTTAGCATCGTATCTAATGCTGTGTGAACCGGTGCGTTGTCTTGAAGAAAGAGCACTTTTTTCTTGTTTAAATATGGTCGTTTTTCCTTGATTGGATCAACCAATTGATCCATTAATGCACGACAATACTCTCCTGTGATTGTGGATCCCTTTTCAAGATAATTGATGAGCAATATTCCGTGTGCATCCCAAAATACAGTGGCCATAACCTTGCCAGCTGATTTCGTTGTCTTCGCCTTCTTCGGAGCACTTCCACCAGCTTCCACCCATTGCTTCGATTGATTTTTGGTTTCAGGTGGGTAGTGGTGGACCCACGTTTCATCAACAGTTATTAATCTACGCCAAAAATCAGCAGGATTATGCTTTATCATCTCCAAACACCGCTGTGAAGTGATCTGTCGAACTCGTTTTTGTTCAACACTGAGCAAACGCGGCACCCATCTTGCCGATAGCTCTTTCATATGCAAATGTTCATGCAAAATGTTGAACACACCTTCATATAATATGTTTACCATTTCTCACGGATTTTGTCCCGGCGATCATTCATAAAGATATCGAGGATTTTCTTGATATTTTCTTCAGTAACCACCGCTTTTGGCGTTCCTGTTGATGGTATTGTTGCAGTGATTGTTCGGCCACGCTTAAATTCAGCAATCCAATATTTTACCATATAATCTAACGGAGCAGATTCACCGTAATGTTTATCAAGCTTTTCTTTTGCCTCTTTCGCCGTTTTGCCTTTCAAATAATAGTGTTTAATCACTACACGAAACTCACTTTTTTCCATTTTCCAAGAAACATAAAAGTTGCTTACTTCAAACGACTACAACAAATAAACTAATTGATGAATTTGGCTAAAATTTTAACAGCTGACGTTCGACTGATCGTAATTTCTATGAAAGAAAAAGTTTTTGTGTTTGTGCTGTCATCTAGTGCTAGGTAGCTTCTATGGCAATCCGCCCTCGTATAATATATAATATAATATATATAATATAATATATATAGATATAATATTTTGTTGTTTCAGAAATTCAATTCTAATAAATGCAAATGCAAGTAATAATAATAATATTTTGAACTATTATCATTATTTATTTGATATACAATAAATTAAAAATATAATATTACAATTAAGGAGCACACGCTACTTAGACTATTACATATTAAAGAAAAATACATATTAAAATACATATTAAACAAAAATAGTTGAAAATTATTACGTAATTCAAAATAAGAAAATAATTGAAAATAATGACGTAATTCAAAATAAGAAAAGTGAATTTATTGCATTATATATGTACATAAATATACAAAATAAAAAGATAAGACTTATGCTTATATGTTAAATGATTAATGCAGTTTGCATTATATAAGAATCCAGTTTGCATTATATATAGTTGTTGATTTTAGATATCTTACTTTGAGTGGGAGTTTTAAGAATGACCAATTATTATTTTTGTATATTCCCTTTTTATGTTGGTTGTTCCAATTAATCTCTTTCAAAAAACATGACCAACGAAATTTTAAAAATAATGGTCGATTCAATCATTCAATCTTAATCCAATTGAGAATCTTTGGCGAGATCTGACAATCATTGAAAAGAAACTAGTCGAAACAAGTCCCAGTAGTCGCAAAAAGTGCAGAAAATGTATTATGACATCCCGATTGAAACCTGCCACAAGGTCATCAGGCAGATTAGCTAAAATTATTCGAAAAGAAAATCGTGAAATGGTATTTTTTATAATTCTTTTATTTTTTATTTAAAGCTTCCAGCAATAACCGTTCACCAAGAATGTTCTAAATAATAAAATTGTTTTTATATACATTTATTAAGCTCATAACAATTTTGTATGGCAATTTATTCAAAAAAATAATTTTTTAAATTAACTGAGTTGTGTAGTGTAATGTTTCATTTTCATAAGCATTTTGTTTTCGACAGAGTTGTGTTATGGTCGTTTAATTTTCAATACAATTTCGACTTAAAAAACATCCATGAAAGTATTGAACATTTATTTATACCCGTTTCACATTATGTATTCGATATTTTGCCAACACTTATTTGAAAACAGTCCTAGTTTTATATTCAGTTATACCGAACGACTCAAAAAGCAATTTGAAACCGAAGTTCACGAGGCAATTAAAATATATTTCAATGAAATTTACTAAATTTTCTGTTTTTGGTTCCTATTATTTTTGATATGTAAGTATCAGTCAATAATGGCAATGAAAGATTGACAATATTGAAATATAGGGGCCAATATGTGATGGACTGTTCGAAGTGGAAAATTTGGGGAAAGGGACTGTTATACCGTACCATCGGTGTTTTTGTTTTTTCTCTTTGTTTTTTCCCTCTTTACTAAGCTCCCTCCCTACTAAGCCTTTAGGTGCGAACCGCTTGGAGGAGTTGTTGTTAGATTATTCAGTAGCGAAGGTATAACACTGGCTACTGAATAATCAATCAGCAGCAACCCACTTCCCTGTCGTCCGCATCTGAAGAACTGTTGTTCGATTTTTTATTTGTTTATGGTTTATTATGGCAAGACGTTTTAGGATTAATTTCTGCAATGTGCGCGGGCTACGGGCGAACTTTTTCTCCGTGTATGCGCACATTTGTCTCTATAGGCCGGATGTTTTCGCTTTATGTGAGACCCATGTTTCGGAAAATGCTGATCCACAAGATTTTCATATCCCTGGGTATCACCTTCTATCCCTTTTTAATTTTCATAGGGGTCTTGCAATGTACATTCACGATGAAGTTGTGTACCAGTGCCAGCAACCACTTGGCATGTATGATGCAGAGTTTAACTGTCTTTGGGTTAAATTCAAAATCAGGGCACATCTTTTGCATTTCGGGTTCCTGTAAAGAAGCCCAAACGCAGGAAGAGAGGTTTCCATATCTGGCTTTGACTCTCTTTCCAATTCCATATCGAGTATTCTTGCGAATTACCCGAATAGTGAAATTGTTGTTGCTGGTGATTTCAATGTTCATAATTCGTCTTGGCTACGCCATTCAGGCCACACAACTCCAGAAGGCCAATAGGTGGAGCTATTTGCCGCGCACAACCACCTTGCGCAACTAGTGAATGAACCTACCCACATATCGTGTGTAGAGGGGCACCAAAATAACACCCTTGACTTTTCCTCACTACACACCCTGAAAAGTATGTAGTTGAGGCCCTTGAGCCTCTCGGAAATTCGGATCACTGTACCATTTCTGCCTCTTTCGCGTTCTCCACTCTTCACAATGCTTCACATACAGCTACGAAGCGCTTGGTTTTCAATTACGGGAAAGCTCGTTGGGCTGAGCTTAATGGGCTATGGGCTTTTCAATTGGAAACTTTGTTTCCTTGATTCAAACGTGAATGCCATGGCCGAAATGGTTGTCAATATAATAAAGCTATGGATGGATAATTGCATCCTATCCAGAAAGCTTCCGATTAAATCAAGAAATAAATCTTGGTTTAATCAGACATGCAAGCTCGCAGTCAGATCCAGAGAGGAAGCATTCAGAAACTGGCGTAATAACAAATGCGATCATACTGATTCGCTACGCAAACAGGCGAGATCTTCGTGTGCCGCAGTACTTAAGCGCGAAAAGAGTCTATACGAACAGCGCCTACGTACTAAAGTTCTTACTTTTCCGCAGGGAAGTAAGAGCTTTTGGTCATTCATGAAAAGGCTTAGGAACAGCGCTAGTTCAGTTCCAGTCCTTATAAAGGATGACCAAACATTCACTAACCCGGTTGATAAGGCAAACCTTCTGGCTGAAATGTTTGCAGGTAATTCGAACTTGCCGGAGAGCGTTCAACCACTGCCCGAACTTGAAAGAGTATCAGAGACTATGGCTAGTATATTCCTTGGAGCCCGTGCAGTAAAAAGGTTCTTGCAGATCTCGACATAAATAAGTCTTCTGGGCCGGATGGCATTCCAGCGCTGGTCCTGAAGCAGTGCTCTTCAACGCTTGCGCGTCCATTGGCTAATCTTTTTAGTGCGTCTTATTGCGCGGGTGTTTTTCCATTTTGCTGGAACATTGCTAATGTAACGCTAATCCCTAAGAAGAGTGAGGCTAGTAACCCTGAAAACTACCGCCCAATAGCAGTTTGTTCGGTACTTTCCAAGGTTATGGAGAGCATGATTTATCATCACTTTGTGAAGTATTTAGAGTAAAAACAATTTGCTGAGCGATCGTCAATACGGTTTCCGTAAGGGTCGCACTACTGGTGATCTGCTGGCGCTACTCTCTGAAAGGTGGAATAGGTCCATTCATGGATTTGGTGAGAGTAAAGTTGTGGCCCTGGATATTTCCAAGGCGTTTGGCGGAGTATGGCACGAGGCTCTCATATCCAAACTTATTGCTTTTGGTGTCGGTAGTCACTTCTCTCAATTTATATCGAGTTTTCTCAGAGATCGCTCTATAAGAGTGGTTATAGATGGGGTCTCATCCGACGAGTTCAGGGTAAACTCATGGGTACCGCAAGGCTCTGTTCTTTCTCATATTTTTTTTTCTAATATTTCTTAACGACTTTCTTTTTTTCACTTCTAATCCTATCTACTCTTTTGCAGATAACAGCAACACTTCTCATTCATATTCGTTTGATTGTAGGCCGAGCTTTTTGGAGATTGGGGCGAAAAGGCAGAATATGAACGACACGCTTGCAAGCGACCTGGCGAAAATCTCTGAGTGGGGTCGCGCTAACAGGGTCGACTTTAACGCGCGCAAGATCCAATGTTATTTTCTGACACACAGACGCGGTGGTGTGTTGCCATCTGTATCATTGGGTAATGTAGATATTCAGGAATCAGATGCTCTTGATGTTCTTGGCATAAGAATTAACTGTGACGTTCGTTGGAACGAGCACATATTTCGAGTGCCGAAAGAAGCATTCAAGTGCCTCGGCTTTTTAAGATGGTGTAAGAATTACTTCACTCCATCTGATCTCCTTAATATTTACAAGACCTATATCCGACCCAAATTGAAATACAACTCTCATGTATGGGCCGGTGCTTCAAAGTCTAGTTTGGAGCTTCTCGACCGCGTACAGGAGTGGGCGAAGCTTCTTATAAATGACGGTAGGGTAACCGACTCTATCGATTTATTAGAGCATCGTCGAAATGTGTCGTGTGTTTCATTGTTCTATCGGTACTATAACGGAATGTGTTCTGACGAAATTAGGGAACTAATTCCTAGTAATCATATATTCTTACGTAGTACTCGTATTTCTCGTAGAGCGCATCCCTTTTTAGTTGATTATCCAGTGAGTCGCACATCGCATTATAGGGAGAATACGTTCTTTGGTCACACTGTTCGTTTGTGGAACAATCTTCCTGAGAATGTCTTCCCTGACACTTACAACAGGAGTAAATTCAAATCGAACATCCATAAACACTACTCACTCTATCCTCCTTCCCACAACCTATTTTCCTAGTACCAGC
The DNA here is from genome assembly GCA_023159175.1 of Wohlfahrtia magnifica. Classification (NCBI taxonomy): domain Eukaryota; kingdom Metazoa; phylum Arthropoda; class Insecta; order Diptera; family Sarcophagidae; genus Wohlfahrtia; species Wohlfahrtia magnifica. The sequence goes on along the minus strand of JAKWBJ010000149.1, from coordinate 372,958 downwards.
TCAATGCACTGCATGAGTAGGGGTTAACCCTGAATGCTGGTCTTAAACAAACAAAAAAAAAATATTGGTACCTATTACTTTTGGTTAGTATCAGTCGGCCTTTACAACTCTATCAACGATTCGATTGTACGACCGATTCGCTGTTAGATAGTAATTTCTTTTTCATATTTTTTTTTAATTTTCTGAACAATTTGTTTTAACCGTATACTTTTTATAGGTGTATTATTATGATTTGTACGATGTCAATCCATTAAGTAGCAATCAGGATATTCCAACAAATAATACGCCACCACAAATTGACGAAGATTCTGATGAAGGTTTTTCTAAAGGAAACAGTGAAAGGGACAGTGAATCGATTGCAAATTCTATTGGTGAAACAAATTCAGCAGCTAGTTCGTCACTCGATGAAAAACGCATAACTAGTCATTGTAATCGTGTTGTTTATGATCAATTGCAAGAACAACAATCTCCCTTTAAACGTTGTTCAAATACGTCGCTTTTAAATATAGATAAGCAACACAATACAAATGAGAACGATATCAATAATAAAGGCTTAAAAATTCTTCTTCGGATGTACATGGGCCGTTTAAAAGCTTTAAGTGACCTAATAACTGACCTCCAATCGGCAGATGTTGAACAAGAATCTTTAAATGAAGAGTTTCTTAGCTTACGTATGGAATGTGTATCATTTATGAGCCGTCACTTGCAAGAATTACGCTTACAACAACAGCGTCATAATCAAGCAGGCATTAATTACAACAATCAACTCTATTATGGAAAATCTCAGAGAATAGATGAAAGAAGTAATGAACAAAAGCTAATTTATGTACCATTTATTCCGGATTATAAGTTAAATGGAGAAAAATTTGAACAGCATATAAAATCATACATTCGACCTATACCATGCCTTTTAGATCGCCCTCAATATTTAAATCGTTTACCACCATTTAAACGCGGTGACTTTAGTTATCCCAACGAAGAGGAAGGAGAAAATGACGTTTATTTCGTTGGTTGGCATAATGAGCTCTTAACCTTAACTTTAAAAATACAGGTAAATTTTATTAGAAAAAATATAAAAGAGATACATATATTTATTTAACATATAACTTAAAGTGTTTATTAGCTTCTCCCAAAATTGATCAAGAAATTATTGAAGAGTTTATTGCATTTGTACAAAAGACACCAAATCTCATTGGTATTGATAGCTTCTTAGTAATTGTATTACCGAAACACTATGCCATCAATTACATATTAAACTTTTGTCCAGAGTATTTATGGCAGTATGGTAAGGTAAGTATTTTTAATTATTTCAAATTTGGTAAAAATTGTAACTCTCTTGTAACTTTTTAGTCGAATAACTTTACACCAAAGCAATGGGAATCTTTATTTAAGAAAATTCTTAGTAAGAAGGAACTTTTACCTAATTGGAAAACACATATTGCTGGTAATTAGATTGAAAAAAGAAAACCAAAATACAAATTTGTTAATTCTCTTATTATATAAATATTTTTAGAAATTCTTAATAATTTAGTAGCCGATCTGAACTTCGAAGAACTGTTACAATGCTTTCCGAGTGAAGTCATTCATAGCCGTAATATAGAACTCTGGTCAAAAGAATTTAGTACTGAGTGCGTAACAGCTATTGATGCAAAAATAGGTGGTTTAATATTTGAACAGGAAAAGAAAGAACATGCAATGACACTTTCCCAAGCCATGAGCCGCGACCATTTACCAATGGACAATGTAGATGAGGATAATGTCTTTGAATTAACTCTACGTAAAGCTGTGTCAAAACAACGTAGTATTGCACTGCGCTCAATGATTGAATCAACTGGCAAGCAGCTATTTGATGCAACAAGTAACCCTATGTACAATCTTTAAGAATTCCGGTGCAAAGTATTCAAATTAGTTAGCAAACGTTTTAATAGTTGTTTACGATAGTAAAAATTATATATCAACTATAAAGTATATAGAGCGCATATTTGTTACATCATATGTGTGATACACTATCTACGTTGTTACGATAGTAAAAAATATTTATCAACTATGAACTATATAGAGCGCATATTTGTTACATCATATGATACACTATCTACGTTGTTTAATTTATAATCAATATTTCACAGTGCATAATTCTTCTATCAAATGTAGTATTTTTAATAATCACTATTGCACAAATTTTTAAAATAATTTAAATAAAAGAAATAATTTCATATATTTTGTTAACACATCATTCCCACTTTTGTAATATTTTTATTTATTAAAATTATCTTATTATTATTCTAAAAACAAATATGGATTGATACTCATTTTTAAACTGAATAAATATTATTCGTATATGATTATTTAATTTATAAGTATTTTTTATATAACTTCAATAGTTTTAAAACATACACCTAAACAAACAATTCATTTTTTAATAAAGTAAAACTTTTATTAATTATTAACAAAAAATGTGTTTGGCCTTTAAAAGTTATTTATTATTATTCAACTTTAAAAGTTTTTTTTTTTAAATAAGGATAAAATAAAATATAAATAAATCATGTGTTTAAAACCTCTCTATTTATGATATAAATATTCACCCCTATCATGAATAACATGGGGAATTTATATTTCCATGAAATTTGTATTTTCCTTTAAGAAGAATATTTCTATCGTGAATTTCCAATGAAATTTTTGTTCCCTTTTATTGGTACGGCCTTCGTGTGACCACCCAGTAAGTAGTAATGCGGCAACGAACATATCAAAAATGCGCTAATATTTTTTGTGTGCGACAATCGAAGTTGACAATACATACCAATAATTAAATTTTGAAATTTATTTTCGCAGGATAAATTGGGATAATTTTGATATTTTACGTCGGACACATTTTTAACGTCGTGTTGTTTCGCGGAAATAGAAAGAAAAAAGTAATAACGAACAATTTTATAAGAAAGTAATTGCGTTTTATGTGAGAAATACAAAATGGCACCAGCGTCTACTTTTAATCCGAATACATATGCTATTATACAACAACCGTACCAAACGAATTACAATGATGCACGTAAGCACAGCCGTATGACCAGCCGACTACGATTGATCTGTACACCAACAAATTTACTTGCTCTATTCAATCGTTACCGCATCCGTGTTATAACCCTTATAACAATATAAGTGAGATAATTGGGTTGTTACCGGACTTTTTGGAAGGATCGATAATTTGAAACGAGCATATCATATCATGAAATAGTGAGGGCCTGGTAAATACTGGATCGATTCTACAGCTGAAGTATTTGTTACATGGGCTGATTTTTGTATCAAATTTATTAATGATTTCCCAATATCTACTAACGTTGCTGATGTTCATATCGAAATGCAACTACTGACCGTCAAAATGGTGAGTAACCTCAAGCATACTTTTATAAAAAGAAAGCTTCAGGTTTGAAGGCATATCTACAGGAAACTACTATAGTACGCCACATTATAAACGTTATAAATGATTCCGTCCTAAAAAGGAAAATATCTAATATCTACACAACATGTAACGATTAAACCTACAAGCAGCGTTTCAAAAAAGAGTCTTCCTGTTGAGAACAACCCGACATTAAATTATAAGAGAGTTACTGATATTGAAGATGAGAACACGTTTAAATGCTATATTTGTTTCAAACTGGGCTACTATTCGGTGCCCTGAACCACAAGATGTAACATCTGCAACCGCACAACACCTGCACCCGATAAATGCCCCCAAAGATCTGAACCAAGGGCAACAGTAAACCGAATCGACCATATTGACGTTGAGCCGAAAGTGAACAAAAATAACATTATTAACCCTTTGACACGCATTTTTACCAGCTGCTTAAAAATATTTTTTCATGATATCTTTAGTGTTTAGATATAAATTAAGAATTTTAGAAGATTTCTGCGCTTATTAGATCGGTAGTTATTAAAAGTTGTTTATAAACAACTTTGGGCTGTTATGGAGGAAACTACACAATTTTTTAATATAGTGTTACGAAAATAAATACAAAATAATAATAGAAGAAAATACACCACATCAGTGCCTTTTGGGACTGAATTGAGAGTTTTTTGGTCTATTGATTTGTGTTAAGGTTGTTAAGGTTGTTAATAGGTTGTTAATATGCCGTACTGATTTGTGTATTTGACGGCAATGCCAATTCGATCATCTTTGGGTAACACCATCTTACCTGTTTAAAATTAACGCACATAAAATAGAGGATTTGAGAGCGTTTGAGACATTTCCGAAACTTTCCAAACACTTAGGCGTAAATAAAAGTGTTGTATAAACGAATATTGAGTGCAAGATAAGTAAGTTGCTGTATTAAGATAAAGTGTATAAAGTAAAAGTCAGGAAATAAAAACTGTAAAACAACAACAACGAAGTTAAAAAAGAACTCAAACATTTTAAAAAGGTTAAAACGTAACAATATTTTAATTTATTTAAATTTCACCTTTTAAATATAATTTACTGTATTCTGTTTTCAGAGACATGATTTTTAAATATTTTTATTTAATTTTTGTTTGTGAGCTAAAAGTTGACAAAGCAAGTTTCGTTTGACTTCACACTAAATAAAAAATCAAAATTACGTTGATAGCGACATAAGCATTATTTTTTGGTGCTTTTCCTATTTTAGTGACTACAATTGAGTTATTTACTGCTTAAATCTAAAAGTTGGCCCCTTTTGTTTCAAATAAAACGGCTAAAACTTAAAGTTGCTTATAAGCAACTTTGTGGTCGAAGGGGTTAAAGAAGGGAAAATAAATGGAAAGGTAACGCATTTCTTTGCCGATCCCGGTATTAATCGGTCGTTAATTCGAAAGTCTTATGCGGCTGCCGTAGGTACTATTGAGGATACCAAAATTGTTTTAGAAGGGTTCGCTGGAGGAAAGTATAGTACACTCATACGAAAGATAAACGCATCGTTGGAAATTGATGGAGGAAATAGTGTGCGGGATGACTTACTGTTAGTGGAGAACAATTTTATAAGCGAAAACGCGTTATTGGGTTGCGACATGTTGTGCGGAAAAGGTAAATGGTAAATTATAGAGGGTGATGTCTGTTAACTGGAAAAGGTTAATAATATTAAATATTCCTATGAATTATCGCAGTCTGAGGTTGCACAATTAAAGAGCATACTTTTGAGACATCACCGATATACGGATGATTTGTTACGCAACGAGATAAAACCTCCATCGGTATCTTCTGTGGTTTTAGTCGTCAATAGCCAACGGCGAGCACCGTATGTTTTTTTTTTATATAAGACCAGCACCCAGGGGATGGCCCCTACTCATACAGTGCATTGTGCTGGTACTAGGAAAATAGGTTATTGGAAGGAGGACAGAGGGAGTAGTGTTTATGGACGTTAGATTTAAATTTACTAATGTCGTAAGTGGCAGGAAATACTTTCGCTGGAAGATTATTCCACAACCGAACAGTGCGACCAAAGAACGAATTCTCCCTATAATGCGTTGTGCGATTTACTGAATAATCAATTACAAAGGGATGCGCTCTACGAGAAATACGCCACATTAGTGGTGGTGCTTCATTGAATCGATAGAGTTGGCTACCCTACCGTCATTGATGAGCATCTTCGCCCTCTCCTGTACGCGGTCAAGAAGCTCCAAAATAGACTATGAAGCATCGTCCCACACATGACAGTTGTATTCCATTTTGGGTCGGATATAGGTCTTGTAAATATTAAGGAGATCAGATGGAGTGAAGTATTTCTTGCACCGTCAAAAAAAACCAAGGCACTTGAATGCTCTTTCGACACTTGAAATATGTGATCATTCCAACGTACGTCACAGTGAATTCTCATACCTAGAACATCAAGAGCATCTGATTCCTCAATATTCACATTACCGAATGACACAGATGACAGCACATCACCACGCCTGTGTGTTAAGAAACTACATTGAGTCTTACGTGCATTAAAATCGACCCTGCTCGACGACCCCACTCGGAGACCTTCACCAGGTCACTTGTGAGTGTGACGTTCATATTCATCCTTCTTACCCCAACCTCCAAAAGGCTCGGTCTATGATCAAAAGAATATAAGTGGCAAATGTTGCTGTCATCCGCAAAAGAGTAGATAGGATTAGGAGTGAGAAGAAGAAAGTCGTTAAGAAATATTAGAAAAAGAGTAGGAGAAAGAACAGAGCCTTGCGGTACCCATGAGTTTACCCTGAACTCGTCGGATAAGACCCCATCTATACCACTCTTGTAGAGCGATCTATGAGAAAACTCGATATAAAGAGAGAAGTGACTACCGACACTAAAATCATTAAGTTTCGAAATGAGAACCTCGTCCCAAACTCTATCAAACGCCTTTGAGATATCCAGAGCCACAATTTTACACTCGCCAAAACCATGAATGGACTTGTTTCACTTCTTCAAGAGCAACGCCAGCAGGTCATCAGTAGAACGGCCCTTTCGGAAACCATACTGACGATCGCTAAGTAACTCGTTGGACTCCAGATATCCCACAAGGTGGTGATTAATCATACTTTCCATAACCTTGGAGAGTGCGGAACAAACTGCTATTGGACGGTAGTTCTCAGGGTTACTAGTCTCGCCCTTTTTGGGGATTGGCGTTACATTAGCAACCTTCCAGCAAGATGGAAAAATACCGGCGCGATATGACGCACTGAAAAGGTGAGCTAATGGACACGCAAGCGTCGAAGAGCACTGCTTCAGGACCAGTGCCATCCGACCCAGATGACTTGTTAACGTTGAGATTTGCAAAGACCCTTTTAACAGCACGAGCTCGAAACAATATACTAGACATAGTTACTGATACTCTTTCAAGTTCGGGCAGTGGTTGAACGCTCCCCGGCAAGTGAGAATTACTTGCAAACATTTCGGACAAAAGGTTTGCCTTTTCAACCGGGTTCGTGAATGTGTGGTCATTCTTTATAAGAGCAGGAACCGAACTAGCGTTGTTCCTCAGCCTTTTAACGAATGCCGATAAGTTTTTACTTCCCCGCGGAAAAGTAAGAACTTTAGCACGAAGGCGCTGCTCGTATAAAGCCTTTTCGCGTCTAAGTACTGCGGCACATGAAGAGCTCGCCTGTTTGCGACGCAAGTCAGTATGGGGGGCACATTTGTTATTGCGCCAATTCCTGAACGCTTCCTCTCTGGATCTGACTGCCAATTTACACGTCAGATTAAACCAAGATTTGATTCTAGGTTTAATCGAAAGCTTTTTTGATGGGATGAAAATATCCATCCCTAGCCTTATTATATTCACCACCATTTATGCCATGGCATCGACGTTTGAATCAAGGAAACAAAGTTTCCAATTAAAATGCCCAAAAAAATCGTTGAGCTCAGCATCCCCGGGTGCAACCTCGCGAAGAGCGGTGGACGAGAATGAGGCAGAAATTGTGCAATGATCCGAATTTCCGAGAGGTGCAAGAACCTTTACTACATACTTTTCAGGGTGTGTAGTGGGGAAAAGGTCGAGGGTATTCTGGTGCCCATCTACACACGATATATGTATAGGTTTTATTCACTAATTAAAGGAGATTGTGCGCGGCAAATAACTCAACGTATTGGCCTTCTGGAGTTGTACGGCCTGAATGGCGTAGCCAAGACGAATTATGAACATTGAAATCACCAGCAACAACAATTTCACTGTTCGGATAATTCGAAAGGATACTCGATATTGAGTCGGAAAGAGAGTCGAAGCCAGATATGGTAACCTCTCTTCCCGCGTTTGGGCTTCTATACAAAAACCTAAAGTGCAAAAGATGTGTCCTGAATCTGAACTTAATCTATAGACAGTTAAATTCCGCATCATACATGCCAAGACGTTGCTGGCATTGGTACACAACTTCATTGCGAATGCACATAGCAAGACCCCTATGAAAATTAAAAAGGGACAGAAGGTGATACCCAGGGATATGAAAATCCTGTGGATCAGCATTTTCAGTAACCTGGGTCTCACATAAGGCGAAAACATCCGGCATATGGAGACAAATGTGCGCATACACGGAGAAAAAATTCGAGCGTAGCCTACGCACATTGCAGAAATCAATCCGAAAGCGTCCTGCCATTATATAAATTCAACCAAATAAAAGAAAAAATAAATATACAAATTAACCACGAGTAAACAAAAATCAAACAACCCCCCTCTGGATGCGTACAAGGAAATGGGTTATTGCTGGTTGATTATTCAGCAGCCAGTGTTATACCTTCACTACTGAATGAATGTATGTCGACTACCGTCAGCTTAACTCGATTACCATTAAAATGCCGATCATGGAGGAATATTTTGCGCAATTAGCCAATTATAAATACCAAACAGAGGTCCATTAAAATTTTAAATATAAAAAATAAATATAAGAGTAAGAATAATTGCTCTAGCTGTCTTTCAGCCTTATGGATAAACTTGTCGCGAAAATGGACAAAGGAGAATTATTAGCTTATTTAGACGAGGTGGTTATTCCAAGTAAAACCATAGTAGAGAGGATATAAACTGTTGACTGGTTCCTCAACATTTTGGCGAAAAGTGGTCTTACGATTCGATTTGATAAATCTATATTTCTGGCGACGAAAATTTATTACTTGGGGCATATGATCGATGAGCTTGGTATTCGTCCGGGTGACGCTAAGCCATGTACTATATGAAACTTCCCAGTGCCCACTAATATAGCGGAGGTTAGAAGTTTCCTAGGGCTGACTGAATTTATCTGAAAATTTGTCCCAGATTATTCTTTAATAACAAGACTGATAACTTAACTACTACGAAAAACCGAGCCCGTTTTTATTTGGGGTTCAGTTCAGCAAATGACACTCATTGAGATACTAACAAGTCAACCAGTACTAGCGATATATTATAGCAAAGCTTAACATTAGGTGCACAGATGCCACTAGTTTGGCGCTCGCAAGTATTTCGCAAGAATCTAATGGTTAGGGTAGATACTGCATTGATGCTGGAAGCCGTTAACGTAGCAATGAAGTCTTGGCAGTGGTCGAAACTCTTGAACGTTTTCGAATGTATTTACTCGGCAAATCATTCCGTTTAGTCACCGATTGCTCTGCTGTTGCCAGAGTAAATACGAGAAAGAGCTTAAACCGACAATTACAAGGTGGTGGTTAAGACTTAAAGAGGTTCTGAATTTGTTATAAATAACTTCTTAGATGATAAAACCATCTGTTAAAAAGTGGAAGGAATTGGATAGGTGGGAATGGAATGCATACAAAATCGATATTGATATTTGTATATCTTGAGAATGTTTATAGTTGAAGTTTCTAAATATCATGGCGGTCAATTCAAACCATCAGTTTTAAGAAAATATGGAATTTTGCATGTGTGGAGAACGGTAACAGTTAAAACTTCGTTATCTATCCACATCAGTCAAAAGGTAAATACAGACAGGCTCTTAACAACGCGGGAGGGGTTACTCTAGTAATACTATAAAATAGTGATCACGTTTTTTTTCGTCAAGTATTGTGATTGCAGCTTAAGCCATGTTTTTGCAATTTCCGATTTATGTTAACACTTCTAGTCCTGAAATAGCTTGAAATAAACTTAAACTTGTCAGTAACAATAGTTCCCCACTGAACGATCAGAAAAGGAGTAAGTATTTCATGGGAAAAATTATTCATGAATGCAATTGTGAGAAATGGGAAAACTTTTCGAGGAAAAAATTATTCATAGGGGGGATTATTGATAGGGGTGGTAAACAAATACAATATTGTCACCTCAAATGCAAACGGACATAACTGCACAAAAATTCGAAATCGAGTTTTTGATTGATTATGGTTTGTTTTCTCAAAATACATGCTCATTAAATTACATGCTCCTGCGGTCAAAACTAAAATCTCTATTAAAAAAATTCATACGAACGTAACGTATATATATATATATATATATATATTTATATATATATATATATATATATATATATATATATATATATATATATATATATATATATATATATATTTTTTATTTTTTTGTTCATTTGTTTATTAATTTATTTACAGTACGAAAAATCATATATATATATATATATATATTAAATGAAAATTATTTTTGCTTCTTTATACAATAGTGGCTACAAAATGAAGCCTTTACAGGGAGCAAATATCTAGCAATGAAGCTAAATACAAGAAATAGTAGCGCTGCAGTGTTAATTTTTCAATGGAAACGACAATAAAAAACAAGTGAGTAATTTGGACATTTGTGTTCGTACAAACATAAGAAAAACGATATAGTGGAACATAAATTTGTACTAAAGTGTTTACGTTATCGTTCGTATTTACTTTCCCCTTAACTGAAAACAGTTAGGGGGACGCAAATCAGCTGTTTTTCGTTGGGAATGTGAACGAATGAAAACGTTCGACATCGTGAGACAGGCTGTAAACTTTGAAAAACTTTTGAATAAGTACTTTATTTTAGTGATTTTGTAACGTTTTTTGCTTTTCCTGCAAAAAAATAAGAGTGGAGTTACATTCCTTCTACACCTAAATACTTTCAGGACAAAAGCGCTCAATCTCTCAAAGGTACGATTGTCCAACAAGGCCCTAGATTTCAACTATCATCATAGTTCGTGCAAATAGTCAGTACATGCCTCCAGTCTTCAATCACCAATCCACACCGGCAGTCTGGAGTAAATTCATATGTCACCCTTCCCTTGTCACTGTTTGTCCATCTTATCTGCTGAGAAGGTTGTCATTCATCTTTATACCACTACAATTTATTGCAACGTTGTGTTTACTATTACTAGTCTTACTTTTTATTACATATAAATCAATATTGGTTTTCTTATTGTATTGGGGATCTCCATACTTTTAACGAATAATTATTAAATAAATAAAACTAAAAGACAAAATTTATTTGAAAATAATAAGCCCAATGCTTATTATTTACATGGTGCCGAAACGCGTCGTATATTATAGTTTAAATAAAAATCAAAATAAGGTTTAACAAGAAAAATTAAAAAGACAAACTTTATTTGAAAATAATAAACCCAATGCTTATTATTTACATCTGCCACCTATCTACGAGGCACCTCTACAAAAGGGTACCTATTTCTCCCATTCTTGAGCTTTGAAGTAGTAATCCAATTATTCATTCCAAGTAGCAGTCCCCTCGACCCTAAAAGCAATACTCCGACGTACTAGCAAGCAAAGGTACACCAACAAGGACTTGTTTCAACTTAAAAACAAATAAAGCATGCATTTTTCACAATTTTTAATTGATTTGGCATTTTAACACAAAAAACACTTTGTGTTGTTTACGGCAGCTATTTTGCTATCGAACGACCTTTAAAAGTTAACATTCGATTGAAAAATCGCTATCGAAAGCTATCATCTCAAATTTTGTGTTTTTTTTTGTTCGATATCGAATGCCGTAAACCCAAAATTAAATTATTCGATCTAAATGACTCGTTATTGAAAGCGGCGATTATACCTCTGTTCTTACCATTTCTCATGTGCCCTTGAGCAACATCATCACCGTCTTTTCCACTACGACATCAATACCAACCTCTACACCTCAGTCATATGCGATACAAATAGCCTGAACACCCTTTCTCTCCAGCTCTGCACGAGACTGGCCTTTGATCAGAATGAGCATGTAATCCGCATACGCACACAGCTTAAATGTCAGCCCGAGCTGCCTTAACAGAGTATTTATCATGAGGTTCCAAATAAATAGACCACAGATGGTCCCCTGCGAACAACTCCGAACAACCTACATCCAAACCATTTCACAGGGTCCAAGAATATAAGCTTTTCTATCCTAGAAATAACTACGTCAAATGTTCGTCTCACGACAGCCAATTACCGATAATCTCCCCAGGACATTACCCCACGCGAGATAATCGCAGGCACCCTTGAAATCTAAGAAAAGGGCAAGCACATATTTCGACGATGATTGTTCAACAGAACTCTTAACATACATCCACACATCTTCAACGCACTTACCTTCCCTAAAACCAAATTGTTGACAGATGTGTCCTCGTTGTAGCATTCTTTAGGTCTGTACACCATGATTCTTTCAGTACTTTTCCAAATACTGGCAAGAGGCTGATGCCCCGATAAGAGTGAGGATTACTTCTCACTTTATCAGGCGACTTAAGAAGCACCACAACACGTGCACATTTCCATGCCTTCGGGAAATAGGACTTATTAATGCACCAACCACACACCACCTCCAGGCCTTCCAGATATTTTTACACATCTCTTCACTCAACCCGTTCAATCCTGGAGACTTTCTACTTCTCACCCGACAAATATAGTCCTATATTTCCCACTCTTCAAGTTTGGAGGATCAGACAGACCTTTTGCAGTAAAAGGTACGTAACCGCAGCGCAAGGTTATCCCACAGTGAAATTGAATAGTAGTCAACTGCTGCACTCTAATGATCGACACTGTCTTCACAGAGGGGGAAGTGAGTACAAGAACAAAAAAAAAAAAACCATAGGCATACAGTGTACTACTGTACTCCAAGTGCCTTAACCGTCGACTGCCTTCACAGTGAATGATTCTTAGAATGCAAATGCATTCTTCCAAAAATGGGTGCAGTGAAAATTGGTAATCATTAATTCAAATATAAAATAATTTTTTTCTTTACAACATGAATAGAAACCCAGCAATCAATTAAATGATAAAAATTATTAAATTTCAAGCATATCTGGCGAAAGGAGTTGTTGTTTGCATAAACTGATCGATAATACTTCAAGGTTAATAGTTGAAAATTGCGGTTTGATCCAGTAGGAAATTAAAAATAATACGACTTAATATAAACTCCGACTCGATGTCAACTTGAATTAAAATCCATAGAAAGGAAGTACTCAGCGTCGGCTTTTCAAAGCAGGTAATTTAATGAGCGCTAGCCTGCTTTCATATGAAGAAGTACATACGAGCTCCATCCAACGCTTCAGTATAAATAACATCTGTTTGTCTGTTATCAATAAAACCATCATTAATTTTAGTTGTTAGTTCCAAAATGTTAGTAACCGTTGAACGTAATTTCCGGAAACCATTGGAACCTTTTAACTATTGGAATGGATTACAATTTGATGATATAAATTGTCAGTTAAAATATTTTCAAGAAGTTTTGGGATTGCATTCAGTTAAGCTATTCCTCTATAGTTCGAAACATCAAGTTTACTTCCGAATCTAAACAATGGACTAATGTATGATTGTTTCCAAATGAGTGGCAAGTAACCCAATCCAATAGATTTGTTGAAAATTATAGTCAGGAGTTCATAAAGGTGATCATCAAAAAAATACCAAACTAAATTGCTTATAGATGTATCATCCTGAGCATAACATGAGCCAAATTTAAAATTGGTTGAATAAGCACTTGCTCGACGTTTAGAATTAAAAAAACTATAAAAGGCTTTCGGGTTAGTTTTCAATTTCATTTTCATTCGAAATAAATATCTATTATATGCCCATTTGTTTGCAGCAATGTATTTAGATTTTATTAAACAGTAATTTTTGAAATCCAATGGAGAGCCAAATAACTTTCATTTTTTATAAAATTTATTCTTTCTATGCTTTATGTTAGATAAATAATAGTTACCCCATGGAGAACCCTTATTCTTGCGGACCCTTATTTTGGGAACCGCCTCGGAAATGCAGTAATAGAAAACAGCATGGAAGTTGAAAACTATGCAATCAAGATTATCTCCAGATATAATAAATTCCCAGTCAACATTTGATAATAATTGTTTAAATTTCGTGTAATTTACACGAGAAAAGCAAAAAACTTTGTTGTGTAGATTACCATGTATTTCCAATGGATATAGATTAGTGGAATGAAACATCCAACTGTAATAAGTAATGGGATGTAAGCTCTTAAGGCATATTAACAAATGCCAGGTCAACTAGTTTACCAAATGCATTAACGACGTAGTTAATTTGAAAAAGCCCCAACGCAAGCAGAGATTGAATAAATTCATTCGATCCTAAAGGAATTTGGTAGCTATGTTCACTAGGTTTATCTTATAGTATGTTAGGAATATTAAAGTCTCCGAGAGCAATAAAAAACCCGAAGATTTAGATAAATCAATAACGTGTTTTATAGCAGTGATGAGTGATTGTTGTATACTTCGACCGGTAAGTTAGGAGGTATGTAAGAACATGTAATATATGGATTAACAGCATAAAGTTTTATTTTTACGGCAATAAATTAGGTATCAGTCCGGGATTGAAAATTAATGACTTCGGAAAGAAAGGAGTCAAGAACTGAAATAAGAACATCACCACCAGGTTTATGTTGTCGATCAAATCTTAAAATATGATATCTTGGATATAAAATTTCAAAATTGTAAATGTTCTTGCTATTATTTAACCAGGTCTCAGAAAAAACAATAACGTGCTAAGAAAAATCAAAACTGTTGGCTTCAAGTGTGGTCAATTTAGTATTAAGACCACGTAAATTTAGTTTTTTGGAACAGTCTTATCCATCGACGAAAGTCGTACGACATTATTTAAAATTTAATTGTCCTTAATAATGTACTCTCAAACGAAAGTGTTAACAGGCCAAAATGATGGACTAAGAGTTATATTATAAAGACCAAATGGAACGGTAATTTTAAATTAAGTAATATTTCTATGCTACGAATACGTAAGCTTTTTCACATATACTTGTACAGCAGGAATGAAATTTAATTTGGATTTCAAATAGTTATGAATATCATCAGGAGAAGTATCAAATGCAAATCGAGATATAAAAATAGATTTACGTGGTGGTATGACTTTAAGATGTACAGTTTGGTTATTTTTTGAAGATGTGGATGGTGTAGTAGCGAATTCTATTTGTGCAGAATTAAACGGTGAAAGATTTTCATTGGGTAATGCGTTTTTCTGAACAGAATTTTCAGATATATCAATTCAATTATTTGAAGACATGATATTAGATGCTGTTTGCAAATTTAAAGCACAAGAATTGTCATCAGAAACATTTTGCTTAGAGTTAGATGAATCAAAATTAGAGTTTGAGTCGACGTTTAGGCGATAGTTCTGGGGGAGAATTAAGTGCATCCAATGATTTACAATTCTCAAACAAGTCCCCGTACGAAGCTACACTTTTAGACACTTCTGATAATTTATCCTGAATTTCCAGAAAATTTGTTCTTTGTAGAACTCAACGCCTATTTGTCTGCGTCCAGTACAGCACCAGTGTAGACCCTTATGCTTAAGAATAAATTCGGCAACTAAAACCGGAAAGCACGAACATATGAAATGACATAAATCATGGCATAACCAACATATAACTATTCTTTCATGATCTGAAATAATCTAACAATTTTTGTTGAAACAATATGCCTCGTTATAATTCTCCATGACAAAAAATTTTAAAATTAAAAATTTTAAGTTTGACGACAGAAATAAATGCATAAAACAAAAAATGTTTGTTGGGTAACAGCAGATTAAATTATAAGCCGCTGGATGACACCACACAAATAGCAAATACTCAAACCACTCAGCAAATGTTTAAAGGGTTGCATTTGATAGGAATTACTGTCTGTTGTGTGTTATGTTCTGTTAACATTTCATAAGACAATAGGCACAAGTTTTTATGATATTAAAAGGTTCAATTATTAATAGAATTACAGAATTGACAGTTTTCAGATTTAGTATGATTAGAAATTAGAAAAAAATTAAAAAACGTACAGAGTGAGCAGAAAGTACGTCCGACAAAAATACTTTTTAATTGTTGTACTCCAAATTTTAACATTAGCCACTGCCTTCGCAGGGGAAGATGCACGTACAGGAACAAAAAAGTAGTTATTTACATATATGGTATTTTCCAAAAGAGTCACAAAGGCAGATATTCTTTCCGCTATTCTTAAATAAGTTCTTGTTATTGTCGTCAGAAAATTGATTCCTTCACAAAACAGTTACAATAAAATTTGTTATATTCAAATTCTTCTCTAACAAAATTTGTCAATTTGTTTATTTTTTTAAATTCTTTTTCTCAATTTATATCATGATCTTCCAAGAAACTTTCTTTATTGTTAAGTTCATCACGTTTTACGACAGTAGCTTCTGACATTTGTTTTTATACTTAAATCTTTATTATAAATTAAAACGATTCGTTTTCTGGTCAACGAAAACCTTTTAAAATTAAAGTCGCATCTTTGTTATTATTTTTATTAAAATTGTTTAAACTTTTCCTACTGTCTTGTATTACAAAGAATTACTACGTGTTTGCGACGATACTTGAAAAAGACTGTAAACAGAAACTTTAAACATTACAGTCGAACGGCCATATGCAAAAAAATTTAGCAAAAGGTTTAACAAACTTTAAATATTTTAAATTAGGAAGCTACACATTTTAAGAGTACTTAAAAGTGAATAAATATTATGAATATTTAATATAAAAATAAAAATAGCATCTTTTGCTTACGCAAAAGAAAAAGTCATCTCACTACATGGTGATATAATCCAAACCGCTAAAATTGTCAAAGAATGGCTGTTGAAACAGAATTTTTAGGTAAATTAGTGATCACGGTAAAACCATTATTTCAATCCAATAGAGAATTTTTGGACAATAGTAAGAAACGCCTTGAAAAATGTAATTTGACTTCGTGGAACGTGCTGAAGCTATAACAACGAATATATGTCATGAATGGAACCAGATTTCTCTTATGTTTTTGGGTAATATTATAGAGAGAGTTCTAAGAATAGTGTTAAAATATACAAGTCCTCCTCTATTTAAGTGAAAAGTGCAAAACTAAGTGCAAGCAGATTCTTTTACATATATCATTGCCTTTCTCCCATTCCAGTGTTTGAATATTATACCTTTTGTTAATGTTTTTTTTTATTAATTTTTTTAAGGGACTTAGCAGTGAATAAATATGTGAAGTTTTGTTTTGTTTGATTAAGTGTTTATATTGACTGTTTGATTGAGTTTTTATAGGAACTTTTCTGTTCAACTTCAAAACATGCACTTGGTTTTGCACCCCACTGTATGTACTTTTCTTCAATTTTTCACCCTCGGCGTTATTTTCGAAACTTTTTCTTTTTAAACTAACTATTTTCTTATAAATGTATTCATTAAAGCACAATAAAAGCATCTTTCCTTTAGTTATGTACATAAAATCAAAACAAATACACTAAACTCGTTATTCGGATATTTATTATTTATTAAATGTCTTAATTGTTTAGGATTTGGAGATATAAATAAAATAAATATAAAAATGTAATGAAAACTAAAACAGATTTATTAAAAAAAATGAATTTATATTAAATTAATGAAAATAAATCTTTTTAGGTACGACTACTCGTATGTGTGGTATTCGATTTTTTGTATCGCTGACGCAAAAACAAATCACAGTATTGCCAGTATGAAAACTTAAAATTTAGTAAAGCAATCATTATCTAATGTAGGGTTTTTTTATACGTTTTTTAACAAATGTTTGTTAAGCTTAAAGTGTGTGGTAACTAACGTGCACTACAAGTCTACTTTTAGATTTTTTTTTTCATATGGCCGAAAATGTTAAAGAAGAGCTTAAACAATGTTGTTAACAGAAAAGAACATTAAAAGAGTAATAAATTAATTTGTAATTATAACAAGAGGTTGAATTGATTTTGTTTTACATTTTTAAGTATTAATATTTTAAACCAAAAATTAATTTTTGGAATGTGAAAAACAATATATACCAGTACGTAGGTATATGTATATATACATTTCTATGAAAGCGCAATTTACATACAGGGGCCACATCTGCCTTGATACAAAGTACATGGGTGCATCATTCCACTGTTACTGTGCCCTGCTCAACATGTACCACAGAGCTAGAAAGTGGCATCCCGACCAAGTGGTCAATCCGAGAAAAGAGCCCGCTCTCGCCAGTTGGTCTGCAACAGAGTTCCCACGGGTGTCAGAGTGACCCAGTACCCAGATAATTTCCAGGTCTGAATGTCTCGCCATCTCGTTCAGAGATGCCCGGCATTCACACAACAGTCGCGATGTCGAGTAGACACCGGAGAGTGTCCTGATTGTAGCCTGACTGTCTGTACAGATCCGGATATGACAATCATATACACCATAGTTCATCAACCAGTCCGCAGTCCTCTTTGTCGACTTGACCTCCGCCTGTAAGATACTTCAGTGATCCGGCAGTTTAAGGGATACTCTCACTCCGTAACAGAAATAAAGATACCGCCCCCAACCCCTTCCGTGGATTTAAATCCATCCGTGTATACCTCAACAAAGCCGGATTCCAGACTCCGGCTCGTCTCAGTGTGTCCTTCTACACTGCTGCGAAAGATCTTAAAGATTTGCGTTTTGCACTTCTAATCTGGTTCTTAAATCTATTCCATGAGGATGTATAAAGTGGACCAGCCTCATAGCCTCATTAAATAGCCGGCGAGACTCCCTACGGATGTAGCACAGATCGGAATTCGATCATGGTGGTTGCTTCCTACCCTAACATTTCTTTTCGCTCTATTGAAAGCTGTAGTCAAAGTCTCAACAGAAGCCTCGATGTCGTGGCAACCATTTATGTTCGGGACAGGATGTTGCGATGCTCAACTCAGTCCGTCCTTCTCTTGTTTTGAAAATCCCTGGTCCCAGGCGGAATGACCGCAATTTCGAAATCAATATACAGATAGTCAGAAAACGACCATTTTGTCACTACTACCTTTCAGAGCAGGTTTTGCGCATTTGGAATGTCCAGGTTTTCTCTTACTTCCTCCTTCTTTTGATTCGATACCAGTAGCATGCAAACTTACCTGACCTGGTGTTTCCATCAGAATAACCTGGACCTTGGTAGCATTTGATTCACTACGACCCAAGGACGTCGTCGTGGGAATAGGATCTCCAGAGATTAGGAGGCCCCAGACCATATATATGCGGCTCGACTCTTCTTTACCTATCGCGGACAGAACAAAAGTGCGTTTCATACATAAACGCCATGTTATTGATAACTGCCGTCCCTCTGGGAGCAGACTGAAACAGACGCTGGTGGATTTCAGACAACTCGATTATGGACAGAGGAATTAGAGGGTTCAACAGTACCTACTTGATGTCCAGCCTTGAATAGAATAGTGCTCGCCATGAACCACTCTGGTATGGGAGGCCTTGCCAGCTCAGCCTCATGGGTCCTTACACGTAAGTCTTTTCGCATCGCGACAAGATGACATATAAAAATTGTGCATTAGCTCTAACTGCGATTTGTCTTGAATTATCGTTATGGACCTTAGTGGTTGCACATTAACATTCACGGTTCAACTCATCTAAAAGTTCTACCTTTTTTGATTTGATCAAAGGAAAAAATTATATGAAAAACCTGGGGCTAATTCTGGCATTGGTACACAAACGAATTATTATTCGCACGAATGAAATTTGGCTATTTGGAATTCTCTTATACGACCACGAATAAAGCAAATCGAAATTTTTAATGATGGCTTTCGATATCGAACAATAATTCGAATGTAAGCTTACAAGTTTTTAATCGTAAGCAAAGAAGCTTGTGAAGTAAACTTAAATTAATTAAAAAAGGTAGTTGAAAATTTATTTAGGAAAATTTAATATACTTAGACATTTCCCAAGAAAAAGCAAGGGATAATCAGCTTTGCGACAACCTTACGTTTAGATTTAATGCCTAAGGTCCACCAATAAAAGATTTCAAGTTGTAGTACAAGGTGACATACAAAGAAAGAAATATTTTTTCTTATTTTTATCAATAACTTTTTGTTAGATATACGCTGATCAAAAAAAAAAAAAAAAAAAAAAAAAAAAAATAGGTGGTGGACCGAATAAAGAACAAAAATTTAGACGGAAGAAGGTGTAAAAAGCTTTAAAAATTTTCGATCGCTTTTGCCAACAAAAACAATAGAAGATCTACCTCATCATAATTTTAAAAAATCCAAAAAAATAAAGAAATTGTATCCTTCGTGATATTTGAACCCGTGTTGCTTGTCTTCTGTTTAAGCGCTATAACTACTACACTACATCACCTATTTATTTTTCTATTTTATTTATTTATTTTCTGTTACAATCAATTTCATAATTTTTTGAATATATTATCCAGTGTTCTAGAACCAATTTTTTAAGCCTTGTACAATACTTAAGCTTTAATTCTGTTCATTTCGTATCGAATAACATCATTAGAAAATTTTACGATACCGAAATATTTTTCGATTCGAATTTTATTTCGATCATGAATTATACCATTGATGTGTTACTATGTATTTCGATTCGAAAAACTAAGCCTTTCGAATAATTTACGAACGTTAATAGTACTATATAATACAATTTGTTAGAACTTGTAAGTATTTTCCTTTCGAATCGAAATACATAACTCCCCAGTATCAATAGAAAAAAAAAAACAATTCTCTTTTCAACGTTTTGACGTTTTTCTCTTCGTTTAATTTCAAAAGCAGCGTTGCCACGCAAAAAAATATGTTTTAAAATTCTGCCAAAACCGTTTGCAGCCTACTAAAAATTCAAGTTAAAAAAGTTAGTTTCGTTTTTTCTTGTCAAGTACGTAATAACGAAGATATGGCAGGTGCCGTGCAAACATGAAACCGGCTGAACCGGATACGATTTAAGTACTTATGGACCAATTTTTGCCTCATTTTGCTGACCTTTATATGAAGGTTCTTGACTAGCGTTGTCAACTCAGTGTTTTTAGCACTGTTTTTAGTGCTTTTTATAAATTTCGGCACGAAAAATTTTCGATTTTTATCTCTAATTTTAGCGCTTTTTTCTTTTTGATGGCATCAAGTCATTATTTCATTTCGTGATAAAAACTTTTACATAAAATTAACAACACAGTAAAAACATTTAGACTGTTAAAACAAATTAAAAATACTTATTTAATTGTTAGATGAGAGGTGTTGAAATTTAATGCTTAAGTTCCTTAGTACATGTCAGCAAAGGATCTTCAAAAACACAAAACTTCTTCAAAAGCTTGATTTATAATCTAAAGGTTTACAGCATCGAATTGTAATGTCGTCCTATATGTCTGTATTAGTACAGAAGGCAAAATACGACATTCGTTATCGAATGAAAATTCATAAAATTTTTAACTATTTACACAGAAAAATCGTAATTAGCCTCCAGAATACAGCTTGCCCTGCATGTCGTAAAGGTTTTTCAGTCTCGTTTTAAGTTTTAGGTTATTTTACCCTTGGAGTCTTTGTAACACATTCGAAGACAATGCTGAGTGAGAAGTTGACACTGCTTTGTCTAAAGCCAGCACCCCATGGATTGTACATTATTTGTGTGTAGCGCAGCAACAGTTTCGATGATTATCCTAGGACTTTTCAGTGTTAAAAGCCGTAGCAATATGTTACATAGCAATATGCAAATTTATACATTTTTCAGACCTAAAAATAGTTAATTTTGCATATCTTTAGGTCAGTAATAATTTTTGATTTTGGTGTGACTTCATTGCCAATACAAATCATCGGTCAAAAAGTGTCCGGCATTGGACAACACCTCCCATTTTAGTATCAAATACATACAGTGTCGTACCGAAATAGAAACTATTCTGTTTAGTGACGAATCAAAACCCAATTTAAAAACAGGTATAATGAGAAGTACTATACCATAGAAGTATGCTTAGTAGAAGGCTTGATCCACGCAACTATACAAATAATTTTAAGCACGGAGGAAGCAATGTTATGCTTGTCACGAAATTAATGGCATAATAAATCAATTTATCACATAAAGACATCCTAGAAACGAAAATAACTGCATTGCTGAGTGAAATTTGCCACTTCGAAACGAACTCTTTGAAAATCTAGTTAGTGAATGGAAACGTATCTCAAATCCGACTTAATAGCCTTATTGTTTCCAAGCAACGCAGACATCGCAAAGTTATAAAAATTAAAATTTATCAACGTTATATTAATTATTTGCTTTTGTTTTGCACATATATATATATTTGAAGACTACGGTTGTTTTTTGTTGGTTTTTGAGAAATCCTTGAGATAAACTAATATATTTCTTAGCGACAGAAAAACTATTTTTCTGAATGAAATACTTTCAGAAATAAACGATATTATTAGTTTTTATAGGGTTTGTTGCTTCTGTTTTGCTCGACACTATACCTAAGTTCAATAGGTGCAAATTAAACAAATATGTACTTAGTTATTGTTATGTTTCAATTATTATTAAGAACTGAAAATGTAAAAAAGCTAGTATTTATCAAACTTTTATTAAGATGGAATAAAAACATCGATTTAAAAATCGCTCAAGTGACAAGTAAAGTCGTATTCTAGGGATCAAAATCAGAAACTTAACCCAAGTAACCATACCTCTAAAATAAATGCTGATGTGCCTTATTTTGACCCAAAGTTTAAATTTTGAAAAATCATACTTTGACCCATTTAAAGTGCCCTAATCGACTCTAAGTGTATGACCCATCCCCACTAACTTTGGAAGACCGGTCCACCCATGCTAGCGGCATCCCCCTTGGGGGGTCCTTATAAAAAATTTCAAAAAATCACCATTTTGGGCACTTTGCATGAAACAATCAGCGAAATGGCTATATGTGTTTTGTTTTGGAGTTTATATATTTTTTTTTTTAACAACTTAATAATAGAAAAGAAACTAAAACAAATTATTGTTTGAAATCTTTTTTGCTTTCAAGTCTGGGTAATTTCGCATGGCTCTCTAATGTCGTCGCCATAACAGCGACTACATTTTCTGGTATTACTCGTTTGGAAACGCTAGCTGGCAATTGAACATGTCCTTCCGTTCCTTGTATATGTGACGGAATGTTTAGATCATTAAACAGTGGATCATCTTGTTTCAAATATTCTTTCAATGTATCGTATGGAATGCTTCGCGTGAATGGTGGTGATATAAATACGTTATTTATATCATTCAAGTTGATCATTTCGATGTAATTTGTGCTATAAAAGTTTATTTCTGGTTTTTTGTAAACTCTAAGTTCAGTTGGGTCTTCAACATCGGTTCGTTAACGTAGAATTATATTTATAGCACAGTCTCGCTTTTCTTTGCTATCATCAAAAAACATTGATAGCAAGATATTTTCGAATGCACATAATATGACTTATTTTTAATTATTTGATTGACAATACTCCGAAAAGGATGTTGTAGAAACCGTGACCAACCAATGAACTTGAAAAATAATACACTTCCGTACACGACAGAGCTGTAATATTTGATAATAAAGTACATTGGCACATAACAATTAATTATAAATTCAACCAGAATCCGCAAATTTTCGGACGGACTTTCCGTTGTCACAAATAATCGTAATAATCTAGCGGCCTTGGTGAGCCAGCGATAATGTACAATTTTCCCTGGTTTGATGTTACTCAGATCCACCGAAACTACGCCGCTAGAAATTGCATGAGCAATGTCGTATAAATACTTCAAATCGATGGGAAATTCAATTTTTTCTGGAGCAGGTGGCATATTCTTCAACGCAATTTTCTCAGAGTCATCCACCACCTGAAAATAGTAAAATAATGTAGTCAAGTAATTAAAAACGATTAACAATTATAATAAATTAGTGATAGCAATTAATTACCGGAAAAATTACACAATTCGCTGGTTGATTTATCCAAAGCTTGAAACAAATTCTGAAACGTAAGTTCATTGTAGTGTAGAAGTCAAACGAACTAATGCAATGGTCTTTTAGCAGGAATTCATATATTTGTATAATTCCACCATGCTTACATGCATTACATGCATACTTAAAAAACTGCAAAACTGCCTATAATATTAGTTGAGTAGTATGCCATATTAACTTAGACGTTTCAGAATATGGAAGATTGTAATACAAAGCTGAGTATTAGAACTAAGCCAAAACAGATTAAGCAAAATTAAAGTACTTAATGTTGTAAAATTTATATGCCAATATTGAGTTATTGAGTTGTTGAATAAACCTTTTTTTCTATTAACAAAAACAAAATTTTTGTTTTTTAGAATATATTTTCAGATTTTTACTGCATATCTTACGTGCATAAAACACTTTTTTAAGAGCATATTTCTGGCTATCATTAGTGTTTTATTGTTTTTTATTGAAATCAGAGTTACCTTTTTTAAGATTATGCAATTATGTTTTGAGAGCAAAAATCTACCAATAATGTAAGAAAATTGCAACAAACTATCCAAACTACCGAATTGTTATTAAACAATTACCAATTTTGGGCCGATCGAAAGTGGTTTTTTGACGCTATCTTGGCAGCTGTTTATTTTGTTGTTGTCATTTCAATAAAATTATGTGGCTGACAACACGGTGCCATTAGAGCCAACTGCATTAGTGGTCATGTAGCCTGCTGTGGTCCATGTGTTTTAAGTATATTGCCATAAACACATTCAAGGCTATCGACCATCGACTTAAAGCTGTCAAAAATAAGATACATGTGTGCATATGAGAATAATTATTTTAGCGGCAACTCGGCTACCTACTACACGACTACCGTTGTAGTCTGTAGCCAACTTAGGCTAATTCCTATTTTTCTCGGCGACATCGAGCAGTTTAGTGCTGTCAATACAATAAGATGCATGAAATAGGCGTTTTAAAATCGCAATACATGACAAATATACATTAAAAACAAGAGAAAAATTTGTGTGGCACCACTGAAAAAGAATGTTATGTTTAGATTATGTTCAATGTGTAAAATCAGATGTTTATTTTGTAGCTGTAGTCGATAAAATAATTAAGTAGCTGGTTACTTGGCTATTTTTGTAGCCAGCGTCTTTTGTAGTCGTGTGGTCGATGATCGGTAGCCTTCAATGTGCTTATAGCATAATACAAAAACTAAAAACTAGTAAACAGGGTTGTCAGATCTTTCAATTTCTTGCCAAACGTGGTGATTTTAAAATTTATATGGCGTCCTAATTTTCAGTTTACCGACATGGCGATTTTTTGGCGTATTTTAAATTAGTTGGCGATTTTGTGTGCTATTTTTTATGAAAAATACGAAAAATTAAAATAAAATTTAGTTTATTTATTTATTAGTTTAGTTTATTTATTTATTATTTATGTGTAAAATTCATGAACATTGTGTGTTTCAATGTGTCGATTAAAGGTGGCAGGCGAACTTCAGTTGTGTTGTCGGCAACGAGAAATTCGTAGTTGACTATATATACAATTTTCGGTAACCTGCAACTTGAAAAATATGGCAAAAAATGAATGTGCTTGTGTGAGAAATTCATACATATTCCTCAAGGCTATGAAGTATATCATCATTTAAAGGTCTACTTCTCTTCTTTACAAATACACTGATAAGCTTTAAATCGGATAGTATTCAGCTAAGTTATTAGCTTGTAAGAAAATGCAGGTACGATAAAACGTTTTTACCCGTATTTAAAGATTTTTAAGGTAGTATTTCGCAAATTTCAATAACTGACTCTTGTTGTACTTGATGTGTTTACGAGAAAAATAGAATAATTTTCCAGGCATTTAACTTCGTTATTTTTCGTCGCATAGTGTAATTTAATTCATCATCATTTAGTATATTATATCCACTGAACGAAATAAATCGACTTACGCTTGAGCATCGTTGGGATTTATTGTAAATGTATTTCCAAAACAAAGAAAATTGTCGTAAAAAATTTGGTCGCAGAGAAGGACCAACAGTGCCTGGTATATGCAGTTTATTGCTAAAGTGCGTGAAACTAGTTTTATGAGAGTTTTATGGCTGAGAGTGAGCGTGAGAATCCATTAACATCAACTCGCCATCGTTCTCAAGTATTTAACATTTCACGCACTAGTTTACGTCGAATTTTGCGAAAAGATCTCAGTACGATGCCTTACAAAGTTCAATTGGTTCAAGGGTTGAAGCCGAATGACCATCCGCTTCGCTAGATGGGTCAACAAGAAACTGCACGATGATGTCGATTTTTCCAAAAAATCATCTTTTCGGATGAAGATGATTTTCATCCTGATGGATGCGTTAATAAACAAATTTCCCGTTTTTTGGGCCAGAAAAAAGTGGTCTTAAAGAATCAAGGCATCATTGGCCTATATGTGTTTGAAAATGACGACCCAACCATTACGGTCAATGGAGACACCTATCGCACCATGATAACCGATTATTTGTGTCCGCTCTTCATGGTATTGATGTGAACGATGTTTCGTTTCAACAGGATAATGGAATTTGCCACACATCTCATGCACTATTGATTTATTGCCTCAAACGTTTGGTGGCCGTTTAATTAGCTGAAATGGTGATGTCAGTTGCCGCCAAGAAGCCGCAATTTGACACCGTTGGATTATTTTTTGCAGTGCGCCGTTAAAGACAAGTGTTATGCCGACAAACCAGAGACAATTGAGCATTTGAAGGCCAACATTCGTGATGCCATTGAAGAGATACGACCCCATACTCTAAAAAGTTTTCGAAAATTGGTCCGATCGAATGGGGTACTGTGAGACTAGCCGAGGCAGCCGTATGAATGAAATAATATTTCATTTCATTGTACTTCACAACAAAAAAATAAATTTGGCAAAATTTCAAATCGTTTTTGTTTTATTGCATTTTAAATTTAAACTTTTAAATGGCCCACACGATATATAGCAATAATGAGAACATATCTAAAGGGTCCGCCATCTGACGCTTTTTTTCAACTAGTGCTTATTTCGTTAATGGTAACATTTAGTTCATGTCTGATTTGACAGATAATTAGTTTTATCCTTCCGCTGAACGAATATGGTTGTGTATACGCTTCGCTAAGTGGGCCTGCGATCGACTTACAGAAGATGCCGATTTTTGCCAAAAAAATCATATTTTCAGATGAAGCTTATTTTGATCTTGGCGGGTATGTAAACAAACAAAATTGTCGCATTTGGGGCACAGAAAATACGCACGCATACATTGAAATGCCGATACACCCAAGACGAGTCAATGTTTGGTGCGGATTTTGGTACAGAGGCGTAATTGGGCCATTTTTCTTCGAAAATCAGCAAGGAGTGGACGTTACAGTCAATGGCGATCGTTATCGGGCCATGTTGAAGGAATTTTTGTTCACAAAAATTGAAGAGGAGGATATTAGCAACATTTGGTTTCAACAGGACGGCGCTACGTGCCACACAGCCGAAGCTACACTCGATGTTTTGCGCCCTGTTTTTGAAGATCGCAATATCAGCCGCAGAGCTGATGTCGTTTGGCTACCTCAGAGCTGAGATTTGACACCGTTGGACTATTATTTGTGGGGTGCCGTCAAAGATAAGTGTTACGCCAATAAGCCAGAGACAATTGACGCTTTCGTGAAGCCATTGGTGAAATACAGCTACACACAGCCGATAATGTGCTTAAAAATTGGACCGATCGTGTAGGCTACTGCATGGCCAGCCGAGGCAGCCATTTGAATGAAATTATTTTTGATTATTAACCGGAGGGATTGTACTTTCAAATAAAAAAAGAAATTTGAGAAAATATTTAGTAGTTTTTCTTTTATGGAATTTAAAAAAAAATATATTTGGCGGACCCTTTATGTGACGAAATATTATTACAAATCAATTATAAAAGGCTTAGAGTATTAAGTTTTTTCAAGCGAGCGCTTTTACAAGCAATGAAGATACATAGATCCTATTTCAGGATTTAATTAAAAGTGATCTAGAGGTTATTATTAGCGAATTTAAATTATTAGAGAGTAAGGCAGAAGATAAACAATATGAATACAATTTTAAATTTAATAATTGTGAACATTTTTGGCACACAATAGGTAATATTAAAAATTCATTAAATGAACC
The DNA here is from genome assembly GCA_023159175.1 of Wohlfahrtia magnifica. Classification (NCBI taxonomy): domain Eukaryota; kingdom Metazoa; phylum Arthropoda; class Insecta; order Diptera; family Sarcophagidae; genus Wohlfahrtia; species Wohlfahrtia magnifica. Next base: position 345,304 of record JAKWBJ010000149.1, on the reverse strand, counting down.
TTTGTACTTAAACGTATACATACAACCTGGACGTGCATGTGTTAACTCATACGAGGGCGGATTGACATTGAAGCTACCTAGCGCTAGATGGCAGCACAAACACAAAAACTTTTTTTTCTTAGAAATTACGATCTCTCAAACGTCAGCTGTTAAAATTTCAGCCAAATTCATCGATTAGTTTATTTGTGGTAGTCGTCTGAAGTAAGCAACTTTTGTGTTTCTTGGAAAATGGAAAAAAGTGAATTTCGTGTAGTGATTAAACACTATTATTTGAAAGGCAAAACGGCGAAAGAGACAAAAGAAAAGCTTGATAAACATTACGGCGAATCTGCTCCGTCAGATTATATAGTAAAATATTGAATTGCTGAATTTAAACGGGGCCGAACAAACACTGCAACAATACCATCAACGAGAAGGCCAAAAGAGGTGGTTACTGAAGAAAATATCAAGAAAATCCTCGATATCGTCATGAATGATCGCCGGGTCAAAATCCGTGAGATTGCTGAAATGGTAAACATATCATATGAACGTGTGTTCAACATTTTACATGATCATTTGCATGAATCGGAGCTATCGGCAAGATGGGTGCCGCGTTTGCTCAGTGTTGAACAAAAACGAGTTCGACAGATCACTTCACAGCGGTGTTTGGACATGATAAAGCATAATCCTGCTGATTTTTGGCGTAGATTAATTAACTGTTGATGAAATGTGGGTCCACCACTACACATCTGAAACCAAAAATCAATCGAAGCAATGGGTGGAAGATGGTGGAAGTGCTCCGAAGAGGGCGAAGACAGCGAAATCGGCTGGCAAGGTTATGGCCACTGTATTTTGGGATGCACACGGTATATTGCTTATCGATTATCTTGAAAAGGGATCCACAATCACAGGAGAGTATTATCGTGCATTATTGGATCAATTGGTTGATGCAATCAAGGAAAAACGACCATATTTAGACAAGAAAAAAGTGCTCTTTCTTCAAGATAATGCACCGGTTCACACAGCATTAGATACGATGCTAAAACTACGAGAAATCCACTTCGAATTGGTTGATCATCATCCACCTTATGGTCCAGATTTAGCCCCTAGTGACTTTTTCCTGTGTCCAAACTTGAAAAAATGGCTCGCAGGAAAAAAATTAATCTCAAACGATGAAATGATTACCGAAACTAATACGTATTTTGAGGAGTTCCCAAAATCGTATTATTCAGATGGTATAAAAAAGTTGGAAAATCGTCTTACTAAGTGTATTGAGCTAAAAGGAGACTATGTTGAGAAATGAATGGTTACGTTTACGCATTGCACGTTTACGTTTATTGCACTTAAAGGTCTTTATTAGCAATGTTTACTTCCTAAATTTTGCTATTAGTTAATGAATTAATTATTTAAACGCAATAAACCTATTATATTTTTGTATTAAAAAGGCAATAAAAGTTGTATTTATAAAATTGTAAATACATATATGTACATATATAAATATATATTATATACATGTATACTTTCTTATTTACAAATACATCTTACACATATTGCTATAAAATTATATTATAAAGAATTTCATTTTAACATTAGTAATGCATTATTTTTGACTTATTGAATTAGTTTTTATTTAAATAAAAACGATAGAACAAACTGGGCGACTTTTTTTTTAAATGCAACTTTTTGTGCGACCTTTTTTTAAAAAATCCCCATTTTGTGCCACTATTTGCAAAAACTCAACTGTAACGCTGCTTTAGGCCACCGTTCGATAAACTAATATTAACAAATTTTACAATTGAGGTAGTAATTTTCACTCAGGCCACTTTGCACTGTATTCAGGTCTGCAATATTTGCCGATTATTTGCCTTAAAATAAATAAAATGCCGATTTGCCGGTTTTTACTCCAAAAATGCCGATTATTCGAGGAAATCTAAAAACACGTAAACTTTATTTGTTTTAGTGAAATTTACAATTTTTGATAACACTGAAGTACTTGCTGCATATATAACCAAATGTTTTTAACTCAACGCATAATCGGACACAGTAACTTATGAATACTTAAAATACAATAATCAGCCAATTAGTAAAAATGTTCATATCCTTTGTAATCTAAAGCAGATAGAAAGCTTCTTAGAATTTTTTTTTGAAGAATTTTTCACACTTCCGCCACTATGGAGTTCAATATTTCTAATAAAGTCACTTTAAGCCAGCGCTGGCAAACCACTGGGTAACACAATTAAACCACCCAGGTTTTATTAAATTAATTAATTAAATTGTTAATTTTTGTTTGTGTCATAACTGCATCCAGTCATTTTGAGATTGAATTTAAACATTTTTTGGTGACCGCTGTGTCGATATTGTAAGTTTTAGCCAAATACCTACTTCATCTTATAATTTGGGTTACTGCCCGATCCAAATCTTCCCACAAATTCCTGATCGGACTTAAATCTGGCGATTGTGGCAGATGTGCTGAAACGTTTAAAACGTTGTATATAGCCACATACGCTTAACATGCCTCTCTGAAACATTGTCTTTAGTTAATATTAATTACACTGGTCTACAGCAAAGAAGACTTTAAATAAAATTATATGGAATATGATTTTGATGCACTTTATTCAAGTCCGATTAAGTTTATTTTCCATCGAATAAAAAACTGAAAACGGTTTTGAATTCAGCGCATCAAAATCATTATATGCCATATTGTTACGAGAATAAATACGCCTAAATTGTAGGATTTTGGTATATTTTGTGTCACCCTGTCAATGCCATACTTATTTGTGTATCTGGGAGGACTGTCAATTAAATCATCCCTGGGTAACACAATCTTAAATGTTTAAAATTAACGGATAGAGGACATGAGATCACTTGAGACATTTTCGGAACTTTCCAAGCTGTAGGCAATTAGTTATATAAGGAGACTGCTTTGCCTACGTGGTTGAGTTATCGTTTGGCTGTCAATAAATAACGAATATTAAGTGTTGTATTAAGACAACCGTATAAAAGTTATGGTGGAATAAATAAAAACTGTAAAATAACAAAATAAAGCGGTGTTTAGCTTATTTTAACGCAATTTAAGCGAACTCAAACGTTTTAAAAACGTCAAAACGTAACATTGGTGTCAGAAGTGGGATTGCGTATATAAAATAAAATAATTAAAAAAATTATTAAATAAAAAAAAATAAAATAAAAATAAATAAATAAAACGGAGTTAAATGAAATTCCAAGTATAAAAAGTGGGCAGACTCAAACGGGAATTAAATAAATTAGAGCTGTCAGCAACCGGTAATAAAATTGAACAACAAAAACGTCTGTTAGGGGAATTTTAGAGACGCGGCATAGACATCGATACTCACGAATTTGATGATGAGAATGAGCCTGAGATGAGTGCACCTACAACAACAAGTAGTATAGACGTTAATTCGCTGCTAGCTGTTATGATGGAAAAAAATGCTGATACAGAGCAAAATACTTTTGGCAGATGTTCGTGAAGTGAAGGGAAAGTGTGAGAAACTTAATAATATCAGACTACGAACAGCTAGTGGGCAATCTGCTTTCGTCTACGGAAAAATTGAGGTGAAGGTGACTATAGCGAACATTACCTGAAGCCATATTTTTATTGTCGCTTATATATAGACGAGGTTATCATTGGTGCCGACTTTATGATTGTCCATTGGGGCAACAGATAATGAGTTGGCATAATGTAGATATACCTCTTGCACGCCAGAAGATTAGTTGTTGTGAAACAACAAAAATTACCACCTCAGACTGAGTCATTGACATGGGCGCATATGTAGGAAGATTGTGAGGGCAACCGCTTGTGGGTAGTAGAACCAGCAGAAATTAAGGTGGACTTGTGATCAGCATAGACTCTCGTCAAATCTAATAAAAAAGGAATAGACCCAGTGAGAGTGCTTAATTGATCAGGCCACGAAAAATTCATTTGTGAAAACTCCGAGGTAGGCTAATGTGCTCCAGTAGAGGCGGTAATAAACAGCGGACGATTACCGGAACCTGTCAATATATCAGCCAAGGACCAACATGTGTTTGACGAAAATCTAGCAGCTTCAGAATGAAATAAAGCCAAAAAGTTGCTAAAGAAGTACGCCTCCGTATTCGCCACTAAAAATAAAAATTAAGGCAGAACAGCTATAGTCAAATATGAAATAAACACTGGCGAAGCGAGACCGATAAAACAGGCAACCATCATTTAGTCCTTGGAGCTCACCTGTAGTCTAAGTTAAAAAGAAAGATGATAATACAAGATTCTGCGTAGACTAAAGGAAGCTAAATGATGTCACTGAAAAGGACAGTTTTCCGCTACCAAGAATTGACGCTAGCCAGAACGAAGAGGTTCTCTGCATTGGATCTACAAAGCGGCTATTGGCAGATAGAGATCGCAGACAAGGATAAGGAGAAAACCGCTTTCAGTGCGATCAGTGGCTTGTGGCAGTTTAAAGTTATGCCATTTGGGCTCTGCAATGCACCGTCCACATTCGACTGGCTTATGAAGCGAGTTATGGTTGTTATTAAACCGTGAAGTAGAAAAACAACCTTGTTTCATTGCCAGAATGTAATTAATTTTATTTCAATTTTCTTTTAAACATTAAACTCATTATTTAAATACAAAAGTGTTTGCTATTAATTTATTTTTTATTTCTTTTAAATAATTTCACAGTTAAACAGTTCATTAAACTGTTTACTGCTTATTAATAATTTTAAACACTTTCGCAATACTAATAAAATGTTTATTCAGAAAAATAAATAGGTAAATAAACTTGGTAAAATTAAAGGTAATAAAATTTAACAAATGCTTATGGAGCATATTGTGGTTTGTTTGGTGAGTTTTTTGTTGTTGTAGTTGAGGTTGTGTTATAGGGCTTTCCATAACTAGCGCGTACTAAAGGACTCCATTGGAAGACTTGTCATGTTTACCTCGATGACATAATAGTGATGGGCAGAACTTTCGACAAACACCTCAAAAATCTGGCAGAAGTTCTGCAACGAATATCAATAGCTGGACTAAAGTTAAGCGTGAAGAAATGTGCATTGTTCCAAAAACAGGTAAAATATTTGGGGCATCAAATTACGGCAGATGACATTTCAACGGATAAAGATAAAATACGAGCAGTAAAGGACTGGCCTCGCCTCCACGTTCTTCATAATTTGTATAGCTTTTTGGGACTCTGCACATATTACAGACGTTTCGTGCCTAATTTTGCGAGCGTGTCAGCAATCTTACATGAGCTCACAGAGAAATCTAAGGCATATCATTGGGGTGAGTCACAAGAAAAAGCGTTCCAGACACTAAAAGACCTATTGTGTGCTGCATCGGTTTTGGCGTATCCAGTCCCAGGTGAAAAATTCACCCTTGACAGTGATGCCAGTGGATATGGTATTGGTGGCGTACTTTCACAGGTGGTCAATGGGACGGAGAAAGTCATAGGCTACTATAGTCGTACTTTGTCAAAGTCTGTACGGAATTATTGTGTGACTGGAAGTGAGCTACTGGCAGTGCTGGAATGCATTAAACGTTACCATAAGTACCTATATGGTCATCATTTTCTGTTAAGGACTGATCATTCCGCACTGAGATGGCTGCTGGAATTGAAGAACCCTGAAGGACAGCTAGCACGTTGGATTGATCGCCTCCAGGGTTATGACTTTAGTATTGAACACCGAAGTGGCATAAAACACGGAAATGCTGATGCTCTCTCACGTCGGCATTTTAATTTAGAATGCAAACATTGTGTGAAAGCTGAGCGGAAGGAGTCCATCATTGATATCCGGCTAACGCAAATAGATTCATACGAAGACTGGTCAGGAGCACAAAGGTTTGACCCAATATTGACTAAGATTATAGCAGCAAAAAAGAGGACATACGGCCCACCCACAGTGAAATATCAGCAAAAGGTCCTCTTGCAAAAGTGTATTGGGCACAATGAATAAGTTTGAAGTTGATTAATGGGTGCTTGTATCGCCATTGGGAACGTGCAGATGGCAAAACTGTATCCAACCTAATAGTAGTGCCTTCCTCCAAAATGAAAGAAGTCTTTAATGAGTTCCATAATGAAGCAAGCGGAGGACACCTTGGGGTGACAAAGACTCTGAAAAAACCAAAACAACGTTATTATTGGGTTGGATTAAGCTAGCTGTGGCAGATTGGATAGCAAACTGTGCCCAGTGTATTGCAGCTAAAGGTCTAGTAAGAAGAAGCCGAGGTCAGCTACAACAGTATTACTCGGGGCGCACCATTCGAGCGGATAGCAGTGGACGTAAGAAATCTTTTCCTGTGAGTGATGCCGGAAATCGTTATGTTCTCGTCATGATGCATTACATGGAAATGGCCAGAAGCGTATGCCATTCCCAATCAAGAGGCGAATACAATCGTAAATGTGTTTGAGAACAACTAGGTATGCCGCTATGGGATTCCATTAGAGCTACATTCCGATCAGGGTAGAAATTTCAAGTTCATTATATTCAAAGAAATATGTGAAATATACGGTATTAAGAAGACTCGAACGACGCCGCTTCACCCACAGTCTGATGGAATGGTTGAACGATTTAATCGAATCCTGGAGGAATACTTGCGAAAAGTAGTAAGCGAGCATCAGAAGGATTGGAACGAACACCTACCAAGGTTTCTACTGGCTCATCGATCAGCTGTCCATAACTTAACATCTAAATCCTCTACCTCTACTACCTGATGACTTAGAGTTTGGTGTTAAGCCTAACACAAAGAGGAATGCCACATATGCTGAAAAACAGGAATGCCTCAATGAACTTCACGAATTTGTGCGTTCGCGAATTGAAATGGTCAGCGATAGAATGAAAGCCATATATGATCGTGCAGCAAACACAGAGGGCCAACTAGTTCTACTCTACAACCCACAGCGTAAGAAAGGATAATCTCTCAAGCTTCAAACTAAATAGGATGGGCCTTATAAGGTAGTCAATAGGTTAAACGATGTCGTATACAGAATACAGAAAAACAATAGCCCGCGATCAAAAATGAAGGTGATACATCTTGAACGATTTGCGAGCAATGGGAAGAACAGGCTTAAGTGGGAGGCAGTATTACGAAAAAAAAAAAACACCTAAATTGTAGGATTTTGATATATTTTGTGTTACCCTGTCAATGCGATACTTATTTCTATAGGCAATTAGGTATATAAGGAGACTGCTTTCCTACACAGGTTCAGTTATCGTTTGACTGTCAATAAATAAAGTTGTGTTAAAGCGGAAATAAAAGTGTCGTATAAACGAATATAAGGTATTGTATTAAACAGTATAAAAGTTATAGTGAAATAAATAAAAACTGTAACACAACGAAATAAAGCAGTGTTTATTTTGCTTTAACGCAATTTAAACGAACTTAAACGTTTTAAAAAGGTTAAAACGTAACAATATAGTTTTATTTAAAGGCGAGCTTTTTTTTTTGTAGACTAGTGTTCTTAATAAGTTAAATGTCCGAAGATTTTGCAACTACGTTTTAGATTTAAGCAAATAGATACATAAATTTATCAAAACTACATACCTAGATTTTGAAAAACTGTTTGTTTAGGATAAAATCTTAAAAACTTTTCTGCATTTTAAACAACTAGCAAGACAAGATAACTTTGCAATATGACAACACTGTATGTGTACCATGTACATATGTATGTATGTATTGATTTCGTATATAACCAATGAGTTCACACTATTATTATCTGGCTGAGAATTATCTACTCCGTATATGTATACAACTGAACGAGAGCGAATAGATAATAACAAGGCAATAACAAGCAAACTACAACCAGTGTTGCCACTAAAAATGTTAATTTCATCAATCTGTCTTTATAAATCTATCAAAATCGATGCAAATCTACCAACTTTTAAAAACCATTAAAAAAATCATATTTCTCATATGAATAACATTTTTTACTAACATTTTTTAATGTGTTGGAATACTGTGAGCGGCAAAACAAAGTGCTTACTTTCGTTTTCTACAATATGGTTTTTATATTAGTCTTTTTTTTATTTAGTCTTTATGTTAAAATTAAATTTTTATGTTTTTTTACACTGTATGTAAGGCTCTACATTATTCTACAAAAACAGCATAAAAATTAAATGTGATCCATATTTAAAGCGTCAAAAAAGTTTATAAAAGGCAATTCTTAAAGGAGAGAATATTTTTCTTTTGTATTCGGTTACTTTTTCTTTTGCTTAAACAACAGCTGTAGTCTTCGAGAAATAGATTTCACTAGATTTGGATGAGATTTTCTGCCATTCCTTATTTTTCGAATTTAAAAATCTAAATCAAGGGTGACCACAAAGAGAAATTTGTTGTGTGTAGTGTTAGCGAATTTTTGCTGTGTGCGTTAGAGAGAAAAATTAAAACAACAACACAAACAAACAATTTTTAAAAGTAAAGCGACATGCGCCCACTTCCATTCACATCTATTCCACAACTAAACAAAATTTGTTATTTTATTTTTATCTTGTTATTATCTGCTCATTTTCGTTCGGTTGTATATATATACGCTGCAGATAATGCTGGATTGGTCTCAAATTCGGGTACTAGGAAGGATGCCACTGCTGACAAAAAGAGGTATTCTTTGACTTTTTTTCTGTGTGCTTAGAATAATTGACTTATTAAAGGAACAAAGATTCTTACACACCTAATTTCTATACACTGGTTACCAAATTGTTTTTTGAATATGTGGTACTCAGTGTGACCAGATTTTAAAATGACATAAAACTAAATCGTGTTCCAAAATGGCTAAAAAATGTGGTTTTCGGCTTAAAAAATAAGCAAAAATTTTTAATTGTTTTTTAACATACATTTTCTAGTTGGATCTTAGATAAGGTTAATATAGCACTAAGTATATAAATTGTATTCTTTAGATCTAAAGTAAAGAAAATTGTTTAGGTGATAAACTAGATATCACTTTTAAACCTATTTTATCAGCATAAAATTCAATCTATTAATTGAAGAAATATCAATAAGAATTCAAATGAAATAAATTAATGTGCATAATTTACATATATTGTAAAAATGTTTCTTGTTTGGCAATCACTCGTTAATGACTGAACCGATTTTGCTGAAATTTTCATGACAGAAGATGATCCAGCTAACGAAATAGGACATGCTGCTTTACAAAATTGAACCTGGGAAAAACGGGCCAAATAAGTCACATGAGTTGTCATTTAATATTAAAAATTTATTAAATTGGCAAACCTAAACGTGTACGAATAAAACTAAGAAATGCGGTTTACTCAATCACGCGTAAAGGAATGAATCGATTTGATATTAAAAGCACAAATATATAGATTCAACTTACAAAAATGCAGTAGGGGAGGTTTTTATTTATTTTTTATTAGACATCGGAGACGTCTAAACTAGTGTATGACAAGAATATTTATCTTTTAAAAGCATTTTTTTATTGCCAACAGTCATCATTTACTTCAAACGTCTTTGCATTTTCCTTATAAAAACAAATAGGTAGCCCTTAAACTGATAGAATCGGAATAAAGGGAAATGTTAACCTCGTTTATAATATATGTATATAGATTCTCGGCAATACCGGATGAGTAAAGGTAGTTTTCAATAAAGTTTTAGAAAATTTTTTAATAAATTTTGATTTTATTTAGTCGATTTTATTATTAGCCATTGGCTTATATTTTAACTTATATTTATGAAAAGCTAGATTCCGGTCTCAAGTATGCATGAATTGAAAGTTCCCAGCCAATTTTCGGCGAATCAAAAATGTCTATTGGCATTGTAACAATTTAACCTTAATTAAGATTTCTTTCGTTTAATATCCTCATTCTTTTTCCATTTTTTCATCCTCCGTACTTAAAACATATAAATTTTTACATTATTGATAGAAATGTAAATTGGAGTGTCTTCTTTTAAACAAGTACTCCTTTTGCACAATCGAATTATTTTTGTCCGATTTATGGGAAAAATTGTATATGGATAATAAACACAACATAACTAAGGTCGTAACACTTTTTGAGACATTACAAGAAACAAATCTATAATCAAATTAATTTCTTGTTTATTTACTTATGGCATTTTCTTTTCTAACAAAAAAATGTTGCACTTCTTCTATTCCTTGCAACTAAATGTCGTTTATAATTAGGAAATAGCAAGGCTTTTCAAAAGGAAACAGAACCCTCTCTTTGTATTAAATTAAAAAAAATGAATGCAAAAAAGAAAAGGCAATAAAAAGCAATATTTTTAACTTTCTGTCAAATTCATATGAAAAAGAATATGAATTTACTAATTATATCCATAAGCATGTGAGCAATGCAGAAACTATTGTTTCTGTGATATTGCAATTTTATTGTTTTTTGATGTCAGACTCAATGTTTGTATTATTTTTGCTTTATTGTCCTTTTTTGTTGAAATGTCAGAAAAGGCTAAAAAAAACTAAATGAATTTTCGAAAAAAGCTAGAAGCTAAATCGAACTAAAAAGCAAAATTTAGCTTAAAAATAGCTAATATGGTCACACTTGTACTTTATACGAAAACAAAAACTCCGCCATACAATTCTACGCTATTAGATAAACCTAAATCGGGCTTAACTGTGGATATAAAATTTTGTTCTAAAAGTTTTTTTTTTTTTTTTTTTTTTTTTTTTTTTTTTTTTTTTGTTCACCATATTCTTATGAGTTTTTTCTGACTAAACATATGAAATTTAATTTCATTGCTAAATAGGACATCGTTCCAGAAAGAAATATCTTTGGCTTTATTTATTTTTTTGTTTTTGGTTTTATCTTTTTCAAAGTTTTACCATCATTGTGAAATTTTATTAGAAGTTTACGAATATCAATTAAAGTTAGTTTACTTACTACTTGAAAAAAATGTATTTATTTGCTTTATGAAAAGTTTATTAGTTTACCTTTTATAATTTATGCCAATAAATAATTAATATTGATCAATAATAATATAAATACACAATGAAATATAACAAAATTTTTTATTATATGAAACCGTCAAATTAGTGCGGTGGCACTTTGTACACTTAACGTTTTTGTTGCATAACTTTAGTTACTGCAATAGTTGTTTTATTATTTAAATCATTAATAAATTTATTCCCTTTGTGTTTGCTGTTACTGTTACGCGTTTTATAACAACTAGAACATACCTTATAACTAATTGTGTAGACTTTTTTGATGCATGTTTTTTTGCTTTAGTTTATATATAAAAAAAATTACCAATTAACAAATTTTTTGTTCGAACTGGAGAATCTAAGTTCGACTCCTAAATGATTAATGAATTTTAACAATTGAAATTTTATTTTTATAATTTTTCGCTTTTGAGATCATAAGCTAATTTCTAATCTAAGTGAATAGAAAATTGTTCTTTCCACTGAATTATACAAGAGAATTGACAACCGTGAAGGAATATGCAACAAGAACACCAGCAGAACTGAACATGTTCTTTACCCCAGCTACGAAAGTCATCATCAGAATTTCTACAATTAGCAAGTTAACAAACGAAAAATATTCTACAAATTTTGGTTAAATTCAACAAATAGTGGCAACACTAGCAACAACTTCATCAGTTGTGTTGTTTTGTACTTTAAAATTGTTTATTTGTGTTGTTGTTACCTTTTTACCCAAGGTACCAAATGACTGGAAAATAATATTTTTACGTTTTAACGTTTTTAAAACGTTTGAGTTCGTTTAAATTGCGTTAAAATAAAATAAACGCCGCTTTATTTTGTTGTTTTACAGTTTTTATTTATTCCACTTTAATTTATATACTGCTTGTCTTAATACAACACAACTTTATTTATTGACAGCCAAATAATAACTGAACTATGTAGACAAAGCAGTCTTCTTATATACCTAATTGCCTATAGTTTTAAAAGTTCTGGAAATGCCTCAAATAATCTCATATCCTCCATCCGTTAATTTTAAACATGTAAGATTGTGTTACCTAGGAATGATTTAATTGGCAGTGCTGCCAGATACACAAATAAATATCGCATTGACACAAAATATACTAAAATCTTAAAATTTGGGCGTTTTTATTCTCGTAACAATACTGTAATACGCTTACCAACACAAGCTTCAAGATTGAAAATATTTTAGAATTTTTTAAAAAGGCTATCGTGACGATTGTAGAAAAAACAAACCGGAATCCTCTTGAAAATATTATATGTGCAAGCTTACTATAAGCTTAACCGTGCAATTGTAGAATGACCTAACAAAAATAATATTAATACTAATAATTGTAAAAAAAGCTTATTCGTCTCGATGTTTTCATAACATTCTAAGCATAATAGTATAATAAGCATTAAAACACAAATATATGTATTATTTTAGAATTTTTTTTTTTTTTTTGTATCAATGTTTATGTTTTTTCTTATTGTTATATTCTTTTCGCAACTTTGTGTGATTTTTTGCTGTCTTTAATAAATGGGTCTTCTGTGATACCTATTGATAATGCTTCATCTACGAATTATAAAAATTTAATGATTATTATTATTACTATTTTTTTTTAACTTACCTCGAATTGAATTTTCTATATAATTTTCTGAATATTGGCTATTTGCAGAAACACCGGTACTAAAATCATCATCTATTTAATTTCTTTCACCAGCACTGAAATCTTCTTTTTTATTTCTACTACTTTATTTATTTATTATTTCAAAGAAGATTAATTATTTATTTTCTTACTCTCCTTACACTTTATTATATATATTAAGCATGCTGAACTTTTTCCTCTACTTTGTTGAAAAATTCTTGTAAACCTAAAACCATTATAAATGCAATTAAGGATTACTTGTATTTCACTTTTTATAAGCTTATTCTCAAGTTGCATTGTAGATTGATTGCTATATGGTATGTTGGGTAGCTTTTCTCTTCAACGCAACAGTAAAAATCATTAACACTACTGCACATTCATTTCTCTTTTTCGTCAGACTTGAATTATTTTCAGCAGTGTATAAAAAACAAAAACAATAACAACAACTCAAAGAGGTATAAAAATAAACATTGCAGTGACACAGCAGTCCGCCGGCCGATTTGTTTACGAAATTGTAAAATGGAATGATTAAAGAGAATACAAAGAAAAATAAAATGTAAAAAAGTAATTCAATAAATGTGAGTAAATAACACTTGTCTACAAAATACAAAAAATTTCGGATCTGTAATTAAAACTATATAAAATATGATTTAGATGCGTTGAATTCAAAACCGTTTTCAGTTTTTTTTCATCTGACTCAAAGTTTTTTTATGGTTCAATTAAAAAAATGTTATATATGTAAATGATTTATAGAAAATTTTGTTCCTAAAAATTTGCTGATACTTGCATTAAAATCGGTCAAGTCGTTTTCAAGTTATGATGAAATATATTGGCATAACTAAAGAGTGTTTTTTATAGAGATATAGAACTTTAAGTCGCAATAAAACAACGATGGATTATTCGATTGATAAGAATTTTATTTATCGGAAAGATAACCTTGTGGCATTACATTTTAAATATGATTTCTGCATATAACCGCCACTGCTGGCGCGGATGTAGTTCAATCTGAACGTCCAATTTTCGATGACTTTTTCCAACATTTGTAATCATGGCTCTATACCGATCACCATTGACTGTAACGTTCTGGTCACCATCGTTTTTGAAAAAGTACGGACCAATGATTCCACAGCCCATAAAGCGCACCAAACAGTCAGTTTTTCTGGATGTAACGGTGTTTCCACATACACTTGAGGATTACCTTCACTCCAAATGCGGCAGTTTTGTTTGTTGACGTAGCCATTCAACCAGAAGTGCGCTTCATCGCTAAACAAAATTCGCTTATAAAAATTGAACAGAAAAAAATTCACTTATGAAAAATGAAAATTGCACTATTTGCAAGCATTGTTCAGGCATGAGTCTATTCATGACAAATTGTCAAAACAAACTGAGAATAAATCACTCGACAACTGTTAAATCGGTCGCCATATGGAAAAGTAATGCCAACTTAACTCTATACCTCTATAAAAAACACGCTTTACCATATTTTGGGCGAACAATGTGCCACACCCATAGAAAAAAAAATTGAGCCAGATGAAAAAAAATTGAAAACGAATTTGAATTCTGCCCTATTCTGGTTACTCCCGAAACCTTGTTGGCTAGTGTAATTAGTTTCTCTCGTATCAACTTCTCAACTGCTGTTCTTTACCAGTAAAAAATTTTCAACTTAAGTATACTAAAACAAGATGTAAAGTTTAGTTATTATTTAGTTTATTTAAAATAGCAACACTAATATGAGTGATGACGAGAGAACAGCCGAATTTTCGAAGTCAAGTATTAAAGAAACGTTTGAGGAATATCATGATCAAAGTGAATGTAATTATTTGGACGCAATATTAGTACGAATTGGAGAATTTGGACGCTATCAAATGTTCAATTACATTTTACTTTGTATTCCAATGATATTCAATGCGTTTCAATCTATATCGTATGTCTTTACGGCCAGCCCCGTTGTGTATAGGTAAGTTTATTAATTTAAGTACTAAAATACAATATATATTAAAAAATGTTTTACGTAACCCTACAATACGATAAATGTTTTACCCTCTAACGAGATAAAATTAAATTAGATTCGAGCAACTGGAATTTTTTTTCGAGCAATAATCCGTGTAAGAATTATTTATTTTATGCTGTTTAATAAATATAAATTAGATAAGAAAAACAAAAGGAGGCCTCAGGGCATCTTTGGCCGTTTATGGTAACAAAAGCAATGAATATACATACATATTCTGTAGATTGATTAAATAAACAAAATAACATAAACTTCATAGTAAAATTAAAAAACAAAGCAAAAAAATTCTGTACCAGAGAAGCCACGATAATGTGGTAAGACAAATGGTCCTGTATCTTTCATACAAGTAGAGATCGGGTGCTTTATTTGATTTTACGCTTCGGTGAATTTGTCTTGTAGTTGTGTTTTTTTGCCATTGCTGACAGTGTGACCATATAAGCTTTTTTAAGCTAAATTTAGCTTTTTATTGTTCGATTTAGCTTCGAAATTTTTGATTTAGCTTTTAGCTTTTTTTAGCCTTTTCTCAAATTTTAACAACATTAGAGCAAATACTTATGTATGTGCGCAGGTAGCAACCAGATAAAATCGTAAAAATAATACGAACATTGTAAAATTAGACATCGAGAGACAGTAAAATTGTAGCATCACAGAAACAATAGTTTCTGCTGCATTGCTTACAAGCTTATATTAGTAAATTTATATAATTTTTCATATGAGTTTAACAGAAAAGTTAAAAATATAGCACTTTGATGTCCTTTCTTTTTTGTGTTAATTTTTTTAAAAATTTAGTTATGAAATTCACTTTTTTCTGATTCTGTACCTTTGCTATTGTTAACTTTATCGCCTGTGCTATGTTTATTATTCGTATAAAATTTATTCATAAGTCGGGAAAAAATAAATCGATTGTGTAGATGAATAATTTGTTTAAAAGATAACATTTGAATTTACAATTTTGGTTAATAGAGTTTTTGCTTCTTCGCTCATGTATTGTAAAGTTATATTAATTTGAAAGTGAGTAAAATCTATAAAGAAATACGCTATGTGATATAAAAAATTGCAAAAATGGCTGTAAAATTATGCTGAAAAGTTGTAAGTCAAAATTTTCAAGATTGTTTCCTTATCAAAGAGGCACCTCGTTACTACTGTATAGTAATATAAAATCATTTATAAAAGGCTGGATATATTAAGAAGCCGCATTAATTGATAAAATAAATTTTATTGGAACACAACGAAATCGAATTTTTTAAGTGAATCATTACGGATAATGAACTAAAGAAATCTTAATTAAGGTTTGACCATTACAATACCAATGGACATCTTTGATCATCCCAAAATTGACCATGTTTGGCCGGGAAGTTTCAATTCATGCACTCTATGCCGGACTATACCTTTTTCAGGTTCTTAGTCAATGGCTAATATTAAAACTGACCAAATAATATTTACTAAAAATTCGTTCTACAACTTTAATTAAAACTACCTTTACTTATCCGAGGTTGCCTGGGAATCTATATACATATGTTATAAATGAGATTAGTGTTACCCTTTGTCACGATGCTTTCAATTTTTGTGCCTCCTATTTGTCTTTATAAGGAAAATACAAAGACGATATTTGAAATAGATGACACTGTTAGCAATCAAAAAATGGCATTAAAAAGAAAAAATAAGTGTAATTTCAGACAAAAAGGCATAATTTTACCCGTTTTTTCTCAAATTTTTTTTTTTTTTAATTTTCGCATACTTTTAGTTTGGCCAATTTAATAAATTGCAATACTAGGCGACAACTAACTTGGATCCTTTTCGGCCAGATCCAACTTTGAAAAACGGCATAGCCTATTTCCTTAGCCTGATCTTTTTCTGTCTTACAAATTAGAGCAAAATCGGGTAACGTTTTCGATTGGTTGCCCAACCAAACAAATTTATAATATATGTACATATGTATGTACCATATATGATGTCCAATATCCAAAATATATGTTTAAAAACAATTAAAAAATTTATATTTTGTTAAGCCGAAAACATTTTTTTTAACTTGTTTTTTCAACGCGATTTAGTTTTATGTTATTTTATAATCTGGTTACACTTATTGATATTAAGAAATGTGAATCAGTAATTGAAGAAGAAATAGACAACGTAAGTAAAATGGTACAACTTTCATTTACTGCAGACTTATCACCGAACCAATGTTGCATTGTCAGCTCGAAAGTCATCAACTACATAACTCTGATCTTCAAATTCATCATCACTACTATAATCAAATATTACTTTTATTACTTTATTTTTGTTCATCTGATAAAATAGCAAATTTTTTCTGTTTATTGTATAAAAATTCATATTTTCACTCTATTTCTTTTACGTATGTACATAGCTCTGCATATTGAAAAATATGTATGCATATGTATATCAAAATTTTTGATCATAAGCGGTCTAGCGTGGCCTGAGACCTTCATATAGTTTTTAGTTACAGATCGTATAGAATTCTGTTTTCTTGGAAAATTTTACATTCAAACTATGTGAAAAAAATATTCGCCAAATTTTTTTTAAAGATTGTTCGGTATTTAGATTTTTTTTTCGATAAATGCAAACTTTTTTCTAAATAATTTTTTGTGCACTTTTACTGTGTAATGTGTTTTTGTGTTCTAGTATACAAATGATTACAGAAAGAACGAAACTCAACAAAATAAAATAAAAATACTATTAAAAAAAAAAAAATTATTATGGTTGTTTAATTGTGATGGCTTTCCAAAGACTGCCAAAACCGTTAGAGGGTTATTATATTAAGTTAATAAGGGTATATAAGATTGAGGTTTTTTATTAATTTTTTTAATTTATTCTTTATTTTGGTTTTTAATTTATTCAAAACATTTAGTTTTATGTTTTTTTTATTTTCTTTTTAACAAATTAAGTTTTAGGTTTTTTATAATATATAAAACAGCAAGGCAATTATTATAAGATCAGCGATCAGCGATCAGCTTGATAGTAAATAATAACAATTTGAAATTAAAGAAAAATAGAAAAGTATTTTGCCTATTATAAAAATGTACAAAAAAGATTTTAAACACTACTAAATAAATATATGCATAAAAACCGACTATCAGATGAAGTCATTCGATATATTAAAAATTTTATGTGTGTTCAGAAAGTATGATGGTGTGGGCAAAGGGTGCATTTGTTTGACAGATTTTTCGACAAGTGTGTCCGATTTGATAATCTTTTAAAAATTTTCAAGAAATAGTTCAGTAGAATCTCGAAAAAGTTAACTGGCGTAAAAGTTAAACTCTCTGACAAGTTTACAGTATATTGCTTTTTTATTTTGCGCTACACTTTGAGATCCAATTTCAGTTAGTTCGCGGGAACGGCCACACCTTGGCTTTAAAATTATAATTTCAGTTTTTTAAAAATTATGTATTACCCTTCTTATAGTAATAATGTTCACGTTCGACCGACAGTTCTTCATATTTGGCGATAATTTTGCCATCTTTTCAAAATTTTATTAATATTTATCTTTCTTCCACATCTATTTATGACCCATTGCCTAAATTTCTGCGAATTTGTAAATTAGTATTCTGTCAAAATAAAATACAAATAATGCCTAATTATTAATAATAATTATCATTTACTGACAGATTTAAAGTTGTGAGCGTAAATTTTTGATTCTTTGAAATACAAGATTTTATTGACTATGAAAGGCTCGTTGGGCTGAGCTCAACCATTTCTTTGGTCATTACAATTAAAAACTTTTCTTTGCTTGATTGGCTATAATGGTTGTGAATACAATAACGCTAAGAATGGATATTTTCATCCCATCCAAGACTTATGTCCTGGTTTAATCAGAAGTGCACACTGGCAGTCAGATCCAGAGCGGAAGCGTTCAGAAAATGGCGCAATAACAGGTGGCCATACTGATCCGCTTCGCAAACAGACGAGATCTTCGTTTGAAATGCTTGTAAATAATTCTCACTCATTGGAGAGCGTTTAACCACTGCCCGTAGAAATAAAAGGATTCTTGGAAATCTCAACGTTAACAAGTCTTTTGGGCCGGATGGCATTCCATCACTGGTTCTAAAGCAGTGCTCTTTGACTCTTGCGCGTTCGTTAGCTTACTTTGTCAGTGTGTCATATCATGCCAGTATTTTTCCATCTTACTGGAAGGTTGCTAATGCAAAGCCAATCCTAAAAAAGAGTGAAGCTCGTAACCCCACAAAAATACCATTTTGTGAAGTATTTAGAGTCCAACATTTAACTGAACGATCGCCAGTACGGCGTCGGAGCTACTCAACTGGTTATATTGTATGTATATAAATGAATTCAAAAGGACATATTAGTGGATGCAAACTATGGACGTTCGATTTAAATCTACTCATGTTGTAAGTGACAGGAATGACTTCCGCGGGAAAATTGTTCCAGAGACGATAAGCGCAACGAATTCTACCTATATTGCGTCGTACGATTCATTATATATATTATATTATATATATTAAGAATTTTATTATTAAACTTCTAAACATTCTGTAATTTTTAACATATTTAACATTATTTTAGATGTAATATTACACAGTGCGATAGCCTAACTAGTCAATATTGGGAAGAATGGATCAACTTTACGATTCCACATAAAGACCAGAAATTTGATCAGTGTAGTCATTACGCATTTGAAAATAATCAAGAGTACTATACCTCGATACCATCCTCATCTGAATGTATTGAAGAAAATTTTAATAAGTTAAAAACGGAAGGCTGCAACAATGGTTTTATATTTCGTGATGTAGAATACACAGTGGCTAACGAGGTATTACAATTGTATAATTCGGTTATTTGGTAATTTAACATATTTGAATCATTTTAATTGCTAGTTCAGTTTGGATTTTTTTGCTTTAATGAATGGAAGCTTAACATGGTTGGAACAATTAATAATGTTGGACAATTCGTTGGTATCCCTTTAGGTGGTCTTCTTGCCGATCGGTAACTATTACAATTTAAACAAATTATGAAACTAAATGTTTCCTCTTAGGTTTGGTAGACGTACTATGCTCGCCGTTGCTGGATTCCTTAGCTCTATTATGGGCGTAATACGCTCGTTTTCTAAGAATTATTATATGTTCCTGTCATTCGAATTTCTTGATATGGTCGTCGGAAGTACATTATTTCCTACATCCTTCTTGTTAGCCATAGAATTGGTTGGACCAAGACGCCGAGTTGCTGCCGCTACCATTATAACGATTTTTTACTCATTAGGAGAGGCGTTATTGGGCGTTTTAGCTAAACAGTTTCCAAACTGGAGGATTCTTCTTAGAGTACTGTATATACCGGCAGCATTACATTTATTTTTATTGTTTCTGTTACCTGAAAGTGTACGCTGGCTCTTAAGTCAAGGCAAAAATGTTCAAGCAATTGCTATTCTTAAAAAAGCAGCTCGAGTTAATAGGAAAGTTTTGCCTGAACAAATGTTGCCGGATTTGGCAAATTTAAACAAAATAAAAATTGAAACTGCAAATGAAAGTAGTTACCCAATCTGGTTAGCCATACGAACATTTTTTTGGCGTATTTTAAATTGTTCACTGTGCTGGTTTACACATACACTAATAGCCCTGGGTTTAAGTTTGAACTCTGTGAACTTAGGGGGTAACAAATATAACAACTTCGTATGGAATGGTTTGATTCAAGTACCTGGTCTAATACTTCCTCTTTTTATAATGAATTCCATTGGACGACGTTATTCATTATTCGGTTCAATGTTAGTATGTGGCTTGTGTATGACGGCAACAATATTTTTCGGAAAAGGTAAAACAATAATGAGATGAAGTTTATTGTAATTTAATAATTATTACTTTTTTTGTAGATGGTCATATTATGGAATTAATATTATTTTTAATTGGAAAATTTGCTATAACCTGCAGTTTTCAAATATTATATTTTTTTACTGCTGAAATATTTCCAACAAATGTTCGCAATAGTCTTTTATCATTGTGTTCAATGATTGGACGAATTGGTTCAATGTTGGCACCACAAACTCCATTGTTGGTAATAATACTTATACAGTGCAATAACATACTTACATATATACTATGATCGTCAAAATAAAGTGTACAACCTTATTTAGAAATCCGTAAAGAATTTTAAAATCGGCAAAGTTATGAATTTGTAAGTGCATGAAGGTACGAAGAACCAGTTTTTTCCCGCGACTCCATATTTTGGAGGTGTTATGAAAATTCAAAATCAGATTCTGTTTGTATCTATTAGAAAAATGATATAATTTCTGATGTATTTTTACATGTACAAGGATAGTTAGTTTTTTGTACAGGAAAATATTTTTGTTCTTGAAATTAGAGTACGTTTCGTTTTTGTTGTATAACTTTAGTTGTCTTTTTATGTTTTTTTTTAGAATTTTGTAAAGTTTTAAATAGAGGTTAAAAAAATATAAAATGTTTAAATACATCGTACGTAAAAGACTGATATGAAGATTATATTCTAGAATATAAGGTTGTACACTTTATCTTAACAAAACAACACTTAGTCATCCTCCGACAAAACAAACTGCATAAAGCTGGTTGCCATTAACCAGCTGTTTGGAAGACGATTTGCTTTTTTGATTTGATTATGTGAATATGTCCTACTTGGTGGTGGACAGACCTCGTCGTTGAAATTATTGGTATTATGAAAAAGATTGTTTAAATATTTTACAGGAGAATTTTAAAAATTCATTCACATAATCCTTTACCCGCCTATCAATCCAAGGCCAGACCATATGCAACTCTTTCATTAGTGTTACCAACCCATAACATTAGCTAGCGACTGCTTAATGGTATTACGAAATGAAAACTTCTCTAACTAAAGTATCGGCCGTTCAGAGCTGACGTTAAACTGTAAGTTCGTATAAATGAGTTTAAAAATAGAATCAGATGCAACCCATTGATTGAGAGAAGTTCCTCTTGTGCCAATTGTGATGTTGCGTGAATTATATATGTAGGTATTTAAGCCCTTACCCAAAAATAAAATATCTTCCATATAGGACTAAGTCGTTAAAAAAATAGCTGTAGTAACAAAAATTTCAGTTAATTGATAGCACAGCACAAATCCCTGAACTCAGTACAATAAAAAATAGGACTAAATCATTAAAAAAATAGCTGTAGTAACAAAAATTTCAGTTGATTGATAGCACAGCACAAATCTCTGAACTCAGTACAATAAAAATATAGAAAAGACAGATCGAAAAATATCATAGGGCTTTGAGAAACATGTTAGAAATGTAATATCGGTTACAATATGAATGGAACCAAATTTCTTCAAAGTTTTTTTTTAATAATTTTAATTAAATACATAATTTACAAATCTAAATATGTACTATTATTTGTTTTTAAGTAATTTTTAAAGAAACGATGAAGTAAAAGGAATTGTTTCCATAAAATGTTTTTATAAAATAGTGGTCACGTTTTTTTTAGTCAATTATTTGACAAATTTGACCATAGTTTTATAGATGTAGAGTCACAAAAAATTAGAAGGTGGAAAAAAAGTATTAAAAATATATTAATTGTATGCATGTATAACGGTAATTTTTCTTTTTGTTTTGCTGGGTGATAAGTAAGATTTGTTCAGTTAATTTTGTGTCGGTCAAAATGTATAAATAAAAACAAAATGTATAAATAAAGCTTTTTATGTAATAACTAATATTTTTAGGCTACCTATTACGAATATGCTCCTCAAATTCTTTTTGCTGCTTTTGCTTTGCTGAGCGGTTGCTTGACCTTATTATTTCCAGAAACTGCAAATAAATCGTTGCCAACAACAATGTACGATGCTTGTAATTTAAAGAATGGGACCAATAACAAACAGGACAGTAATATTCGTACAGAAGAAACTTGAAATCTATTGCGTAGTATATGATCATGATCGTTAACACATACATATGTATATCCAGAACAATACGAATTATATTAAAAAATGTACATATTTATATGAAAATATAAAAATTATGTTTTAATATAATGACATTATAAATGTTTATTGTAACGCCGGATTATTCAAAAGTTGTGAACTTTAAATACAAACCAATTATAAAATAGATTAGCAGCACATCCATATACACGTATGTACGTATGTACATATGTATGCATATATATTATAAATTTATTTGTAAGTTTATTTATTTGTTTGTCATTCAATCGTATGTAAACGACTGAACCGATTTATTTGTAATTTGGATCACAGATCTAGCTAACGAAAATGTTATAGGGTATGCCTTTTTTCCAAATTGGACCTAGTAGCGCTGAAAATCGTGGAAAAAGAACCAAATTAAGTCATATGAGAAATAATTTGGTTTATATACTAGTTTGTGAGTCAACCACGCGTTCAAATCAATTTTGTTGAAATTTGGAGCACAGATATATACATATGTATATCTAGTTAACGCAAAAACTATAGGGTGATTTTTTCATAATTAAATCTCGGGGACGGTAAAATCGGGGTGAAACGATCAAAATAAAGGACTTTTCTTCGAAATAACAAGTAAGTTTTCTTCTTAAAGCAAAATTTTTTGTTTGCTAACATTCAGCGTCCAGTAAAATGTGTTGTATAAGAGTTGCACTTTGATGGCTAATAAGGTGTAAAAGAAGAATTTTTCATAGCCAATTTTTACGAAACACATAGTTAATCTTTAATCTGGTATCTCTTGGAAATTATTACAGATAGGGTCTTCAAACTTTCCACATAGTCTTTTCTATTATTAAGCTGCACGTTAAGTTAAAAAATTAACTTTACAGGAAGGGAGGCATGGCACCTTCCATAAAAAATATTTATTATCGTACATTTCGATAGATATGTCAGCGGGAAACGTTAAAAGTCGTCGTAGCATTTTCTGTATGAAGTCAGCAACGTGGCAAAAAGAACGTATAGGATTCGGAAAAAGGGATTTTAGCTTTCATTTAATATATGTACATGTATATAGATTTTCGGGCAACGCCGGATAGGCAAAGCTAGTCTTATATATAAAATTAATGTGCTTGTATGTTTCTTTGTTGTTTCGTGTGTTTGTGCTAGAAACTATAGGACACATAAATTTCTAAAATTACAACTAGGCGGTGCCACACCCATAAAAAGTTTCTAATGGTATGATAGGGTGAATCCATGTCGTTAAGGAAACCATAAGATAAGATCCGCACAGTAAAGTTTTCTGCTCCCTGTCATAAAGCTAGAGGTATAACCAAGTTTTTAGTGGACAAAAACATTCCAGCTTAGACTTGGCCTAGCAATTCCACTGACATGAACCCTATCGAATATCTGTGAGAGATTAATTAGGCGAAATAGACAAGCAGGTGGTAACTACCAAGGTAAAACTTATTGAGACTCTTATTAATGTTTGACATCACAACCAAAAATAGATGAAAGTGCCAAACAGTGCATAGAAAGCATTTTCAAGTGAATAATAGCACTTATCCAAGCACAAGGAAACGTTACTAAATGCTAATTAGGTTTTAATAAATCAGATACAGGAACCTTATGTACTTAATTTTTTCCACCATAAACTGTGCCTTTTTATATGTTTTTTTACAATAAAATTTATTATTATATTAATAAATACTTATATTGTTACGTTTTAACCTTTTTAAAATGTTTGAGTTCGTTTAAATTGCGTAAAATAAAATTAATGCAGCGAATTTAGTGTTTTACTTTATACACTCGATTATTCAACTTTCGCTTTTTACAATTATAACTATACAGTATCCCACTTATTTGATGTCCGCTTAATACGCCAATTTACTCAATACACAACACTTAGTACGACTTTACACTATAACTGCCAAACTATAACTGACTGACGTATGCAAAGCAGCGTTCCTTACATGGCGAAATTACATGAGGCATGTAATTTTTTAGGTCTGAAATGTCAAAAATGTCGTGGTGAAATAAAAAAGCAGCTGTCAAAAGTGGAAAAATAACCAGAACAAGAACACCCATAATAAATTAAATTCTAATTTTTATTAAAAAAAAATATATATATATAAATAATAATAAAAAATATTTCAAATAATGATGATGACCCGTCTATCACATCAAAAAAGGCCAACGCTTCAATTTGGCAATAATTTCTTTTAAAATTATGTGTAAATACGCCAATCGTTGGTATTTTGTTCAATATTTTCAGATGTAATGCCACATATTACTGTACATCTAAAGATGTGCAATTGGCGTAGATTAATGGCTTTTGGATTTTCAGAACACCAGAACCTACAGTTCTGCCACAAAGCCACTTAAATTAAAATGAGCTTCATCACTCATAATCAGAAAAGAAAAATAATTGATCGTTAATTTAAATAATAAAATTCTATTGTTCTGGGTCTTTGTTCAGTTGTGAATCTGTCTACTATTTATTCTCCAGGTGTTATTTATATAATCTGAAAAATAAAAAAGTTATTATAAATCCCATGTGAAGTCACCATGGTCAGCATGTAAAATTATTCGTTTTACAAATGCATTTTATATCGTTTTTAAAAAATATACTTTTGAATAGATTTGACCGTTAATAAATACAAGTCAATTGTTTTTGACAAATCTCTGAATGAACATTTTGTAGTTGTAGGCTTGCACACATCTTGTTAAATACATTTACATACCCGAAACAACGAAAAGTTCGAGGGCTTTCGTGGTGTCATTTATTCAGCCATATAAAAAGAACATTGGTGTGGAGAGCAGTCAGTTTACATTGAAGTAAATTCAGCGTGTTGAGAGTTTAATTGGTGTAAATTTAGATTGACGAAAGTTTAGTTGTAAAATTGTGAAAAGAGTTTTGTAAATAAACAGTGGCTGAAGAGGCCTAATTTGTGACAACTATCAGGTTGGAAAATCTTTAGTAAGATCTGATAATAGTTGTTATTGTTTTACATAGAAGATGCAAAAAGAGAATAATAAAGAGTTAAATAATAAAGAGTTAAAAAAAGGATTATAAGCAGTGGACTAGATAGTTGTGTTAAGAAATTTTATTAGAAACCAAAAACCAACTCATTAAATTAGCGTTTTTAAAAAGTAAAAATGTAACAACAATTTCTTAAACAATCAGTCGTCGTCGATACGCTCATAAATTTATTGCCTCTGTCTCATAGAGACCACGCTGCTGTCACCTCGAAGACGAATTGGTTTTATATAAAACAGCCGTGTCGACGTCGACTTGTTATCGATTTCTAAAAAGAAAATAATATCATCAGTAATTATTTTCTCACTTCAGCAAAATTTAATATAAAAGTTTATTAAAAAAAATGTGATTGTTTCTAAATTTTCATTACTTTGGAAAATATTTTTGATTTCTGCTCATGTTTTATCTCGTACACATTTCAACCTAAGGCTTCACTTTACGACTTAAAAAAATGAAGTTTGTATACTACGTAATTATACTTCCTAGATAAAAGAAGCTGCCACATATTCTTTTCGATGGTTGTCAATTGAAAAATGGTAGTTTCTAATATTGTAAAGACGCATGACATAAGCCTTTTTTATATTATTTCCAAACCGACTTTTCTAGCTAACTTTACAAGATCGATCGATTCATCCTGCATGTCGGACAGTTTATGTGATAGGAGACAAAAACCATTGGCATAACCAAGGTCGTCTAGATGTCTTTGATATCTCCACAATATACATACATACCTCTTTTCTTCTTGCATAACTATTCCATAAAACCGTTTACAACCACTGCAAAGAGAACATGAATTTTAGACTTTCAATTGCTTTGCTTAGCACACGTTTCTAAATTGCGTTGCTGTTGTTGGTATCTAAAGCAAGTACAAGAGGAGATTTCCACTCTATCGACGAAACTTAGTCTGTTCGTCTCCGAGTTTGGTTTGTAGCTAGTACCTTGCACATAGTTGGAATTGAGCAAGGTAATGCTTCTCAGGTTTTTACATTGCTCTATTCGTCTTTTTTAAGGTATCTTAATCACAATGCCTTTAGACCACGAGTCTATAGATATTTTGGGTCCATTAAAAACAGTTTTGGTGGCAAACCGATTGAGCCACAAGCTTCATTGCTGTTGAGTTTACTTATTTCAGCTGATATCTTTGTTACAGTTGGCGGGGTACACGATATTGTTGCGTTTTATTTTGAGCCGATTGATAATGCGATATAGTGTTGTTTAACCCTGCTACTTTTCTTGCTTAATCTGCCAACGATTCTGTATAAGATCATTCTAATTTCTAGCTGTTTTCTTTACTTTTTTTGTCACAATATAATGAAACGGTCTACATAACTCTGCGAATCCTTTCCCCCATCCATTACGACCCATGACTTGTTTTAGTCCATCATTGTTAACACCAACCTTCACATTAAAGTCGTCCATCAAGATTAGTATTTTGCGTTCTGCAATTTTGTCAAACGCCGCACCCAGTTGTTAATATAAAAACATCTCTTATCACAACATTAAGCTTCTTTAGTTGGTGTATAGCATTGTACTAGGGTGACACTGTGCTCTACCTTGCTAAAAACGCACTGTTATTGTACGGTCGCATACTGGGGTCCAGATATGTATGTGACTGTTTGCTTTCATTATTTATAGCTTGATAGTTGGTCAAAATAGCGTATCAATTTATTAAACTATTTACATAATGAAATGTTTTATGAGAAATATATGTTATTGGAGGATATTGCAACTGTAGTTGAGAGTGCAGATTAAAATTATGAGTTATCCATTTGTAGCCTCACATTGCAATGTTAAAACTTAAAAATAATTCTACTCCTTACAATCGGCTGTGAATTTTGTGTTTTCGACTACAACTGCAAACTAAAAAATTGATAATAAGTTTGGAGAATGGTTTTCGGTTATATTTTATTATTGTTTATTTAACTTTGCTTGATTTCAATATATGTATGTATGTATGAATAAAAAGTACGTTTTTTGAAAGCAATCGCTCACGTATCACTATTTTCAAAAGAGAAATTATTGTAGCCTTGCATTGGATTTTTATTAAAATCTGTATTGCGTGAGGTTTGTTTAGTAAGACGACGTTTTGCTACGAAACGTGTCTCATTCAACATCATAAGAGATTTTCGACTCATAGCAATGTGTTTTACATTTATTTCATCTAAAAAAAGCATGAAATTTTAAAGTCATTAGTAAAGTAATATATATTTGAAAAATTTTCTTTACCAAAAACTTACCATCACCTAGAAATCGTCGCTCAAAATTACGGGGTAAATCACTGTAGTCGAAATGAATTTTATTACGATTTTCATGCAATTTAAATATTGTGTGACGCCGAACTTTGTGCTGTTCCATCTCGTTATTGTGTTCATTTAGGTTTCCATCGTTAATGCTGTTACTTTCATCATTATCATCATCATCATCAAGCCTTTTTGGTCTTTGGAGTTGGCGAGCAATATGTACCGCGTTACCACGTATTTCTTGAGCTGCATCCTCTTCCGTTATCTGAAATAAAATTGAACAGATTGCCACAAAGTGTATTTATAAAATATACTATTATTGACTGTGTGCTACAAAATTAGGGTATTCATAAATTTTATATTTTTGTTTATAAATTATTTTTGGCCTTCTTACATAATAGAAGGTTCGCGTATAGTTTTATTGGCTGAAAAAGAAATACTAATTTACATATGCCACATTTAATATACACAGATGAAAAAATAAATAAATAAATGAAATAAATATATTAATTTTTGTATAGGAAACTTTAACATAAGCAGAGAAAACTTGCTTTAAGACCTAGAAAGGATAAAATTCTTTATTTCGGATAGGTATTAAAAAGTTCAAGAGATATATCCTTAAAATACTCCACATAGTGTCATCTGTTTTTGGTATTTTTCTATCTTGGAATTTAAATAACACAAACACATATATCATCGAAATTTTTTATTCGTTTAACAGGCCTATCGAAGCCAATTTGGTATGAAATAAAACATTATTTAAATGTCCGCCGCGCATTCGAAATGTCGAACTGTTCATGACTCTGGCGCATAAATCAGGCTGAATTTTGCTGATGACATTGGTTATATTGGCTAATAGGGCAGCTGTGGCTTGTGACTTATTCCCAGAGGCATGCGAATTAATAAAAGCCCTACAAGACAAAGCACAACGGTCTCAAATTGCACGATTTCGGTGGCCAGTTCGCATCATCATCTGGTGCAGAATGTTCAGTCTGGAACAAGCTGTGTGGCATATAGCGCGGTTTTGTTGAAAACACATATTGATGGTGTCCTCTCATTTAATTCAATCCAAAAGAAGTTGGTAATCATCTGCTATAGCGATCGCTCTTGACGATGACGGACTGACCGACGTTGTTCTCAAAGAAATATAGACCAATGAATCCGCAAGCTTAAAATCCACACCAAATAATATACTTTGGCGCTGTTTGATTGTCATCGTGCTAAATTTTGTTTTCTCACATACTCATTTATTCTGAAATGGATCTTACCACTAAAGATGACTTTTTGATGAAAATTAGTTTTAGAACCCACTCAGCGAACATATGTCGTTGTCTATGGTCGGCTCAAAATTCATCAAGTTGTGGTCTGCGAAAGGCCGAGTTTTTGTGAGCAAGATGAAATCGTCTGCCTCCACATACTCCTGAACTCTCTCTCACGAACAGCGACGATGTTTTCGGCAGATCTTGCGTTTCTTATTTAATGAACTAGTGTACTCAAGTTTATCCACTACTTTGCGAATAGTGCTCTTGATAGGACGATCTTGACGAACATAAAAAAGACGGAGCAAGCGGAACGTTGCCTGAACAGGACAATAATTTTGATAAAACAATTTAATAATTTGCAGGTGTTGTTGAACGCTATATCCGCCCATAATGATTTAGTAAAACAAACTAACAATATTGTTCAACAATATGGCCACTATGAACTATCAAAGTTCGGAAGTGCCTATTGCAAGACACGTTATTTAAAAAAGGAAAGTATGAAAATTTTCAATTATGCGTTAGTGTGTTGGTAGTCAAATCTATACTTAGTTC
This sequence comes from Wohlfahrtia magnifica, assembly GCA_023159175.1. Taxonomy (NCBI): domain Eukaryota; kingdom Metazoa; phylum Arthropoda; class Insecta; order Diptera; family Sarcophagidae; genus Wohlfahrtia; species Wohlfahrtia magnifica. The sequence continues at coordinate 315,843 of JAKWBJ010000149.1, read as the reverse complement.
TTAATATAAAGTATGAAAAAAGTGCATTTTCATGTTATGCCAGGTGATGATGAAAATAAACTTTTCTTCAGGCATATGAAACAAAAAACTTTAATTCAATTTAAAATGTTGCTTGAAAACTCGTAACACTTCTTGAACAAATTATGTTCGTTTCGTGGAATGGAACAAAATGCCTGTGGTGAACCAATTTGTTTTAGTAAACGGGCCGAAAATTTTCTTAAGCTACCAAATTGCTTAATATGTATAAAGAGTAATTATCAAAATAATTGTAATTATTAGAAAACGTTAAATGAAAATATCATTGGTCTTTGGTTAAGACTTTCTCAAAAATAATTGAATGCTTTTTGTAATATTAATTATATATGTTAATATGTATGTACATATGTTTAGTCGAACACGGTTATAGCGAACTCGATGGGACCGCACAATTAGTTCGTTATATAGATACATTAACTATATTCGTAGTAGAAAAATTTGCTTCACCACAAAAATATTAAATAAATTCAAAAATAATACAATTTAAGCATTTAAAATGTATGTAAATACATATGTATATGGTTATTAAATAATAAATCACTTTATTCAAAAAACACCTAACTTAAGCTACGATCACATTTGTCATATATTTGACAAAAAAACGTAATTACAATTTTATAGAAACATTTTATGGAAACATTTCCTTTTATTACGGCGTTAAAAAAAAAAAAAATTATTGAAAAACAACAAAACAAAAACAATTGTTTTTTCCTGCGATTTTTTGTTTTTGAATAATTTACTATTTTTACTTAGATTTTCGTTGTTTATTAGACACTAAAATATATTTTATTGATGTTTTAGATATGGCTTCGTTAAGATGTTGTGTGCTTAATCCAAATTGTTTTTGATATACATATTTGTGGTGAATATAAATACATGAATATAAACACACACACACACACACACATATATATATATATATATATATATATATATATATATATATATATTTTATATATATATATATATATATATATATATATATATAAAATATCGGATATATACATATGTATATGGGACTTTGTGAAAACTGTGTTTCATCAATATATAATATTGTCAAATCAATAACTGAAGTCGAACCAAAGCTTGGAATTCATTTGTTTTGGTTATGAGTAATTTCTTAGGCAAAAAGATATCTGACGACCAAATCGAGCTTGTTGAGTACATGTTATCAAACTGGCAAAAGCTAAGGTGCAACATGAGCATAAAAATCCACTCCTGTACTTTTATTTAGACCGATTTCCACAAAATCTGTGTGATTTCGGACAATGGAAAAGCGTTATCAGAGAAGATGGGAGTTCCATAAGATGGCAAATTACTGTTGAAGCTTGCAATGCAATCTACCTAAAGTTATTCATTCAAGCAACTAAAAGTGTTGTATAAACGAATATTAAGTGTTGTATTAAGACAAACAATATAAAAGTTATTGTGTAGTAAAACAATAATATTGTGTAATAAAAAACAGCAAAATAAAGCGGTGTTTATTTTCTTTTAACGCAATTTAAACGAAAGTTTTAAAAGGTTTAATACGTAACAATATGTTCACTAACTTGTACTTTTTTTGTTAAAATATATTTCTATATCAAAGGGAATTTATGGATATTTTAAACTGACGTGCTTAAAATGTACAGCCTTTATTTGGCATTTTTTAAGACATCGGACAATTTTCTAGCTTATTCATTTCACAAAAAACCTAATTATGTAAATGAAAACAAAAATGTCGAATGAAAATAACAAAGCAAACACATAATACATCAAAAAGTAGTCAGAAAAACAACGAGATTGTTTTGGTCTGTGTGAGATAACTAAAAGTGTGACATTAGTTGACTGCTGATATTAATAGTTTAGAATCTTTAAATATTGACTAATATTAAGAAACAAAAAATAAGGAGTCAGGGATAGCACAACTACAATCCTAGCTGAAGTTAAAGTATATTGACAAGCGAACATTAACAATGACAATTCTATTTTCAATATTCATTACAATACCGAAGAGCTTTATAAATAAATATTTTTTTTAAGATGCACCTTATTTTCTTAAAAAATGGCTGCTCTTTTGAAGATGTTCTCGAAGCTTCCGGTAAGAAAAAGCACAAAAAACACATACTCTTTAAAAGCTTGCTTTTATTAGAGAAAATAATGGATCATAAGGTGACTAAATTTTGTTGTCGTTGATTTGTTATTTTTGGCTTATAGCATCAGCCACTACGAATTGTACTGAAAATTATTCTTTACTTGACCTCACAAATTTGTAAAAAAAAATCAGTAAAAATAAATCTTTGCGGTCGTATGCCTGCCTTCAGTCGTGTGTTATTAGATCTAATGTACCTAAGCATTGCATAATCTTGCATATTATGTAAAGGGTGGTCAAACCATAATGCACAATGTTAATTGTGAGGCACACCTTAACGTCAAGTTTTTTGCCCAACTTAAGAGTTACACAATTGAAATAGGCGAAAATAGGCGTTTAAATCAAAATGTTTTTCGTGCACTTCGTGAATATTTTGGTCAGCATAATCGAACAAATGTGTCCACAATCGCAAATTGCAGCAAACCTGACCTGTAGGAAATGTGGAAATACCTGTGCATGCTCGCCTAGTTTGTTCTGCGGAAAACATTGCTATTGTTCGCGATAGTGTGGCAGAAGAGCCGTCAACCTTGACTCGTTGTCGTGTCCAACAATTAAATATCTCACGAACATCACTGATGCGAATTTTAATAAAGATTTGAATTTACAAGCTTACTAGGTTCAGTTGACTCAAGCGCCGTCAATACGCCGAATGGTTTGTTGAACAGACAGAAGTGAATGGTGACTTTACAAATAAAATCCTCTTCCGCGACGAGGCACACTTTCACCTCAGTGGATTCGTTAGCAAGCAATATTGCCGAATTTGGGCAAATGAGAATCCATGAGTGATTGGTGAAAAGTCGGTGCATCCATAAAGAGTGACCGTTTGGTACGGTTTATGAGCTGGCGATTTTAATTGGCAACTGCGATCATGTGATTTGACACCGTTGGACTTCTTTCTTTCAGGATATTTAAAAGAAAAAGTGTACGTCAATAAGCCAAAAACAATTTAAGAGCTAAAGAATGATACAATTCGGCACATTAAGGACTTTGAACCTCAGCTATGTCTCAGAATCATTAAAAATATGGACCGACGGATAGAGGTAAGTCACCGAAGCCGTGGAGAGCATTATTCCGATAATTTGTTTCACACACAATTGTCATATATCCCCTATCATAATAAAAATATTAAGATATTTCTCTGAAAACTTTCTGTTTTATTTACAATTAACATCGTGCGCTTTGATTGGACCACCATTTATTACTGTTCGTTCTTCTATTTTCAATAAGAAATCCCTAATTAATGAAACAATATTAGCCATTTTATTAATGTCATTATTTTTCTAATACGAAACAGATTATTCCACAAAATTAATTTCGTTGTTGGATACTATTAATCGGCATTGTTGTTTATTGTCTTATTTTTGCTTGGGAGGAAGTTGAATTTCGAAAACTTTTCACATAAGTTTTTTATGTATTACTAGCTACCGCACGGCGTGCTTCGCTACCCCTACCTTTATTATCTTAACTGTTATTATATCTTTTACCCTTTTGGGTTCTTCAGATTCAGAACGATTTTGTTCACTCACAAAAATTACAAAATCTCTGCTTTTTAAATATTGTGTGGCAGTGTTGCGCTAATGCAAACATTTTAAATCAAACCAAAAAAAATTTTAAATTTTATATGAAAAATGCCGGGGCTTTATATATTCTCTGTAGTTGAAGGCCAGAGAAATCAATTATTATTATTTGTCTTTTTTGTTGCTCATCGTTTGTGTTGCTACGATTATATTTGTTCTACTTAAGGCTAGTTTACACGATAATACTTTACGTACGTAAAATCAGAGAAAATATCATAAAATTCCATCCATATTTTTAAAATGAAAGTAAGAATAATACGACAGATTTTCTTGCATTTACTCGATACGTAAAAAACCAAAACATAGTAAAATGAAAGCAGCTATTTTTATTTGCTTATATAAAAATGTATCCCTGATCTAATAAAGTGTGATGGTGTTTAAAAAATTTTAAAAAACAAAGCGAGCCGTACGACTGCCAAATTTTCATCCGTATTTTTTCTCAATGTCGTATTGAGTTTACACGATACTATCAGCTCTCTTCTATACAGAAACTTGCAATGTCGCACGACTTGTATTGTGGTGTAAGCCCCCCCTTAATAAAGTTTTTAAAATTATGTGGCAATAGTTCGGTTAAAAATACATTAGTTTGTTTTGTTTGCCTTAACAAGTTGAAAAAATTAAAATGTGTTTGTATAAATATTAACTAAATACTTAAAAAGATTATGTAATAATAAAACATACCATTTAATCTGTCAGTTCGACTTAATTTTGATTTTAATAAAACTAAGTTGAACTGAAAGATTAAATGGTATGTTTTATTATTACACAGACTCTTTGAGTATTTATTTCAATCGGAATTGTGTTCTATGACATGGCTGTATAACCTTTCTCCACATATACAAAATTGCATATTTAGTATGAATAGAAGGGGCCACGCCCACTCATCTAATCTCGCCTCAGTCAGTAGACTGATGAAGTGCATTGTTCACTACGTTGTTTGAGACAAATTCAAGAACTTCTACTATTACCATTCTCAAGATCAAGGAGGCACTATGCCAACTTTTTCGATTCTGTCCACTTGTTTAATGATGATTTGTATTGACCATCAAGCTATTTGGATCCAATTTATAGACTCGTACTATTAACATTTTGAAAATATAAACAAATATTTACTTTGTATGGGCGTGGCATCGTTCAGTTAAAATTTTTGAAATTTATATAGCCTATAGTTTCTTCCAGAAACTCTTTCTCGTATATATTACAATAAACGAATGGAATGCATATACTCGTAGTTCTGTGCACCAAAGGTTGCACATATGTACATACTTCCTCTCTAAACATTTTTAAGTTTGTGTAAAAACAAAAACAAAAAAAAACAAAAATAAAGTATCTTTGGAAAAGATTTTCTTACCGTACTTGATGCTCTGAACCAATCCAATTTAGTTGTAGCCAGCAACTGTGAAATGGTTGCAAAACGATGAAAAAACATTGCAATAAACTGGATTATAAGAATAAGACCAAAAAAGAGAACAAAACATAGACCGATGGGGTCAAGCTCCTTATAACGACGATATATATATATTTGAGAGTTTGTGTCATCGTATATTATGAAGTCAACTGGGTCAATGGGCCACTCCAAGTGTAAATAATCTTTCTTCAATTGTAGCAGAAAAACAATTAAGACGAAAATTGAATTTATCATTACAAAAGCAAATGCAAACATGTTGCGTAATTCCCTTAGGCTGTCAGCAATTTCAGCCTTTTTCTCTTTTGTATGAAACATTGGTTTCAAATACAATTTAATTAAGTTTTTCCAGAAACGTTTCTCACGTAGAGATATCTCTCCCAGTTCAGAATCGACAAGCAAGGAATCATTAATCCACCCCGGAATAAAATGTTTTTCTTTATTTTCATCATTCTCAGCAGCACCATCGTCATCCTGTTAAAATATTTGAAAATGTTTCTTAGCATACATACATATACATACATATATGTACATATCTTGTGCTTTAAATTCCAAACAGTCACAATTCAAAATCCCAAAACTGTTTTACTTTTTTACACTTATGAACTAGTTATTACAATAAATCGTTCTAAAAATGTTTGGTGTTTTGAATTGTGTCTGTTTGGTGGGGATATGTTTGTTTTTAAACGTTCAGCTGATTGAGTGCTTACAATGGTGTTGATTAAATTATTGTTTAGGCGTGTGTATGTAATTTTTTGTGATTACCTTTTTTGACGCAACCTCTCGTGTACCCCAAGATACGTCATTCATATTGAAGACAGAGTAGATTAGCAGCAACATATACATTGAGGGAATGGTGATGTAATAAATGAAGCCACATAAAAGAGCACCAACTTCCTGAGGATGAACGATGCCTGCAAATCAATCAAATATGCAAGTACAGTGTTTCACATAAGTAATAAATAAGTGTAATATTATTGTCGTAAACCGTATTGAAATAAAAATTGAAATTGGTATTTGCTTCATTTTCGTCAATTTATGAGATTTATAATCTTATATACAGGGTTGGCTATTTAAAAGTTTAAATTTAAAAATGCAATAAAACAAAAACGGTTTGAAATTTTGGCAGGTTTTTTTTAATCTCTTTTACGCCTGTACTATTGTACCTATTTTGAAAAGATATATGCATGATATACACTGTACACGGTTTTATAGCATTTCTCTTACAGATGTGCACAATGTCAATTTTGTTTAAATCAGTTCAGTATTTTAGGAGTAATACGACTATAAAATTATTACTTACACCAATAAACAGAACACATATTTTCGGTCTAAGGCCAAGGCTCATAGAATTCGTCGTACTTCATACTTAATACTATAATTTTATTTTATTTTGTATATATGTGGTGCACTTTCCTCCAAAGATATATAAATTAAAAGAGTTTTACGTATATATTTCGATATCGGTATAGATATCGGTATAGATACTCTAGTTACTACAAATATTATTAAATTGATTACAATGAATCGGATTCTGAGAAGTCTAATAAGATTGGATATCTTTTTTTATGGACTAACTATTACAAAGTGGTACATCGGACTTGTAAGAGTAATAAATCAAAAGATATATTGCCTCATGAACCGTTTCCAAAACTGTATATATATGTATATTGTTCTGATTTTATTACTGAATATAGTGCTACCTAATTACTGTAGCCAGTAAAAAATGAGAACAATCGAGTCAAGGGATTTGAATATGTATGCAAAAATGGATCTGGCGTTACGTTACATTTCGGTGGATATGTAAACTATGTTGGGAATATCCACTCCTTCAGAAAGACTATTTGGCAGAAAATAAGCCAAAATTTTATTTCGACAAAAAAATAGTGGGTTATACATATCGTTTGTCTCATGTAGAAAGGCCCTAACAAAAATAATTTCAACTTTATAGGGCCTTAGAGCCTTCCTACGTGAGATCAACGATATGTATCTATTAATTATTTTACATTTAAAATGTATTTAAACTTTTCGTAACCACATCCCTGTATTTTTGTAATATAATAAAACTTTTTGTACCTACAATCGATGCAAAGAAAACATCGATATGTTGTGAGAAATCGATATAATATTGATGTAGCTTTTCGATGCATTGTGTCGATGCATTGTGTTATCGATGGTTTTTTAATGTTCATCACTTGGTCGTATCTCGGCAATGGCATCACGAATGTTGGCCTTTAAATGCTCAATTGTCTCTGGTTTGTCAGCATAACACTTGTCTTTAACGGCGTCCCACAGAAAATAGTCCAATGGTGTCAAGTCGCAGCTTCTTGGCGGCCAACTGACATCACCATTTCGGCTAATTACACAGCCATCAAACGTTTGACGCAATAAATCGATTGTGCATGAGATGTGTGGCAAGTTACACCATCCTGTTGAAACCAAACATCGTTCACATCAATGTCATGAAGAATGGTCACAAAACAATCGATTATCATGGTGCGATAGGTGTCTCCATTGACTAGGGAGACCGACTATTCGACTTTTTTTCAAAAACCGGTTTTCGAATAATTCGACAAGTAGCACTTTAAAAAACCGGATTTCTGTTAATAATAACTTAAATAGCCGGTTAAATAAAATTGTTCCGAATTCTTGAAGCGCAGAGCTGGACCACATTATTTTAAAAATGAGCAGAAGCTCTCCATCAGAGCTTAAATTAAAGTTGCAACCAATACTAACAATAATTCTAACAAATCTCATAAAAACTATGCCAAATCGGTGTGCGGAGGCCATAAAACACAAAGTTTATTACACAAAATACTGAAAAATACTTAACTTTCGAACAGCTGCTCAAGGAGCTAATTTTGCTTTTGTTGCATTACTTAGTAGAGAATGGAATTAAAGGTTTGTTGTTATAGTTGTAATTTAGGTGCCTAAGATAACAAAAATTAAGTGTTTGATTTTGAATAAATCTATTAGTAATATACGAGTCCTTAATTGTCTCGACAAGAAAATTTGCTTAGATTTCGAGTAGCACTGTATGTAAATTTATGCACCATGTATTTAATAGCGTGTGTGTCGCTGTAGTATGTTAGGTAAGAACCCACCTTCCAACCAAGAAGTCGTCGTTTCAGTCTCAGGCTATACCATCTGACAATTTTCAACAGCGATATCACCTCACAACATTACTAGCGATTGATTATGTGTATTTACGTTGTGAAAAACTTCACTAACTAATGTATCTGCCGTTCGGAACCGGCGTTTGTTGGTTTGTGGGCTTTCAATGGGTCTAGGTGATTATTCTCCATATATAAAAATCAATATTTGTTTACAGAAAAAAGGTTATTTTGCTCAAGAGTGCATATCCATTTCGATTTACCTTGGTTTTCACGTTCTTTGTGGGACGTAAATTAATAAATTTATACAAATAGTTAAACGATGAGCATATTTCCAATAAAAAATATCCAAACATATAACAATTATACTTATTTATATTAACCGGTCATTCGAGTTAAATTAACCGGCTTATTCGGTATTCGAAAAATGAAGATTTTGAAAAAACCGTATTCGACAAAACAAAAAAAACCGGTCGAATAAAGGGTGCATTGGTTTCCGTAAGTCCACGTTTGGGTTTTCTGAACACCAAATACAGCAATATTGATTATTAACATACCCATCAAGATGAAAATGAGCTTCATTCGAAAAGATGATTTTTTTGTCTTTGTTTTGGAGATAAATTTCCAATAAATCCCAACGTTGGTTGAGCGTAAATCGATTCATTTCGTTCAGTGGAGATTATATACTCAATTTTGTACCAGAATAGAATGACATAAGTATTGCCAGATTCGAAGTAACAGCTGGTTTAAATTTAAACCGATAGATTGCCCACCCTTTATAAAAACGAATGTGTGTTTGTATATACGTATGTATGTTTTTTTGAGCCTTATGGACAGCTAAGCGGCTGCCCGATTTTCATGACATTTTTACAGTATCTCCCTGTATAAATTTCAAAAATTGTAACTGGCTGAAATTAGACAAGTGGGCGTGGTATCTCCATTACAAAGCAAATATTGATTTTAGTATGTCTTGAGAACGATTGCAGCTAAGGTTTCCGAATTTGGTGTGATTAAATTCATAGTCAATACAAATCATCAGTCAATAACTGGAAGGAGTTGCACAACTGGGCGTGGTACCTCCCATACAATCTAAATATTGATTTCATTATATCTTGAGAACGGGTAAAGCTAAAGTTTCAGTATGTGGTCTAAGTGACTTCATGGCCAATACAAATCATCAGTAAAAAATGGACGGAATTGGACAAGTAGCTGTGGCACCCCCCATTAAAGTAAATATTGATTTTTATATATTTTGAGAACGGTAATAGAACAATATACATCATCAGACAGTAACTGGGAGAATTGGATAAGTGGGTGTGGCGCCTTCCATTCATGCTAAATATTGAATTTTGTGTATGTGGAGAACGGCAACAATTAAAGCAGCGCTATTTATCCACAATAGCCAAAAAACGACTATTAGAGAAAGCACACTAGATAAGAGATATCCATATATGTATCTTATATTTATATAAAATGACTGTGTATTTGTTTGAAGACTGTATATAGCTAGGCTATCTCAATTTATATAATAAATAATAAATGTAAATAAAATAAGATAAGATTTTAGCTTGTACAGAATAAACATTTTAAGATAATACATGGTCCAAACCTAAGATATTCTACTGATTTGCCGCTTAGTAACTTTAACACGTAATGATAAAATAATTCGCATGGGAACTGACTCTGTCATTTAATAAAAAGTGTAGAACGTCTACATGTAATATAATAAGAAATTTGGTAAATAGTCACCCTCTTTTTTACATGAATAGACAATTTAGTAAATATTTTAAAATTTTTTTTGATATTCGAAGTTTGTACAAGGTTTTTTAGACAACTTTTCCTTAGTTCTTGATTTAAGTATTTGAAGTAAAATTTCATAACTATGTACTTATGTAATAAATTAATTATGAAAAAATTTCAATAAATGTAATGATAATGATAATGATAATGATAATGATAATGATAATGATAATGATAATGATAATGATAATGATAATGATAATGATAATGATAATGATAATGATAATGATAATGATAATGATAATATAATGATAATGATAATGATAATGATAATGATAATGATAATGATAATGATAATGATAATGATAATGATAATGATAATGATAATGATAATGATAATGATAATGATAATGATAATGATAATGATAATGATAATGATAATGATAATGATAATGATAATGATAATGATAATGATAATGATAATGATAATGATAATGATAATGATAATGATAATGATAATGATAATGATAATGATAATGATAATGATAATGATAATGATAATGATAATGATAATGATAATGATAATGATAATGATAATGATAATGATAATGATAATGATAATGATAATGATAATGATAATGATAATGATAATGATAATGATAATGATAATGATAATGATAATGATAATGATAATGATAATGATAATGATAATGATAATGATAATGATAATGATAATGATAATGATAATGATAATGATAATGATAATGATAATGATAATGATAATGATAATGATAATGATAATGATAATGATAATGATAATGATAATGATAATGATAATGATAATGATAATGATAATGATAATGATAATGATAATGATAATGATAATGATAATGATAATGATAATGATAATGATAATGATAATGATAATGATAATGATAATGATAATGATAATGATAATGATAATGATAATGATAATGATAATGATAATGATAATGATAATGATAATGATAATGATAATGATAATGATAATGATAATGATAATGATAATGATAATGATAATGATAATGATAATGATAATGATAATGATAATGATAATGATAATGATAATGATAATGATAATGATAATGATAATGATAATGATAATGATAATGATAATGATAATGATAATGATAATGATAATGATAATGATAATGATAATGATAATGATAATGATAATGATAATGATAATGATAATGATAATGATAATGATAATGATAATGATAATGATAATGATAATGATAATGATAATGATAATGATAATGATAATGATAATGATAATGATAATGATAATGATAATGATAATGATAATGATAATGATAATGATAATGATAATGATAATGATAATGATAATGATAATGATAATGATAATGATAATGATAATGATAATGATAATGATAATGATAATGATAATGATAATGATAATGATAATGATAATGATAATGATAATGATAATGATAATGATAATGATAATGATAATGATAATGATAATGATAATGATAATGATAATGATAATGATAATGATAATGATAATGATAATGATAATGATAATGATAATGATAATGATAATGATAATGATAATGATAATGATAATGATAATGATAATGATAATGATAATGATAATGATAATGATAATGATAATGATAATGATAATGATAATGATAATGATAATGATAATGATAATGATAATGATAATGATAATGATAATGATAATGATAATGATAATGATAATGATAATGATAATGATAATGATAATGATAATGATAATGATAATGATAATGATAATGATAATGATAATGATAATGATAATGATAATGATAATGATAATGATAATGATAATGATAATGATAATGATAATGATAATGATAATGATAATGATAATGATAATGATAATGATAATGATAATGATAATGATAATGATAATGATAATGATAATGATAATGATAATGATAATGATAATGATAATGATAATGATAATGATAATGATAATGATAATGATAATGATAATGATAATGATAATGATAATGATAATGATAATGATAATGATAATGATAATGATAATGATAATGATAATGATAATGATAATGATAATGATAATGATAATGATAATGATAATGATAATGATAATGATAATGATAATGATAATGATAATGATAATGATAATGATAATGATAATGATAATGATAATGATAATGATAATGATAATGATAATGATAATGATAATGATAATGATAATGATAATGATAATGATAATGATAATGATAATGATAATGATAATGATAATGATAATGATAATGATAATGATAATGATAATGATAATGATAATGATAATGATAATGATAATGATAATGATAATGATAATGATAATGATAATGATAATGATAATGATAATGATAATGATAATGATAATGATAATGATAATGATAATGATAATGATAATGATAATGATAATGATAATGATAATGATAATGATAATGATAATGATAATGATAATGATAATGATAATGATAATGATAATGATAATGATAATGATAATGATAATGATAATGATAATGATAATGATAATGATAATGATAATGATAATGATAATGATAATGATAATGATAATGATAATGATAATGATAATGATAATGATAATGATAATGATAATGATAATGATAATGATAATGATAATGATAATGATAATGATAATGATAATGATAATGATAATGATAATGATAATGATAATGATAATGATAATGATAATGATAATGATAATGATAATGATAATGATAATGATAATGATAATGATAATGATAATGATAATGATAATGATAATGATAATGATAATGATAATGATAATGATAATGATAATGATAATGATAATGATAATGATAATGATAATGATAATGATAATGATAATGATAATGATAATGATAATGATAATGATAATGATAATGATAATGATAATGATAATGATAATGATAATGATAATGATAATGATAATGATAATGATAATGATAATGATAATGATAATGATAATGATAATGATAATGATAATGATAATGATAATGATAATGATAATGATAATGATAATGATAATGATAATGATAATGATAATGATAATGATAATGATAATGATAATGATAATGATAATGATAATGATAATGATAATGATAATGATAATGATAATGATAATGATAATGATAATGATAATGATAATGATAATGATAATGATAATGATAATGATAATGATAATGATAATGATAATGATAATGATAATGATAATGATAATGATAATGATAATGATAATGATAATGATAATGATAATGATAATGATAATGATAATGATAATGATAATGATAATGATAATGATAATGATAATGATAATGATAATGATAATGATAATGATAATGATAATGATAATGATAATGATAATGATAATGATAATGATAATGATAATGATAATGATAATGATAATGATAATGATAATGATAATGATAATGATAATGATAATGATAATGATAATGATAATGATAATGATAATGATAATGATAATGATAATGATAATGATAATGATAATGATAATGATAATGATAATGATAATGATAATGATAATGATAATGATAATGATAATGATAATGATAATGATAATGATAATGATAATGATAATGATAATGATAATGATAATGATAATGATAATGATAATGATAATGATAATGATAATGATAATGATAATGATAATGATAATGATAATGATAATGATAATGATAATGATAATGATAATGATAATGATAATGATAATGATAATGATAATGATAATGATAATGATAATGATAATGATAATGATAATGATAATGATAATGATAATGATAATGATAATGATAATGATAATGATAATGATAATGATAATGATAATGATAATGATAATGATAATGATAATGATAATGATAATGATAATGATAATGATAATGATAATGATAATGATAATGATAATGATAATGATAATGATAATGATAATGATAATGATAATGATAATGATAATGATAATGATAATGATAATGATAATGATAATGATAATGATAATGATAATGATAATGATAATGATAATGATAATGATAATGATAATGATAATGATAATGATAATGATAATGATAATGATAATGATAATGATAATGATAATGATAATGATAATGATAATGATAATGATAATGATAATGATAATGATAATGATAATGATAATGATAATGATAATGATAATGATAATGATAATGATAATGATAATGATAATGATAATGATAATGATAATGATAATGATAATGATAATGATAATGATAATGATAATGATATATGATAATGATAATGATAATGATAATGATAATGATAATGATAATGATAATGATAATGATAATGATAATGATAATGATAATGATAATGATAAAGATAAGGAAAAACTAGCTACGTATCTGGTAGACATGTCAATCCCAAGTGACGCAAATACATATCAGAAGAAGCATGAAAAATTTCTAAGTATACACCGCTGGCGATAGAAATGAAAGAACTATGGAATCAACAGAATATAGAAATTATCCCGATAGTGATATCAGCTACAGGTATTACTATTAGAAATTTTGCGAAATATCTTGAAAAGCTGAATATAGATAGAATAACCCGTAGCCAGATACAAAAAGCAGTGCTTCTGAAGACTGCGAATATTGTTCGGAAATTTTTGAATGATTATCACTGAACACGCCAGCCATAGGCTGAGAATGTAAAATTTATAATATGTAATAATAAACAACAGATAATAAACAATGAACAATAAACAATAATAATAAATATTAATGATAGATAATAATAATAAATAATGATAATAAATTATAAATAATAATAATAAATAATAAAGAATAATAATAATAATAAACAATACAATTTAAAAAAGTAACATTAACTATTAAGATAAATACAATGCATATACATTAGAACTGTAAAATTATCGATAGTCGGCCCACTCGTTAGTTTCGATAGTTTGCAAAAAAAAAAACTATCGATACTATAGGATTCTTTTGAGTGCTACTTATGGCAGCAGCATTAGGATTTAAGTGAAAGGGAAAGAATATTAATAAATATACAGTGTTCAAGCAAATAATAGAGAGACTTTATTTTTGTCCAGTATGCCATAGAATTTTATGTATTGAAGGTTTTGATGGAAGAGTAATTCTAATATATAGCGAAAATTGTTCAGACCATGAAGTGCTCCAAAACCAAAGTAATTAATAAGATCCAGTGAAAGAAAACTGCAGAGACTATGAAAGAAAGCGTAGAACAACTGTAAGTTTTGATAAACTTTTGATTCGTACTTCAAAGATTAATCCCTTTAGGTTATCAAAAAGCCTCAAAAATGAATTTATTTTCCTGTTTCAAGTCGTATAATAAGAAAAAACTTATGGAAACTAGACTTATGGGTAAGAGTCCTCGAAATGTATCATTTCTCAGCAAACGGAAGCAACACCTGCCACGTAATAGTTAGAACAACATGCTACGGTCTAACGAAATCAAGTTTAATTTGTTTGGAACAAATGCAAAATCGTATGTACGAACATATTTTAGTTACAATTCATACTTTCAGTTCAGTAAATAGAAATTTAAGAAACTGTTAAACTGTGTCTCTATGTAACTATAAAAGGTTACAGACGTCTAACAACCTGCGTCGAACAAATTTTTGTAAATGTGACTTTGACTATGTACATTTAGTGACCTCAATATTTTATCTTAGAATTTGACGATAGTATCCATAGTGTACAAAAACTATCAACGGTCAGTCAAAAACAAAACTATCGATAGTACTATCGATAGTACTATCGATAGTACTATCGATTGTTTTGTAACTCTAATATACATACATACATATTTATTCAAAAATAACAATTCTTCCAGAATTTCCTTTAAAAAAATCTAAATTAAATGTGTTCGTTCTTACCTGCTATGAAGATTTGTAGGAAAACCAATAGAAAAAACAAGGAGGCAGGAGCCAAGGGACCATCATCAATCATTTGTATTATAATACCAATCAACACTGCCATCATAACTAAACAATACATTGAGCTTATCACAAAAGCCAAAAGTAACTATAAAATATGTTAAATATAAATATTATCAATAGAAGTGCCTTTTTTTTTAAAGATTATTTACCTGAAATTTTTGTTTTAAATAAATGCATGAGAGTATAAAAGCCAATAGTGGAATAAAATTCCATAGAAAAGCAGTCCAAATGTCGGTACTGAAAACTGTAACCAATGCTCCAACCATCATTAGAAAAATTGTTCCAGGACCTAGGATGGTACCAACCATTAACATTGCTTGGTAGATAATGTAAGGCATTGATATGGAACTATTGTTTTTCACTACCATATCGGCATCAGAGAGCAAATCAAAAATATTCGCTATAGTAGATGGAACCCAACGGCGACGTTGATTGTAAAACTCATTAAACATTTCCGGCGAATGGGTGTAAGCGTCTGAGGCAGCGGAGTATTCGACGCGCAGTCCCTGCTTAAGAATGAGAGTGCAAAGCCAACGGTCTTCACCTTGATCATATTGTACATAGTGCATGGGTTCTTGAGAAACTGTAGTATACTTTTTCATAACACTGTTTTCCATTAGAGCACTGCCGCGAAATAAACTAAAACAGCCAGGACTACATAAAACACAACCAATCACGTGTTCGGTTGCTTTTTGCAGCCAGTGACCAATAGCGTACTCAAATATTTGATACCACACCATAGGCCCCCTACCAACGGGGTGAATGCGACCACAAGCTGCTCCCAGTTCATCGATGGCCTTCATTCGATCTATTAATAGTTGCACTGCCTGTGGCTGAAAGTCAATGTCACCATCAAGAGCTAATAGGAATGTATTTTCTGCTATAACTGCCTTACGCTTGGCTGAAACTGATTCCAATTCCATAATACGAAAGCCTAACAAATAATACATGTACATAACTTGTGACCAGCGTTTCTTGTGACGAATTTTATCTTTGTTTTTGAGATGAGCAATCATCTTTGTTCGACCGGGTAGTGTCCACACTAAGCGACCACCATAAGGTGTTTCAATTTTTACAGGTGACTTAATTTTTATATTGACTCCATACACTTCAAAGGTAGCTTTTTCGATGCTGGTAATTAAGATTTTCACATATTCATTAAGAGGGGGATTCTTTGGATTCTCAACATATTTTTCATCCAGTATGAAGGCGTCATCAAAGAAAATGTTGGCTAAAAAAAGTGTTAGTGTAAAAAGTTACTAATGCATAAACGAGTAAATTGTGTTCTTGCAAAATCAAAGGAAGAATAAAAAATAGTTGTGAGATACGAATAAATGCAATGTTATCTACATATATCTACAACATTTTAATTTTTTTATTTATTTAAGCATTGGCAGAGTAAATAAAGTAATTATAATAGTAATAATAGGTTAGCGATCTTAATACCCTGTCTATTATTACAGTTAGAAATGAAAATTAATTTATTGGAGACGGATTATTTTATTAATTTGCAAATTTTTGATGCTCCTTAAAAATGTTCAAACATTAATTCTTATTCAAAAAAAAAAAAGAAAAAAATACTTGTAACTAAGCCTCATGCTCGATTAATATTCATTTAAATTGACTTTATTTTGCGAATACAGTGAAAACCCCATATACTCACTGTCGTGGTATTTTCGTCGGGTTATAAGAGGTGTCTGCTTATTAGGGTTTTTTATTTCCCGCACTTTTTCCATTCCCGGAATAACGGGAAAAAATATTTCTTTTCCTGGGAATCCAGCTAAATACAATGTGAATACTGCTTCATGTAGAAAAAGGAATAAGTTTAATTTCATGGCTTTCAGTAAACTAGAAACTATTTTTTAGTAAACAATGTAAACTTTTGGTTTTTACGAATTATTTTTTCTGTGTCTGCTGATCACTTGGAAACTACCTTCAAGCCAATCAATAATAATACTGACAGCATCTTATGTTACTTAAATATATAGTCAAATGGAATTGCCTATAAAACATATAACAGCACGAGAAGTTAATGATGTTAAAATTTAGTAAAACGGAAAATTAGTCACTTCTTACAGACCTATTAGTCTTCTTCAATTTTTTCTAAAATATCGAAAAACTATTTTTAAGACGTCTTAGTCCTTACTTTCAAAAATATAATATAATTCCTGACCATCAGTTCGATTTCAGTAGCGGCGTTCCAGAACAATGTCATTTAATAATTAAGGTGATAACTGATTCTTTTGAAAATAAGAAATACTGTTCTGCTATATTTTTAGACATACATAAGCCGATCTTAATCAAATAGCGCATATCAATAGTTTTAATTGTCTATAATGATCCTCATGATCAGTAAAAAAAAACACTTAAAATTTTATTTAATTAAAACATAATTTATTACAAATTCATTAAAGTGTTCATCACTATTCAGAATTTAGATTTAATCTAAAAATTGATTTATTAAAAGAAGTCCGCCTCTCTTGGTTCATAAAATATCAAAACAGAAATTTGCTGATTTATTGATGCTGCGAAGATCTGCTTATACAATTCTAATTATATGTTTTTGTCTATAAACATGTTTCTATATTTACTAGGCAAACAAGTATGTACTTGCATGTTTGTATGTATGTATAAATGTTATAATTACAATAAAAAATTAACCGTTAGGTATTTTAAACATTTTCAGTAAACAAATGTCAAATTTAAGCAAATTAAGAAAATATTAAAGTTTGGAGACTTAAAAATTTTATAGGGTTTGCAGTTAAAGTTTTTTTTATAGGAAATTCAAGAAAAAGCCAAAAAAATCCCATGCTACAAGAATATGTCGTTTTAGAACGAGAATGTAGACGTGCCTTGGTTAAGACATAATTCTGCAGAATTAAATTTTACCGATGACTTAAAAGTTTCTTCTTTTAAAGGAGTCAATAAAAAAAGTTCTGATTTACTTATGGTGTTTTCTTTTCTACAAAAGGTGCATTACAAAATGGCTGACCAACCATGTAATAATGTAATTTTTTAATTGAGAAGAACATGACACAAATATTAAAAAGGGGAATGCCCTGAGTTTACCAGTTTATTCAAAAATTTGTTTTGCAAAATAGAAAAGATGACGAAGATGAATCTAGTAACTGATTTATTAAAATTTTCGGAAATAAAATATGTATATGCAGCAATATCCATATTTTCATTTTTTCTAAAAAAGGTTTTTGATTTAAAAATATGTACATATGTCACTTTTGTTTTATTTTCAATAAAATTTTTAAATAAGAAAAAGGTCTTGCTACGAGTAGATTGCTAATTTTTCGACTTCAAATTTTGACTGCTTTTTTATAACAAACTATTTTTTTAACACTTTTCTAACACGGACTGCATTTTTTATTTATATTACTGATCATGAAGCTTTAACAGTGTAGTGGTACCTAAATGTAACTCAACAAAACAATGAAAAAATTAACTTCAAGATTGGATAAAGATACCAGGCAACTTTTTTTTAATTTCATCTGATAGCCTTATAACTAAAATCATCTGCTTTACAGAGTATTATCAGCACTCTTGATTTATAAAGGGCATAAAGTGCAATGCCTTCCATAATTGACAAGTGTGATTTTTTTGAATAAAACATACCACCCTTTCAAAAAGCGAAACATTTTAAGAAACAAACACAAAATTGAGTTTTTTTTTTAATAAAATGCACATTTTTTAGTAGAAAAGAAAACTCTATTAGAAATGGGTAACATTTGTATAAAAGAAAATATACATATGTTTTTTAACCATGAAACCCTACCCTGAGCATCCTGATACATATTTGAAGTCGTTTTATACAATTTATTTATTAGAGTTAAATATGTTTCATGTTTTAAGCCAATACAAATAAGCCAATGTTCATGCAGAGGTGGAAGAAATGATGGGGACACTTTCATTTTTTCCAAATAACTAGAACAATGTGCCATGGTCTGAAGAAATGAAGATTAATATATTTGGGTCAGATAGAAAA
The DNA here is from genome assembly GCA_023159175.1 of Wohlfahrtia magnifica. Lineage (NCBI taxonomy): Eukaryota > Metazoa > Arthropoda > Insecta > Diptera > Sarcophagidae > Wohlfahrtia > Wohlfahrtia magnifica. Next base: position 295,789 of record JAKWBJ010000149.1, on the reverse strand, counting down.
TCGTATGTACGAACTTCTTTCAATCACAATGCATTCTTTATACCGATAAGTAAAACTTTAAGAAAATTTTGATGTGTTCCCATTATTTCTTCTACCACTGTATATCCTAGTAATAGTTTAGAAGCATTGAAACACTTATTTTCTAACCTTTTTTTTAATACTCTAATTTCTCTTCAAGGTAGCAAGTGATCGGAAAGGACCTTTTATATCTACCATGCCATCATCATATGTATGAAATTATTTTAGGAAGTGTTTTCGATGAAGGAATGTAAAAATCATCAGGGTCTACTGTTCAATCACTAAGCAGATTTAGAGATGCATAGAATAAAATTGACAAAATTAACTTTATGACTGGAATTGAAAATCAGAAAGTGAGCGATGCAATTGGTAGTGTATCTGAGATTTTTGAATTTGTATCTCAAACTTGTGACGACAAAAGTCAGCGCGGCTTCGTTCTTGGGTCCACAAGCTGCATCAGGCCGATTATTGAATTTTTTCTATTAATTTATATAGTATTATTGTTATAATAGAGAAGTATGCTATGTTATTATTCTTTTGCTTTGTTAAAGTGGCAATCAATATGCCAAAACGGTGTGCGGAGGCCATAGTAACTGAAGTACTGAAAAATGCTTAAGTTTCGAACAGCTACTGAAGGAGCTAATTTCATTTTTGTTGTATTACTTGGTAGAGAATGGAATTAAAGTTTGTTATTATAGTTATAATTTAGGTGCCTAAGATAACAAAAATTAAATGTTTTACTTTGAGTAAATCTATTAGTAATTATAATAGTAACATAATAGTAATTAGTCCTTAATTGCCTAGACAAGAAAATTTGCTTAGATTTCGAGTAGCACTGTATGTAAATTAATGCACCACGTATTTAATAATGTGTGTGTCACTGTGGTATGTTAGGTAAGATCTGATCCATCTGATAATTTTTAATAGCGATATCACCTCACACCATTAATAGCGACTGGTTATATGTATTTACGCTGTGCAAAACTTCACTAACTAATATATCTGCCGTTCGGAACCGGCGTTTGTGGGTTTGTGGGCTTTCAATGAGTCTAGTTGATCATTCTCCATATATAAAAATCAATATTTATTTACAGAAGATGAGAAAAGGTATTTTTGCTCAAGAGTGCACGTGGACGCAAACTTTATGGGTTATGTGTATCAAGTTGCCTAATTATGGCATTCTAGTGTTATCGAATCGTGTTTTATCCTTATTGTGAATGAATCCTTATTGTAAAAGAATCGGAACATATGTTGAGGCTAAATAAGAGTAAAATGAAGGGAAAGTGTACTATCAACAAGAATAGGAATTTATACTTTCATAACTTAATTAAATTTGTACTTCATAGAATATATGTAGGTAGGTAGGTAGGTAGGTAGGTAGGTAGATAAGAAAGGCGGTATCGAGTACCCCACTCAGAGAATACAGTGGCCCATTGTGGAAAGACCATTCCCTGAAAACAAATAAAGAAAAAGAGTGGAAGGAAAAGGGAGAAGAAGAAGAAGAAGAAGGATAGAATATATGTAAGACAACAATTATTTATTCTAATTTATTTTCATTCATATGAATCCAAAGAGTATGGCTTTGTGTTTTGTTTTTGCTTTAACCCTTTCGACCTCGCATTTTTGTCAACTGTTTAAACATATTTATTTCATGATACGAGTACCTGTGGTATTTAGATATGACTTTTGAATATTTTTTTGTGTGCTAAAAATTAACAACGTGAAATTCGTTTGACTTCACACTAAATTAAATTAATTAAGGCTGGTTTAGACGATAATACTTTACGTATGTAAAAAAAAGACAAGGTTATTGTTGTTCAAGAGTGCATATCTTTTTCGATCTACCTTGGCTTTCACGTTCTTTGTGAGACGTTCAAGGTTGTCATATACACAAAAATAATTAAATTTATAGAAATAGTTAAACGATAAATATATTTTCAATAAAAAATATACAAACGTATGAAATTATTATACTTATTATTATACTTATTTAAAATAACCGGTTATTCTTGTTAAATGAACCGGTTTATTCTGTACCGGTCGAATAATAACCGTCCGATCTTTCTAATAGTTTCTAATGATGGTTTCCTGACACCTATGTGCCTGTTGAATTTAAGGGATGAGAATATGTTTTACATGTGATATTCTACCATCGGAGATACAGAACTTTTAATTTTTTGAATACTGTGTATAATATGGGTCAATGAATGATAGGATATATTAGTTAATTAATTAATATAGAGTTGTTTGAAGGATATTCTCTTATTTTATTCTGTTATTTAGTTTTAAGTATTATTTCTAAGTATTGTATTTTTTAGATAGTTTAAGTATTATAATATCCCCATTTTTTACTTCCATTTTTGGGGGGAAAATATAGAATAAGTAGAACAGAATAAGAATAAGAGGACTGACTTAGTTTTCTGGGCTCCATCCTAGGAAACAAATGTTTGTTTAGTGTTAAGCGTAGATTTCTAAGCAAAGTATAATTCATTATTTATGATTATGATAGCTTTCTTTATTTACTCTCTTATATAAGCAATAAATTGTTTATAATTATAAATAATTATAAATAATACTATTATAAATAATACTACCTGACCTACCCCGGCATCCAAGCGGAAAACGTGTCGTCACAAAGTCTTAAAATAAACAACCATGTGATCATTATAAAAAACTTCTTCAATTGCGTATAGATTATGTTGGTGATACAGTTTCGCTATATACCTTAAAAAACCTGAAGTATTACTTTTGTTTGTTTAATGTCAAAAGCTTCTTATTGCCTTAAGGTATATTAATTTTGAAATTAATTTAAAATGACACAATTGAAATTATACAGTATTACAGATATTTGTATAATGGGTGTTGTATGAGTGTACCTAAAGAAAAAGATACAAGCACCAATTGAAGCAGTAGCTCTTATGCAGGCTTTAAATTACTTAAATATTTGCATGATTATAAGAGTATTGATGACAAGATAAGTCGTGCGTCACCAAGCAAATTAAGTAATCATATGTAGTACTTAACTCCATAAACAACAGCGTTGTCATTTTTTGATCCAAAGATATCAAATGAGTAGAAAAAATTTATGATGTAATTAATCTCTGGATAACTCTACTAAATCTTAGTTAAAAAATTGATCATAACTCCTTACGCTATAATCCAATATCTTCACAAGAATATTAAATACATATATTATGTCACAAAAATCACATCACTTTTTTCAAAGGTTTGCTATTCCAACGGACTTTTTGAACAAAGATACAAAACTTTGGAAGCTGATGCCAGTTTTAACGTTGGCCTTAATATTGTTCAAAATATGAAAGTTGTAAATCATTCGGTCGAATGATAACTGCTCATTCTAGGCTAGCTATTGTTTATTTAGTTTTATCCAAGAAAGTAGAAGAAAATAAATTGATTTTGATAGTTCAAATTGTAGCGGATTATCGGAAACTCTATCTTGATGTGAACAAATGTTCTCTTTTGAAATCAAATAATTTGTCGGGTGATTTTTTTTAGCAAATTTCATTTTGGCAACACTGTTTTTGGCAGCTCAGTTGTTCCTGTAAGATGTTACTGTCAAACATGCTTAGTTTGTTCTATAATTTAACCATGAATCGACTTACAAACGAAAACGTTTGCAGATTATTGAATTTTATTGTCAAAATTCATGCTCGGTTAAGAACTTTTTTTTATCGAAAAATTGTATTCAGCGACGGTTGAATCGATGAAAAGCTGGGTACTCACTCTATTAGAGTCACTAATGCCTTAGACAAATATACTTTAGACGGGGTTTACATGATAATACAAGTCGCACGACATGTCAAATTTTTGTGTAGAAGAGAGCGAATAGTATCTTGTAAACACAATATGTGATGAAAGCGTACGACATTGAGAGAAAATACGGATGCAAATTTAGCAGTCGTACAGAACTCTTTGTTCTTTACAATTTTTTAAAAATAATCACACTTTATTAGATTAGGGGTATATTTTTATGTGAACCAATAAAACAAACAAAGAAAAAAGATAATTCTTTCGATCGCGCTATTGGTCTGTTTTAAAACATATTACTTTGTTTTGGTTTTTTACGTGTCGTGTCAACGTAAAAAAGCTGTTGTAAGATTTTTATTCTCTTTTTTTTTTAAATACGGATGCAATTTTACAATAATTTCTCTCTGATTTTAGATACGTAAAGTATTATCGTGTAAACTACCCTTTAATGTTTATCAGGCCGCTCAACATATTGTTACGAAAATAAAAATACAACTCTACAATGTGGTATTTTGGTGTATGTCAACGCAAAAGGCTAATGAATCATTGCAAGCCTTTGCAATGAAGGTCGAGAGATTGGTGTAGCTTAGTCATCCAGGGGAGACCCACCCATTAGTAGAGAAAATTAAGACCGAAGCATTCATCAATGGTATAAGGGACCGCGATATTAAGTATACGGTGTGTGCTGCTCATAAGGCAACCTTTGTAGAGACCGTGGCATTTGCACTGGTACAGAAAACCGCTCGAGGGATAACCAAGCCACAGGTACATAAAGTGTATAGCATGAAAAGCGTAAATACCACAGAAGATTTAATTGCAGCTATCAAAAAAGTGGTAGAGCGTCTTTTGTCCGAAAAAGAGGAAACGGCAAAAAGGAAGTGCCAAAACTGTGGCAAGAGCGGTCATCTTCAAAGGCATTGTAGGGCACCGCTCTGAAGTGCAAGACTTGCGTCACCATGGAGATATGACAACTGGAAGAACACTAGCTATAGAAATCTCGAAGAATTTAGTAACAAACGTCTTACTAATAGAGAACAGCCGCATAAAGTGGGCTTAGGTGTACACGACAGAGTGCAAATAAATGAACGCAGTAAAATAAATGAGGGTGGCTATAATGGCGATTGTCATTATAGAGACTTGCACGCTATGGGAAGAAAAATAATGAGCCTATTTGGAACGAACAGGCTTAAGCGGAAGGCATTGTTACGAAAATAAAACTACAACTCTGCATTGTGGTATCTTGGTATATGTCAAGTAAATTAGCGGATATGGAAATAGAAGATAATCGATATTTCCTGAACCTTCTAAAATGCAGACAATTAGGTATATAAAGGGCTGTTTTACCTACATGTCAGTTAGTTTTTCATTTGGCTGTCGTAAGATAACGACGCACACTGTAACGACGGCGGCCAAAAATAAAAAACTAAATACTGAATAAGAAGAAAAGCACATCTGATGTTATTAGTAGCATTCTGAATTGATTAAATCAAAAGTAATTTTTAAATAATATTGAATTTTAAAAAAGATACGATGATTTCAAGTTGAAGGTTGTAGTTAAGTATACCATTATTTGAAAAAATGATAGAAAAGTATACGAACTTCAAAGAAGGTTTTAAAACGGGTTTTGATATAGTAGTAAAATTTAGTCCAAAATATAATTGTAACACAGGTATGTTATTAAAACAATACTTTTTTTACAACTTGTAATTCATATGTGATTTACCGTTACAAGAAAGCAAGCAAAAAGAAACAGATCAATTATTGTGAATATTACAACTTTAGTGGACAATTAAAAAAAAAAGCAAAAAATACTTTTTCCATATTTTAATATAATACTTCTACAAGTAAGTACATTTACACAAAATTGGTTTCATTTCCAACTTCGGCCAACTTTAATTTATTTACAATTTTTAGTGCCAAGACGTATTAAAATTCGTGCTTTTTTTGATATCTGGCTTAGGCACAAAAAATTTAGTGATGCAAAATCTGCAGCAATAAGTTATGTAGAAAATAATTCTGAAATAAAACTAAGTGAAAAAATGATAAAAGAAATTCATTTCATATTACTTAAGATAGAAACTTAATGAAAAAAGAGTTATTATATTAAGAAAAAGTTTGAAGAAAAAAATGGTACATGGTTTGCAAGTGATTAAGACTTAGACCTTGTAAATAAAGAGATTATCTTATTTTGATTATAAGTAAAAATCTTTGAATTTATAGGCTTTTAGTACTAGTAAGAAAGGTAGGCCAATAGTAGAGTTTAATGATTGTTCTGAACGTACTAAAAGGAGAAAAGTTGCTGAACTGGTGGCATCAACAAATCAAAATCTGTTAGAGAAAGCCTACAATAAAGTTCTTACGCGGGAGAAGACACATCTATTTTTGTGGGCAAATCGTTAGCACTTTTATTAGATATGAACTTGTCATTTAGAAAATACAAAATTATGAAAACAGTTGTTAATGCTGCGCACAAAGACTGTTTTCCGTCCTGTTATGCGTTGAAAAACGCAAAAAAGAAATATATTCCGGAGGGAATCGTTGTAACAGAAACGTCAGTAGAAATACCACTCCAAAATATGCTTAACCTTACGGTTAAAAGTTATTTAGACTTACTTAATTTTGATTTGAAAAATGATATAATTTGTGAAATTAAATGGAGATTCGATGGCAGCTCTGGTCATAGTACATATAAGCAAAAGTTTAGTGATTCAAATTCAAATGATAAATTTCTATTTGTTGCTTCTTTTGTTGTAATACGATTTCTAGATTAAGCAACTGAAAAAGTGTTGTCGAACAATTCGAAGACATCCTCTACATTGCCGACCAATTTGTTTTTATTTTCAAAAAGAGAGTCCAACTTTAATTAAACGTGTGCAAAGCCATATACAAACAGAAATAGAAAAATTGGAACCATTCAACCATATTTCTAACACCATACCTGTTAATGTACACTTTAAGTTTAACTTAACGATGATAGATGGAGCAGTGGTAAATGTTTTTTACAGAAAATAACAGCAGTTCTTCTTGTTTTATTTGTGGAGCAAAGTCAATAGATATGAATTCAATTGATGTTTTTGACCGAAAGGTAAAGCAAGAGGATTTTTACAAATACGGGCTATCAACATTGCAAGCACTGATAAAATTTGTTGAATGCTTGCTCCATATATCATATCGGTTACCAATTAAAAAGTGGAGAATTTCAAGCCCTGAGGCCAAAAGAATAGTTACCGAGCGGAAATTAAAAATTCAAGCCCAATTCAAAAAAGAAATTGGTATTATAGCAGACAAAGTAAAAACCGGTTATGGTACCACAGACGATGGCAATACTGCCAGAAGATTTTTTAAAAACGTTGAAATATCCTGTAAAATAACAGAAATTAATCCTTTCCCTATACAAAATTTTTATCTCATTTTAAAAACTCTTACCAGTGAAAAAGAAATTAACATACAAAGCTTTCAAAAACTTCTTAACGAATCATGGAAATTATATATAGAAAAAATATTCTTGCTTTTATATGCCACCAACAGTCCATAAAGTTTTAGTCCATGGAGCAGAATTTATAAAGCATTTAAATATACCTATAGGGATGCTATCTGAAGAAGCTTTGGAAGCAAATCATAAAATTATTAGAAATACACGATTAAATTATAATAGGAAAATAAGTCGTAAATCCACTAATAAAGACCTAATTGAAAGAATGATTTTGATGTCAGAACCAAAAATATCTATTTTAAGACAAGATGATAATAATAATAACCTTTTTGATATAAACAGTTTAAATTCAAGCGAAAATAAAGTAAGTGATAGCGAATACGATAGTTTAAGTGATTAATACTTACAGTTAAGTTAAAATAAGCTTGTTTAAGCTTTATTAAAAGAAAAAAAGGAAGACAGAAATTTGCTTTTTGTCTATTTTTGTTAAAGTAAGTTTCAGAAATTTTATATTTATTTTAAATTTACTTATTACCAAAGTTATGGAGCCTCAATGGACTTTATTCGTTTGAATAAATTCAAAACTAATGAAAACTATCTAAAAAAAGAATAAAAAAATATAATTTCGCATGTGGAATATCTATTATATTATGTAAGTAGGTATAATACCGTTAGACGATTGTAATTCAAAGAAATCAAACAAATTTTGAAAGTGATGTAAGTTTTTCACCTGAAGGATATTTAACAGAATTTAAAATCCTTGTTGCAATTTCAGAAAAAATTTGCATATAAAATGCTAAATTTTACGTGTATGACATTTGTAAATTTGTAAACTGTTTTCTTTATTTGAATGTATAGAACAACAGTTGTTGTAAGTACACCACATCTAGGCGGTAGGCGTGTCCTTCGCCCGATTATCCTAAAAATTTGTATTTTTTCCTAATTTAGATATTCTACGAAAATGTACGAAATTTAAAAACTCTACGATAACTCCTTGTATTTTTGGCCGCTCGTTATATGAAATGGGTACAGTGTGCGACGTGTTAAAGCGAAAGTAAAAATGCTGTATAGTGAATATTAAGTTGTTGTAAACTGAATAAAAGTTATTGTGTAGTAAATAAAAGATAACAGTAAGACAAGAAAATAAAAACGGTATTTATTTTAATTTTAAACGCAATTTAAACGAACTCAAACGTTTTAAAAAGGTGAAAACGTAACAATATATATATAAGGTGTGCTTAAAAATGATAAGGTCACCTTAATATTTGCTCAATTCATCCAAACTATAAAATATTACGTATGGCCACCTTATTACAAAAATTCTACGTTGAAATAAGTGAATGATAAGCCTTTTTGCCTTTAGAGATCTTCCATTATATTATGTTTATTTAAATTTATGTAAATAAGTGCAAAATTCAATGCGTCAAAATGATAAGGTCAGTGATTAATAAGCAGTTAATCTAATCAGAAGGTATCACAATTGTTATTTTTTATTTGTAATAATTTATAATTTTAATAATGTCTGCGCAGTATGAAGTTACATAAATATATTAATCATGCTGTTGTCAAAATTGACCCACCTCAGAGAACTAACGAACTGGTACAGTGTTATTGATGTCAACAATTTGAATATACTAAAGCGTACTGTAAAAAAACTTTAGATGTGTTAAGTGCGGCATGGATAGCCCTACTGTAGGTCTGCTAACACTCCACCTCGTTGTATTCATTTTATGTATGTCAAATTACACTTCAAATTATAATGGTTGCAGGGTTTATCACAACTTGGTCTCCAACAGAACTAATAGACAAAAGCTATAAAATTGGGTTATATAATAATAGATTTTAAATTTAATTTGCAGAGGCTGTCAAAGCATCAAATGTAAATGAAACAGTCGCTTGGATAGACTTGAAAAAATGACTGAAAATGTGATGAATATGATGTCTATGTTAATGGTCAAAATATGCAAATAAACCTAAGAATAGCTATATGGAATGCAAGCCGAATGCATAATCACCAGTGTGATCAGATTTTAAAATGACATTAAGCTAAAACGCGTTCAAAAAAGCTAAACAAAGCCAAAAAATTTGTTTTCGGCTAAAAAAATAAGCTAAAATTTTAAATTGTTTTTAACAGATATTTTAATTTTCTGTCTCATACATTTTTCAAATCCATATACATATATTATAAATTTGTTTGTTTGTTTGGCAATCACTCGTAAATGACTAAGCCCATTTTGCTGAAATTTTCACTACAGAAGAAGATTAAGCTAACGAAATAGGCTATGCTGCTTTTCAAAACTGAACCTGGTGAAAAGGGGCCAAATAAGTCATATGAGTTGTCACTTAATATAAAAATTTAATAAATTGGCAAACCCAAGAGTATGCGAATAAAACTAAGCAATAGTTTTGTTTATTCAGTTCGTTTATGAGCCAATAACGCGTAAAGGACTGAACCGATTTTGTTGAAATTAAAAGCACAAAGACATAGATCCAACTTACAAAAAGGCAGTAGGGGATGTTTTTTTAATTTTCTTAGACATCGGAGACGACTAAATTAGTAGCTTTTTGTTTGAAATGACACGTATGTATTTTTTCTTTTAAAAGCAACTTTATATTGTCAACAGTCCTCATCTACTTCAAACGTCTTTGTATTTTCCTTATAAAAACAAATAGGTGGCCCAAAAAGTGATAGGATCGGAATAATATATGTATATTATAATATATGTATATAGATTATCGGGCAACACCGGCTGAGTAAAGGCAGTTTTAAATAAAAAAGTTCGAATCCAGTCTCAATGGAGCATGAATTGAAAGCTCCCAGCCAATTTTCGGCATATCAAAAATGTCCATTGGCATTGTAATAATCTAACCTTAATTAAGATTTCTTTCGTTCAATATCCTCATTCTTTGTTCCTTTTTTCATCACCCGCACTCACATTTAAAAATTTATTAATTTTTACAATTGTAGCATCACAAACAATTTTATTGTTTTTCGATGTCAGATTTTACAATGTATAAATTATTTTTGCTCTATTGTCCTTTTTTGTTGAAATGTCAGATAAGGCTAAAAAGGCTAAATAAATTTTTGAAAAAAGCTAAAAGCTAAATTAAAAATTTCGGAGTTAAATCGAACATAAAGAGGTTAAATTTAGCTTAAAAAAGCTAATATGGTCACACTGATAATCACACAAATGAAATAGAGATCTTTATTAAAACTAATTACATTGATATCTTTTTAATCTTAGAAACTCGTTTTACGAATAGGACCTTTTTCAAAATTAACGATTATAATTTAATTAATGCTAACCACCCTGATAATAAAGCCCATGCTGGTGGCGCAATTTGGATAAAATTCAACATTAAACACGAAATACTTACCCCAGTTGAAGAAGCTGTTCTGCAAGCTGTAGGTATTAAAATAAAATGCGATAATAATGACATTAGCATTTATTCTTTTTATTTTCCCCCAAGACTATGTCTGTTACATGTACACAATATGAAAACTTTTTTAACCAACTTAGCTCGAAATTTATTGTTGGAGTCGATTATAACGCAAAACATCCTTGGTGGGGATCACGTTTGACGAATCTTAAGGTAAGAGAGTTATATAAATGCATTCGTAAAAATAATTATTCCTTTTATTATTTCACCAGTGATTCAAATAAAATACCCGATTTACTAGACTTCTTTGTGTATAAAAGTATTCCATGGTCATCTTTTGATATCATAGACAGTGCTGCCTTAGCTTCCGATCACAGCCCTGTAATTTTAACTTTTAACTCAGGTATCCAAACCATAACAAAATTTGTAAAGTACCAACTCCTAGAACAGATAGAACATGTAATCTTATATTTACATATCGAAGATTCCTATCTCTTAGGCGATACCATTGAAACATTCACAAACTTAATACATCAAACAGCATTTGTAGCAACTCTACAGAGACAACAAATAAATAGTAATAACGGTAAAAATGTTCGATTATCGGCTGAAATTAGGGAGCTAATTGCAAATAGAAGAAGACTAAGCAGAATATACTAAACCACTAGAAGCGTATAGAAAAAACAAATTTTAACAGAGCATCGCAACATCTAAACAAACGCATTAAAGAATATAAAAACTATTTATTAAATAATTATCTAAAAAGTTCGGATACTGTATCTAATGACAGCGATCATAAACTATGGAACGCAACCAAATATTTAAAACAACCTACTAAAAGGAATATTCCAATCAAGAATATACATGAACGGTGAATGGTATAGATCAGACATCAGCAAAGCTAATGCTTTTAAGGAACACTTAGAATCAACTTTTAACCCGTTTAGTTTAAACAACCCCACTATTATGGCTGATATCGTAAACTTTTTAGATGTTTCCTGTCAAATGGATCGCCCTATAAACCTGATGCCCTAATCCAAAGTGCAAAAAGCGATTAATAAATTGAACAATGTCAAAACTCCTGGCTATGACTATACTGATGCCAAGGTTTTAAAATCTTTACCAAGAAAGGCATTTTTTTTTTTTAACAACAATGTATAATTCAATACTAAGGTTAAAATATTTCCAATCGCAATGGAAATATGCAATAATAATAATGGTATTAAAACCCAACAAGATAGATCTTTTTTTGTAAGCGTTAATGGAAATTATTCAAACTTTGGTAGCATAACACGGGTATTCCACAAGGTAGTGTTTTGGCACCAGTATTGTAGACCGTTTCTAGAGCTGATATGCCAACAATTGAAAATAACACCATTGCTACGTATGCAGACGATACTACAACTTAGAAAACAAAATTCTTCTATTCTAGTGAGCCATCACCAACATAAATATACACAGAGATCTTAGAATTTTAATAGTCAAAGATAAGATTAATAACTTTAGTGAAAGCTACCTGAATAAGTTAAGTAATCATTCAAATGTGTCAGCAGTACATCTGTTAAATGATAGTAATGAAATCAAAAGACTAAAAATGCTACATGTACTTGATCTACTCTTCAGAAAATAGAAAATTTATTTAATTCCTAAGAATTTTTGATATATAAAATTGCATTAAAACTATAAAAGTAAAATTTTGTTGTTGTATTTACTTTTTTCTTTTGAGTTCAGTACGAACTCAATATATGTTATATTTGAAAGTTATGAAATTTGATCATTATTTTTAATTCATCAAATGGATTGCAAATAAAATAAATATAAAAAAATATCCCAAACTATTAAAACTAGCTATGAAAATATTATCTATTCCTGCTAGTAACGCAACATCCGCACGAGTTTTTTCCTTAGCTGGAAACATTATTAACGAAGAAAGATAATAAAGTATTATTTTAAAATCCTTTGTATAAAATATTTGCTAAAATATAGTATACCAGCAATTACTTCATAGTTAGTAGTAATTAAGCATTATTATAAGTAAATATACTACCTTGATCAAAAAGTTTCCGGAATAATCCCCGTGTGGCGCTCCCATCGTTCCGATTTGAGCTTTTTTTTTGTTAAGCTGGTACATCTGTTGTTTATATTCCCGCTAACGTCATAGCTTGACATTTGCATTTTTTATATTCGGTTTTCGGTATGTCCATCAGTGCTTCCTGCCATTATTTTCCATCGGCTGCTGAAATGCGTTCCCCGTAATAGTTTTTTAACTCAATTGAACAAAAAGAAGTCACCAAATCAGGTGAATTCGGAGGCTGTTGGATGGTATATGTTGCATTTTTCGTCAAAAACTTTCGAATAATAATGGCAATGTGCGACGATGGGACCGCCACAAGGGGGTTATTCCGGAAACCTTTTGATCAAGGTAGTATATTTTAATAAACTAAATTATCTAAAAATCAAAGAAATTCGATTTGCCCTAATTTTGTAAATTTGATCGAAACTTAACATGAAGTATTTCAATAATTATCCTAAGTAAAAGCTTAAACATACAAATACATATTTATTAGAGTATTTTTTTTATCAAATGATTTTTTAATCATGTTTATTTCATCAAAACTTTTTTATCAGTTTTCATTTTCTGTTGAAAATGTTTTGAAAATAGTCCACATATAAATGTAGTCATATTAGCTTTACTAAAATGCCATATATGAAACACTTTTATTAACTGTATAAGAGCGATTTTAAAAGGTTTTATTTTGTAAAAAAAATACTCCAAGTACACTCGAGTAGAAATATACCCATACCCAAGTATACATATACCCATACTCATGCAAGCTTTAAACATATAAGTGCAGGTATGACAGGCACTACACGCAACTCCTATTTGTAGTTATTTACTCGTAAGTTGCGCTGGCTTTAAACATGTTGCGTATGGGTATCGTTTTATCTTGAACTTTACTCACTCATGCATGTTGTACGATTGTTTGCTAGGTATGTACGCAAATAATACTGTACGTATGCAAATAAATAGAGCTACTTAGTAGGGTTTCGCACTAGAGGCATATTTAACATTACTCGAAATTACTCTATATAGCGATGGTACCATAAAAAAATTTTGGTGGCTAGATTATTTTGCTGTAAGTTGACATGAAATCGCCCGCTTTCTTTAGTGTACATTTAAAATTCTATTGGCCGAATAGTATTGCACGTATTGAATACAGTTATCAAAAGACTGGTCACTCAAAATAACTACATCTAATTGCCGCAATAGTAAGCACGGCCAAATTCGAGTTTTTTATTACGTTAAAATTTACGACATAAATTTAGTTTACAATACGCAAAAACTGCCAAGAATAACAGAAAAAAATTTCACATTTTTATACAATTTAGAAATGGAGAATATGAACTTAATTTGAAAAAGTGTAAGCGTAAAACTTAACACTATTTGAATCATTTTATTTAACAATATTTGATTTGAATATATCCTACACCTTTATACACACATACATATACTTGCATTCCATTTAACTTTAATTCGTTCGTAGTTACACAAGCAATCAAGTATTTAAGTTTACATAATATTCTCCCATATGGTATGACACCATTCTTTTGTTCAACGTACATTTGTAGAGAGAAGCAATAGTGAAATTAAAAACAAGATAAATGAATAAAATGCTTTGAAATAAAAACCGAATTATTGTTAAATTTCGAAGTAACAGAATAATATTGCATTTTTGAGACAGATACAAATACATGCATACATACATACATACATATGTATATACATACATATATGCAAAATTGTAATCTTTTACACACACAAAAATCTTTTTTATCTTCTTTACACACACTGTAAAACTAAAATACTGAGAATGAAACTTTCGATTATTTCAATGGAAAAAATATCTTTAGGTATCTCAAGGATAATATATTTTGCACTGAAACATTTAATGCATGTGAATTTTAAAAAGGCTGTGGGTGGATGGGTAGATAGTAAGTAGGTGCAGTGGAATAACAACAATGACAATCATGAGTTGGTTTAAGCAAAAACCAACCATTATTTTGGCTGCCCAAATTCGCTTTTTTCACAAAAATTGAAAATATTTATAATTTATTATCAAGGAAACAATTTTATTCCATATCTTGTAGCAATATTTCAAAAACATTTTTTTATTACAATATACAAAATTTCATGATTTATATGCCTGATAGTCTACAATAGTAGCTCGTATTATTTCAATTTCACTTAAGGGTTGGCGAAAATATGAAAATTACATACATACATTATTCACTGAAAACAATTAAGGAAATGCTTGGGTTTTTAAGCTTAAAAAATGTTCACTTCTTTTATATTATAATCACCGTTAAACTTAACTGGTAACCTTAATTTGGATATAGATTATATGTATGTGCATATGTAAAGCTTAAAAAAGAATTAATGAAACTTACTTTCCAATTCGTAGTATTCATCATCTGGCCTTCCCCCATTAATGTGTATTTTTGCCATTCGTCTTGCACATTGATCTTCATCAAGACGTACAATTGATTTTAAAAATTCCATCATTTCCTCTTGAGTTTCATGCCACATTGTCGCGCAAATAATGAGTTGAGGAATTTTATCTGTTTCCAATATATCTGTAGTGGAAGCATTACCATTGCCCACATCTTTCGTTCCTTTCTGTAATAATGTAAAAATCGTGTTTAATTTGTTTTTTTTTTGTTTTTGTTCATAATGGGTCTTTTAATATAAAGTAATAAATCAAATATCAAATAATACAATTAATCATTTCGGCTATTAAATGTTGGTAATTGGTATTAAAAATTACAGTATTTTTTTAAATTTAATCTAAACTAAATCCTGATATAAAATGATAGTTATAAAATATTCAAGCTAAATTTGACGGGCTTAGCTGCCCGTTTTTAAGTTTGTTTATTCCTCATATTCTATTCCGCAAATTTTTTGCGTATCTATATATTTTTTTCTAAATAATTATTTTTAAATTTAGAGATATTTTATAATCACACTTTGATTACCTTGGCTTCTTGTTGGTTGTTTGGTTAACGTGGTAGCTTACTGCTAGTAAACTGTCAAGTAGAGTCGAAAGGGCTCTCCTAACAAGACAATTTCATTTGTAATATGTATTGTTATTATTATCATTTACATACATTATTTACCATTGTGGTCGAGGGGTATCTCAGTAGGAAGACCAGATCTTCTCGTATGCTTACCTAACCTAGTAACCTCGAAATATCCCTTTTATTATGGGTTATAATTTGTACAGTGCGTTTCTCATTAAAAGAGAGCCACATAAACCTAGACACCCTACAAGCATCAAGATTATGCAATCTGTTTTCAGCCTTTCGAAAAAAGAGTCTAAATACTTTTTCGACAGAAATCGCATTGGAAATATTCAAAGCAGATATTGTTTTGGCCAACTGGTCTGCTGTAACGTAAACCGAAAACACGATAATAATAAACAGTAACAAAATTGCACAAACCAGATAAGACACCAATAACCTATTAACAATAAGAAAATAATAACAAAGTTAACAACAATAATAATACTCAGCCAAGATAAAAATATAACACCATATGGGGAATAATAAATGATTAGGCTTTTTCAGCTCTAATCTACGAGAGGGAATCTTTATAAGATGTTGGAATTGGGTTGCTTTACATTCAGACTGGTTGAAGACTTCATGAGGCCTCGAACCTTCAGAGGAAAGTGGGAGCGGGTCTCTAATTCGATTGTACAACAGGGGTCATTACTGGGACCCGTTTCGTATATTACTTTTATTTCTGTAATACCCCAGCTCTCAGATGGGGCCGTCTTAGTAGTGTTGTAATTACTAACATCCAATTATAAGGCCTCCCGAATTTATCCTATAATTGGACTTTAAGTAACTGTTGGCAAGGTCTTTCGCTTTCATCCTGTCACCAGAAGTAGATTAGACAAATTCCCTTACTGACCATGATTAATCAAATCTCTAAATCGCTTCAGACGATAGCTCCTGATTCTCCACCCAGACACCGTGTCAGTGTAAAAGCCTCCAGATTAACCATCCGCCGCTGTTCATCATACAACACCCGTTTCTGTGCTTCCCGCAGACGATACCAAACCTAATCCTTGTGTTGAATCTGTAGTAGATTAAGCTAGCTATTAAGTGTAGAATTAAGGGTTCACAATAAAGTTTTGCTTATATTTTAATACGGAAGGAAACAATCATATTTTTATTTACAAAGGACACAGACCTTTGTTTTGACTATGGGCAGATTGAGTCATACCCCAGCTGGAAACATAGACTGCGTTACACTGCTTGTTCATTACCATAGTAATAACGTCTATACGCAGGGAGCCAAACTGTTGGACAGACAACCTAGACTTGAGAGTGCCTCTGAAGTGGCTTATAGTGCGCCTATTATACCAACACATGCTGATCTTCAAAATTTATATAATTGGTCTACGACAAAGTTCTTTCTTGTTGCACTCCACCCCATACCAGAAGTCCATATAAATAAGATGTACAACAGCTGTATAAATTCATTTAACATGTAAAGACTAAGAACATCCAACGACGGGTGTAAAAGGCCATCGTTGTCTTCTTAACTCAGTTTCTAAATTAATTTAGACACCAGGATATCTTGCATTAATTAAATATTTTATATTTTAGCATTTTTTTTAATTACTTTTAAAACTTTCCATTGTAATATTTATATTTAGTTGGCCATATTAAAACTAAATTAATAATTTGTATAGGAATCAGCGTTGCCGTTTTAGTTATTTTTAACCAAAATTGGTTATTTTTTTCTTTGATGGGTAGATGTGTACTTTTTTCCATTTTGGTTACTTTTTTCTCGAAGTAAAAAATTAAATTAATGATTTCTTTTAACGTTTATTACCCAGGTTCTTACTGAGTGTATCATTTTAAAATCGGGTTTTTTGACAAACTTTGGTATTTTGTTGTAATTATGCTATGATCTTCCCATTCCCATTGGTAACATATGGATTTCGTTCCAAAAGACTACATATGTTTTGAGGCCAAGAATAAATCGAACCAATTTCTTATATTCTGTTCTTAAGCAAAGGGTACTACGATCGAAACAAATGTTAGTCGGATGGGCAATGTCTGGATTATAAGGTGGCTGAAACAATTTTTTAAATAGTTTCAACCTAAAAGATCTATTTTTCATCGCCAGCAATGATTGGATGCCGCTACAATTTTTTCCAACTTGTATAACTTTTTGAGTTTGAAAATAATCTCCAATTTATCACCTCCGAACATTTTTACCTGACCTGGGAGGTCTTTCTCTTCCATGTCAAAATCATTACTTCGCACGTTAAAATCGGTAGAACATATTATATTCAGCTTTGAATAATAATATATAAGAATATATATAGTACTCGTATTTCTCGTGGAGCTCATCCCTTTGTAGTTGATTGTCCAGTAAATCGCACAACGCATTATAGGGAGAAATCGTTCTTTGGTCGCACTATTCGTTTGTGGAGCAATCTTTCTGCGAATGTTTTTCCTGACACTTACGAAATTAGCAAATTTAAATCGAACGTCCACCGACACTACTCTATCTATCCTCCTTCCCACAACCTATTTTCCTAGTACCAGCACAATGCACTGCATGCGTAGGGGTTATCCCCTGAGTACTGGTCTTACATAGCTGAATCGCTGTGCATAAGCCACGAACAAACATACAAACATGCATTCATTTTTATATAAGATATATGATTTAATATCTAATTTTGTCGCCTATAGTGCGGATTAAGTTAATCGAATAATAAGAGACAATATGTTACGCATGAATAATCTACAATTGCATGAACTGCATATGAAATTTTTCTTGGTAATTTAATTGTTATGAATTAAATAATTTTATTCTCTCCACAATTGTTTTTTGAAGAGATGACTTTGAATTTATTAAAGTTTTTCATTAAGTAGAAGACATACATTTTCACAAATTGTAGTTTTTAAGCAATTTGAATATAATTATTAATAAAATTCAATTATACAATAAATTTAAGTCTTTTCATGCAAATATAAAGAAAACGGTGAATGTACCAATAGTCGGCAATTTGAGACTTTTATTTATTTCAAGCTACTGCCTTTACGCATGTGAATGTGGTATAGAACTGATGACTAGTAATCACAATTCATTAGTTTGCTTTGTTTCAGATTATTATGTTAAACTTAAATATTTATTTTTATTGAAATTGAGAAATTTACTGTTTTTGTGAAAAACACCAAATTTGTCAGTAGTCGGCACCAATTTTCCAGTTTTCGGCAAACTATGTTCTTATTGTCGGCATATCATATTTTAGTAAAGAAAATAAATCGAGATTGATTTTAAACTGTGACCTATTAAAAACAAATGTTTTCCACATTCTATATGTTCAATAAGATCAATCAGGCACGAAAGATAAATTCATATCAGAATATCATGAATATTATTTGTGTATAATTCAGATTTTGTATATAGCTTACATGTTAAAGCCAAAAACGAAAAAAATAGATCACAAAAGAATATATTTTATGAAATTATATTATATGGCTTCTGAAGGCTCACCACTAAAGCTTAAGTCTATAACTTGTATTTCAAAATGTATCAGCATTTACAATGGACCGGTCACATAATGAGCATCCTCTCAAGCCGCTCAGTTACAGTTCGAACATAGCATGCCATTAAAGCTTTCAAATCAAGAACTCTGCGATATCCATAACACGTAAAATTAATATCACGTAAAAATTCATGAATCGAATCATTGAAATAGACATGAATTTGGGGCTTTAAAACGTAATATACAAGGGATCAAAACATCAACCAAAGCTTACCAGAAATCCGTTTTGAAGCCACTTAACCATTCCCCTTTCAAAACCAACTGTAGATTTTACAATAGAATTTTGAGACTGCCCATAAGGCTAAAATGACGCAAAATTCACCAACTGTGGTAGCCCTGATCTGGACCCTCTGTATTAGAAATTGGCCCTTTTAGTGGTCATGTTTTGCTACAAAATAAACTCCAACATTAATTTTCTTAAGACTTAATTGGCTCGTGATGAGACCATGTTTTATTATGGCTGTCGTGCGTACATGTATTGATCATTGGCCAGTGTTACTTAAGACGATGTTGGAAAAGATATAGAGATTTAATAAATTATTATTTCTAGAAGTCTCAACGTATTTTGAGATCTCAACGTTAACTAAACTAGTAGTAAAATCGACTGCCGATCATAGCAACAAATGATTTTCAGAGGTGTTCTAGTATTCGGCATTAGAGTGCCGACTACTGAAACATTTACAAATTATTTCATTCCTATTGCCGGCATCGATAAAATTACAAAAAAATAATTGTCTTTTCGAACTCTTCCACTTTTATAGCCATATTTCAACAGATTTCTACCTTTAGAAAACATTTCCGATTGAAAATTGATTATTTTAAAGTAATTATTGACATTATTAATTCGGTATTCCCACTAATTTTTTGTTAAGAAAACAAGCAGTTTTGTAAAAACTCAAAGACAGTCACTAATAAGAGGAAAATACTGTCAAAAATACTTATCTAAGTTCAAATTTTTTTTAACTTATAGAAAGCTGAGAATATTTATAAATTCAAGTATAAATACAAAAGTTACCGACTACTGGTACATGCCGACCTTAGGTGCACTCAACCTATTTTCTTACTTACAGAACATAATTTTTTGACAACATGATACTCTTAACCATATTGTACCTTTTTAAAATAGTAAATACGAGTATATATCGATAAAATTGCTGTATTGGCAAAAGGTAGTATAGAAATTTTTTTATACTTTTTACTGAAAGTTAAACATTTTTTATAGAAAGTATAAAAGTAGAAGAAGAATATTATAAAATATATACCGCACTTGTATCGCTTTTTACAAGAAAACTATGTACAACGTATCAATTGTAAAATCTTACATCATTTTCTCTACCTTTCACTAAAAATTAGGTAAATAATAATAAAAAAAACTTAAATTTATTTAACCACAAATAACCAGTTATTTTAAATATCGCACTTACACCGCTAAAGTGAGTAAACTCAAAACTTGTCAATTTTTACTATTTGCATGAAGACGATGTACAGTAGTCATATCTAAACATAGATAACTTTCTTTACTCTTTCGTCAAAGAATACACTTGTAACCTATTTTTACGATATAATTTCATATTAAACAGAAACGCTTTTTGCCTTTACTGAAAATTCGAAAATTTTTAGCACTTTAGCGATACAAGTGCGATATGTTTGCTAACATGCAATAGCTTGTGCTTTGGTATTATTCGTAGTGTTGTCAACTAAGTGTTTTTAGCACTATTTTTAGTGCTTTATAAAATTATCGGCAGGAAAAATTTTCGAGTTAGGGCTTAGTGCTGTTTTATTTCTAATTTTAGAGCTTTTTTTCTTTGGTGGCTCTAAGTCTTTTTTTCGAATGGTAATAAAAAGTTTTACAAAAATGTAGACTTGGCAAACGAATTAAAAATGCTTTTTTAGTTGTTAGATGAGATGTGTGGATATTAATTGCTTAAGTTCCTTAGAACACGTAGCACGTGTCAGCAAAAAGCAAAACTTCTTCAAATATTGGCTTCTAATATATAGGCTTGCAGCATTGCAAAATCGTCGTATAAACAGCCTCTACTAAATTGTATATAATTCAGCTTGCCCTGTCGATAGGAGGCGAGTGTCTTTGGAGTTCTCAAGGTTTTCCAGCCTTGTTTTAAGATTTAGTCTATTTTGACCCTTGGCGACTTTGTAACACACATTCGAAGGTAATGCTGAATGGGAATTTGATACAGCTTTGGCTTACGCCTGCATAATTCGTATTATGACATTAATTGTGTATAGCACATCAACATTGTCGATGCTCTGCTATATGAATTAGGTGTCAAAAGCGTAGCAATACGCAGGTGTACGCATTTTTCAAAGTTATAAATGTTAATTTTGCATATCTTAAGAATGGTAATAGTGGAAGTTTTTGAATTTGGTCTAACTGATCTCATACCAATACAAATCATCAGTCAAAAAGTATCCGACATTTGATAACAACCCTCATATTTGTCATCAAATACATACCTAGGTTCAATAGGTGCAAATTAAACAAATATACACCCAATTCTGCTAATACTCGGTTTTGTAATTACAGGGTCTATAAAAATAAATTTGATTCTGTTTCTACATGATTTTTTTTTTTTTAATAACACGGTCCAAAAAAGTCTAATTCGTTTTTTGGAGGATTTCATTTGATTAAATTTTCATTTCATTTCATTTGATGAAAAAGTCGTTTGATTGAAATTTAAAGAATTATTGTTATTAACTATAAATTTAGTATCATCTTCATCAGCTTGTCAGATTCTAAAATTTTGTTTATGAATTTTTGATGATCTTTAATTTGCTTTTAGAATTGGCTAAGTACTTTTTGTTTTCTTTGTACGAGTTTTCAGTTCCAGAACTGCGGTAATTTTAGTTTTACCCTATGTTACTTTGAAATTTAAATAACTTTTGTTCTTACGAAATAACTGTACATTAAATGCACATACAATTTAATTTGGCTTTTATAAAAACTCTCATAAAAGTTATTTTTTTTAATGCATTATTTGGTTTTAAGTATATATGTATGTACATATTTTAAAAAGAATTAAAAAAAATGAAACCAATCCCCTACTTTTCTGTATACTGCATTTCTTTTTTTACACGTTTTTTCTTTTATTATCTTTTTTTATTAGTATCAATAATACTTTGAATTTACATTTAGAAATAGTTTAAATAAAAAGTTTTAGTTTTAAAATACATTGTTTTTAACACAAAATATAACATTTTTTCGAAATATGTTCGGATTGCTTTCATTTTTAACGCCACTGGGGGGTAATCGTTGAAGAGCTGTAGTCCTTTGTCAAACAATGAGCGTTGCATTGCGGTTGTTGTAGTTCTTTGAATTCTAAAGTCATCATTATTCCTCAATTGGTATGGTTGTGTTTCCCTGACATACATTATTTGCTCTATTATATATTGTGGTGCCATTCTAATTTTAATTTTTTGAATAAATTTTATGGTATTTAATTTCAGTCTTTGTTTTATATTTAGCCATTTTAGAGAGTCAAGCATAAAGTTTATCGGTGTATACCAGTTGTATTTCAATATAATGCGCATTGATTTATTTTGTAATTTTTGCAATCTATCAATTTGTTAACTCGTGCAGCATGAAAAAAGAATTGTTGAACCGAACTCAAAATGAGGCTTAATTATTGTGTTGTAGATTGTGATTGCTGTTAATGTATTTATTTGTTTACTTAATCTTCTGAAGAAATTAATTTTTTTCCAATTTTCTTGCAAATATAGTCAATATGACCTTTTAAATATTAAGTATTGTCTATTACAAAGCCCAAGTATTTCATTTGATCTACTTTTTCTATTTCTTCATTATTGATTTTGAAGATAATGTTTTGAAGATAATGTTGTTTGTTTAAGTTTTCAATATCTTTACCGAGTCCTTCATAACATTGTTCATCTGTATTACCCTCAAGATATATAAGTGTATCATTCGCATATAAAGTTATTTCACAATGACTTATTACATTTGGCATATCATTTATATATATAATAAAAAACAACGCCCCCAAAATAGATCCCTGTGGTACTCCATATTCGTTATTAACTGTCCTGGATTTAATATTATTTACTTTTGTTATTTGTCTCCTATTCGTCAAATATGATTCAAACCATCTTAATTCACTTCCTTGAATGCCGTACTTGTAAAGTTTCTGCAGTAGTATACCTCTCTCAATTGTTTCAAACGCTGGTTTAAAGTCTAGAAAAACTGCAACAATTCTTTTGTCTCTTTCCAATTTTTTCCACCTGTTTATAAGAAAATTAACTGCTGTTTCACAATAGAAATGTTTTCGGAAACCAGACTGATACTTAGATAATAAAGCGTTCGATTCCATATATTGATCCAATTGTTCTTTTACTACTTTTTCCATTACTTTTTCACACGTCTTCAAGGTATTAATTGGGCGAAATTCTTCACAAAGTTTTGTCTAAGCAATCTTCTCTATGGGTGTTATCATTGACTCTTTCCAATTATCAGGAAATATTCCTGTTCTTAGGGATTCATTTATTATACATCGTTCTTCCTATCACATTCCAACTATTAAGTATAATTTTAATTGATATTTTGTTGTAGTCCGCCTTATTATTTAAATTTTTACATATAATTATTAGTTTATCCAGAGTTATAGCACTGAATTTAAATTTAGAGTTTATCACAGGAATTCGGTTTGAGTATTGCACGTAAGGTATTGTATATCTTATAGATCTTATACTATCAACAAAAAATTCATTAAATTTATCAGCCATCTGCAAATTTTCCTTATATTCTATTTGGTTTCAGTTATTATTCAGTTTTTCCTAACTATTAGATTCTTTATCTCTCTCCACATATCCTTTTGATCTCTAGCATTCATTATTTTGTTATTTATAAAATTTCCCTTTTCTTTTTCAATTTTCACCTTATGTAAATTTCGAACGACTTTGTATTTATTCCATGAATCGTTACTATTATCTATTTTCGCTATTTGGTATTTATTATTTTTTTCCCTTTTTAATTGCCTTAGTTCATTGTTAAACCATTCATTTGAGTTGTTGTCATTGATAGTTTTTAATAGTCATATTTTCAACTGCATTCTCCAAATATCCGTCAAAGACGTAAACTTGGCTATTAAGGTCCTCATTTTCACTTATTTGTCCTATACCTTCAATTTCTCTATTATATTGGCTGCTGACGTATTTAAAAATTTTAACTTCCATATTCCTTTTGCCCACTCTCATGCACTTATCGCAGTTATTAATTATTATATCAATTGATTCATGATCAGCAATTTTATTCGAGTCGTTAATTTTGGCTGTTATGTTTCTATTATTCGTAATTATATAATCAATAATGGTTTTTGAACTTCCTGTTATCCGTGTAAATTCGGTCACTATTTGCCTAAGGCCATTATCATTTATTATGCATTCTATTTTGTCCTTGTAAAAACCATTTTTGCTCCAATCTATATTAAAATCGCCTGCTATTATCATATCACAGTTTGCTTCGTTTATATTCTCCAAAATTTCATCAAATGCTGCAATAAACTCTGTCTCTGCCCTACTTGGTGATCTATATACAGCCGTAATTATACACTTGTAGTTTTCATATTTAGCGATGTATGCAGTTATCAAAATTTTGGAGTTAATAACTTTTTCGGCCACTATTCTCACATACCATCTTTTTTTGAAATAAACTATTACGCCACAAGTTCTTGTTGAGTTCGATAGAGTTGTATATTGATTGATTATTACTGATTTTCTATTTGTATTTCTTGTTCCTCTATAGCTTCTGTTAAATGAGTTTCCGACAAAATTATAAATTCTGGTTTTTCCATTTTCGTAATTATCTCTAGCTGATTAAAGTTGTTAAGTAACCCTTGTATATTGGTATAAATGCCGTATATTTGATTGTTAGGCTGTTAATCCTCTTCTTCTTTTTTTAGTATTTAACTTGTTCTGATATGCCGGACATTCTCTGCTTGCTGTTACATGATTTTCATCTAAGCCCAAATTTAACCTTTTATTAATTCTAACACAATTAATATATTTTTCATTACTTCCCTGTTGCATTCCTTTGATTTGTGTTCTCCATGGCATTTATAACATATTTCTTGATATTTACATTCTGACGACTTATGGTTATACCCTCTACATTTAAAACATTCTATAATATCAGTGCCATCATATATTTTATATTTTTCCCATCCAATGTTAAATTTTGTACGGTCATTATTTGCATATACGATCCGTTATCAATTTTTATTTGTGCATTGTAAAAGGTGCGACCATTTCTTTTATATTCAAACAATTTTAGCACTTTTAATTCACTATTTCTTAAAATATCATTCTGTTTTTTTAATTTGTCAATTATTTCATTTTCTGAAAATTT
The DNA here is from genome assembly GCA_023159175.1 of Wohlfahrtia magnifica. NCBI lineage: Eukaryota > Metazoa > Arthropoda > Insecta > Diptera > Sarcophagidae > Wohlfahrtia > Wohlfahrtia magnifica. The sequence continues at coordinate 270,186 of JAKWBJ010000149.1, read as the reverse complement.
CATTTCCGGTTGTCTTGGTACTTTTATTTCGTATTTTCCACTCATTTCGTTTTGTACTGCTTCTTTTATTTTTTCTCTCTCAACATTTACAATTTTCAAATTGGTTGGATTTACCTTTCTATTGAGATCCTCTTTTGTTTGGTCTATACCTTGTTTTTTTTGGCTTAATTATCAGCGGGTTTTGTTTATTCTTATCTGGCATCACCGTTTTATTTTTTAATGCATCTGCAAATGATATCTTACTGGTTGCCCTGACATTTTTCTCCATTATAGCTTTTTTTATTTCATCACACATCATTTTGTTATTTACTTCAATTGTATCGCACATCTTTGTGCTTTTGTTCTCATGTTCATTTATTGTTATGTATAGCTTTTTAACTTCTTTTATATTTTTGTCACAGTATTTTTGTGCTTCATCTATCTTTTTTAGCCTCTCTTCATATCTTCTCTCAATCGCTTGTAACAGTTGTTTTATTTCACATTCGTTTTGTTTTAGTGCTGTTTCAAATTCGCCTTTACATGTTGTTAAGTTCTCTTTGTTTTTTATTACACTGCTCTGAATTTCTGAAAGCGACAAATCCACGTTATGCATATATTGCAGGTAGTCATCACACATAAAGCGTGTGTAGCCACCGGAGTCCAATATGCCAATAGAGTATTGATCCACTCCCGGGTATTTTTTAGCACAGTGAAACACTTTTTTGCATACACCCGCACACATTATGCCTGACTCTCCGCGTATTGCAATTTTACAATGATGGCATTCGGCCATCTTTGCAATCCTTATTTTCAAATATTTTCTATTTAGTAGTCTTATTCTTATTTTCTTTTTTATATTAACTTTTATTAATTATTCTTATAAGATTTTTTAATAGTCCTGTCTATTTTTAAATCCAATATTCTATTATTTTTCTAAATTTCCTTAGAGCTTTATTTTACATACCCGTTTCTGACAACTGTAGGCTGTAAATTTTTTCTGGAACGTATCTACGGTGTAAAAACAGAATTCGGTGTATATCGTTTTAGTAATGGTTACGTTTGAATTACAGTAGAGTTCCGATAATACGTAATCGCTAGCCAGTTTTTACGAATTTAACGAGATTTCGGTTTAACGAGGTTAAAATAAGAAGAACACGCATTAACGGGGTTTTCCTATTTATTTATTGAAACGAACAATAAAGTACACAACAAACACAATTTATCATTAGAATTAAAAAAACAAAAACAACAAAACCGTATACATAAATCTTATTTATTTAACTAGATTAATTATGTACACATTACATAGACTATTCTCGCGTATCTTAGTCAATGTGTTTTCTATTCTTATTAAATAAATAAAAATTTGTTCATCAACATTGTGATGTGATATACATATAAAAATGTAACTTCTCAACAACAAATTTTGCTTCCTTATTAGCTATTAGAAATTCTTCGATGTTGTCGTCATCATCATCACTTTGATGTTTTCCAAGATTTCTTCATCTTCCAAGCTGGTTTTACACTATCCCACTGAGTATAACGACATGTCAACAACTCAAATAGAATAAAAAAGTATAACAGTGTGATAACAATATGTAATGAAAGGATAAAAAGGATAGAAATTTGACAGTCGTATTGCTTTTATCATTTTTAGAAATTTTTCTAAACAATACGATTTTTCAGTTAATCAGAGTTGTATTTTTACAGAACTACAGAGAAAATGTCAGAAATGGGAAACTGAAATTAATTTCACATCACAACAAGTACAATCTGTCACTTTCTTTTGACGTATAATTGTAAAATAATAAAAATAAACTTGTAATTTCAAGTATTTCCTTTTAATTATAAATATTTGACACATATTTTTTGTAAAAATTAATTAACAACAGTACACAGTATGAACAATATATAAAAAAAGCACGATCGTATCAACTTTTCCATCCCTGCAAATACCTGCTAAATAAATAAAAAATTATTTGTTATGAAAGTGGCAACTGGCATTCTGTTGAATTGAACTTAAAACTTTATTTAGCCCCTACCACAATTTTTGTTTTTCTTTTTTTATCGGCATTTTGCGAAAACCATTGGATATTCATCTTACAAAATCTGATGAAAATCTTAAGACTTGTAGAAAGTGTGAAAGCACCTTTATCAACTTTTGCATATTCTTCAAAAGTAACAGTAGTTTCAGTGTTGCAAGGAACACGATATCATATACAATCGATGTTTATTTGCTGATCGTCATTTAAATTATTGTTTAAGTCCTTGCTGAAACCACAAGCACGAAAGCAGTTTTGCTAATGCTTTATAAGCAGTATGCTTAGCTGCTAGCAATGTAAATTTATATTCGCTTTTATCATCAATGCAATTTATCAAATTAATAACTATTTCTCTGCGGTACGTCTTAAATTTTTTTATTACACCCTGATCAAGAGGCTGCAGAACAGATGTAGTGTTGGGCGGCAAGAATTGTACTTTGATGTGGCTAAAATTGTGGACGCAGTGCAATTGTCAATAAATAAGATAATCTTCCAATTTTTACACATCATGCTGTTTTTCAACTTTTGAATCCATTAATTAAATATTATTATGTTTTAATGTTTTTAAATCATCTGATTTGCTGAGTTTGCTATTAGTAGCGGTTTAAGTTTTTCTGATCCATTCATGTTTACAGCAAATAATAAAGCCGCTCATTCTTTTTACCACCATGGCACTTCTAATTTTTTAAACAAAATGTGCGGTTTGGCAGGCATTTATAAAACAATCCAGACTCTTTGCATTAAAAATATCCTTCGCGTCGTAATATTTTATGAGATGATTTATTTTTGCTTTCCATTCTAAGTAAACATCTTCATTAACGGCAGCACTTTTTTAAATGTTATATTGTTTCGTTTTTTTTTTTTGCTTTTTGCATTAATAATGGGCCACTAACTGGTATATTAAGCTGTCGACATTGCGTAAACCACAAAACTATAGGACTTTCTACTTCTGGATATTGAGGTTGTTTTTCATGCTTTACTTTACTCTGTGAAGATGATTACATGATAAATTCTCGTTTTTGTAGAATTGAACTAAGAGTTGATGAGCGATTTCAAATCGCTTACCCACTTTTATTTTCTTATCTCCACTATCAACGCTTACTTGACGTGATCTCTTGTTAATAAAATAACGAACTGAACACAAAAAATAAGAAAGAAAAACTAACCCATTAAGAAAGTTAACGCTAAATTTAGCTCAAAGTAGTTGCTACACGAGATATTTTTTAATACCAAAAATTTTGAGAAACATACATCTACACATTCATATACATATGCATATTAATTTTCACTGTTGATTTTTAGCACTGTTTTCAGTTTTTTCCATCGGGCTCAAATTTTATTTATGGGCGTGGGAAATATTCTGCCCAAAATATGGTAGTTATGTTAATATATTTCATCATAAGTTGAAAACGAATACAACACTGTAAAACAAAATTTCGGTGTGTCAAAATAATGCAACACTGTAGTAAACTGTAGCATTTTAGCAAAAAGCTGTAGTGGCAAAAATATTTATTGTTAACAAAATACAGAATGTTTGTGTTCTTTGACATACGCGAATCTATCAGCTGTTGCTTAGGTAGCAAATTAAGGCCACTTTATTGAAGTCGCCTTGATGGTGTATATGAGGAGCTGCAGAACAAAGCGCACTTTTTGATAAATTGATTTTGTGATTCTTGAAAAAATGTATTTAGCAGGTATGATTTAGGTTTCTAAAAAATATGTATTTAGGTTTCTAAAAAATTAAAAAATTGTGCATATAAAACGTTCGTAAAATAAACATTAATTTCCCAAAAATTTGCAAGGAGCAAAAAAGTACTATTTGTTTTGCGGCTCCTTAATATAATAATAATAAATCCTGTTTGTTTTAATCAAATTTTAGAAATGCTTGCTATCTTTAAGGTTATAAAATTGTTAAACTTAAATAAATGCAAAATCTTTTATTTCTCCACTATTTTCATAGTTTAAAATAAATTTTCAATATGTATGTATGTATGTATATTTATGCAAAAATCTTTGTACGATTGTAAAAGTTGAGTAAATAAAATGTAATTTTCTGTTATTTTCTCTTAATGAATGAATAAAAAAATAAATACCTTAATAGACAAATACTCTTCGTTCCAGTCCACAATACGCCTATTTAATGTAATGCACTGCTCTACCAAGAAACCACAATACCATGGACAAATGAATAATTTTTCGGTGGGTAAATTTTTGTCATTCTTTGGATGCCATATATGATTCGTTATCCACATCTGTGAAAGCCACCACAACAGCCAAATCCAGAGGTAATCTTTAACGACCACATTTAAAATGTCCATTGCGTTGCCATCGAATAGTGTTGAGGCTTTAAATGACAAATAATTTGGAATATAACCATTAAATGAGCACACATCTGTTTCGCGTAACCATATTAAAGTGACTGCGGTAGCAACGGTTAATGGAGTAGCTAAAGAAAGTGGCAGAGCAAAGCTGAATTCCTGAATTTTTATTTTGCATGCAAATTTTCCAAATATATAACACAAATACGATGAAACAATCTGTACAAGAAGAATATAAATTGCCGCATTTGGGTTTGATTGAATGACAAACTTTTCCGCTTTTGTTGCCGTTAATGGTGATGATATTGATGAAACTAAGTCCCATGGTAGAGCCTGAAATTATGATTAAAATGTTAAAATGTGCGAATTTAAAAATGTTTTAAAATTTATGCTAAATGCCAATTGTAAAAGATATAAAGGGTAAGCAAGTTTGAGGTTAGGAAGTAAATTGGCTTACAAATTCAGTTTGATTCATACCATTATAAAATAGAAATATGGGAATTAATAATGTAATATGATGTCGGGCAAATGTCCACCTCTAGCACGTCGGCAGAGGTCCGCTCTTTTCACAAAACTTTGATCCACATTTTGCAACAAAGCTTCGCCTATCTCGTCAATGCAGAGCAGAATTTCATCTTTCACAGTGTCAGTTGTTTGACAGGCGGCCAATTGACATCGCCAAATCGAGATATTATGCGACCGGGAAATTTCTGATGCTATAACTGAATTGTTTGGCTGGCTGTGGGGCTTGTGGTGTCGTCCTGCTGAAATCAAAGGTCACTGATGTCAACATTAGCCAATTGTGGCCAGAAAAAATTGGTTCTCATGGTTTGGTAGCGCATAAAATTCATGGTGACAGCGTTTCTTTGCTCATTTTCGAAAAAATACGGGCCGATGATGCCGCAACAAGCCCCACCTAACGGTCACTCTTTGTTCAAGAGTGAAGCGTTCAATAGTTAAAAGTCAAAGGTTGACAGCTCAATTCTTGACATTTCATCATTTAACAGCCAATTTACTTCCTAACCTAAAATTTGCCCACCCGTTAGATGTTGTTATTTTCGTTTTATTACTGCTATCATTTAGAGAATGTTTAGAGTTTCAATTAAAAAATATTATACAATATTAGTTCGCTTACGATGGTCGATATTCTGTAAAATAGTATTTGAAGATAAATAAGCATAAAAAACTTTTAAAATGCAGTAAAAAAATAATTTTTATTTAATTAGTAAGCAACTTTTTGGGATTGAACTACTAATTGAAAAATACAGGTTGGACAAAAGTCACTACGGGTTTTGAAAATTTAAAACCTTTTTCGTTTATAATTTTTTTTTTCAGATTATATTTACCAACGATTTTTAGGATTTAGGAGTTTAAAATCTGATTGAACTTATTCAAAACATGTTTAATATTCGTATAAAAAAATTACAATTCATTACAGAAATCCTATAACAAAAAATACAAATAAAAAAAATTTTCTGAAGTGCTTTTATTTACATTAATTGACAATTTTAACGAGCGCTTATAACCTTACTAGTAGTAATTGCATCAATTTGCAAGTAGTTTTTATCGTGAATAGTGACATACATACATACTTCTTGTTAAAATTACTGAAAATAAATTATTTTTTATTATTTAGTTTTCGTTCTGTCGGGTTTCTTCCTTATGTTTAAACGTATGTATACGAGGGCGGATTGATATTGACATATACCTAGCGCTAGATGGCAGCACAAACACAAAAACTTTTCGTTCTTAGAAATTATCATCATTATCATGATGTATTTGGAGGAGCTCCCAAAATCGTATTATTCGGATGGTACAAAAAAGTTGGAAAATCGTCTTACTGAGTGTATTGAGCTAAAAGAAGACTATGTTGAGAAATAAATGGTTTTTGAAAAAATAATGTTTTTTTCCTACTTGGGTAGCTTCAATATCAGTCCGCCCTCGTATGTCTACAAACACTGATTTATTTTATTTATTCCCGTTTTTTCATAAAATGAAAATCTCATGAGTAAATGTAAGAACGATTCTATGAATTTTCATATGGTTTCTATCTTACCCTTTTAACTAAAATTTCATGTGGATTCCATGTTTCAATAAACATTGTAAAATAACCACTTATGGGTTGACCATGAAAGCTGAATGCAATAAAAGCAAACACAATCGCTTTTATTGGCGATAAATACAAATATGTATGATATCGAGACTTTGTTCGCCGTACCATTTTTATCAAGTTGGCTGAAAAAATTAAAAGAAATTGAAACAAATATGAGAATTAAATAAACAAACAAAATGAAAAATCGATAAGAAACTGGGAATGAATTAATGAATAGGGAGTGATAATAGTAGTATTTTACATGCAACTAATTTGTACATACGATATGCATATATTATTTTTATAATGTCCCTCTTTGAGCTTAAACTAGTGCCGTACTAGTACTTGAATAGTGCAAAAACCCGCTAAAACAGCTCTAGTACTCAACTGTAAACTTTCCTATACTATTTTAATTTAGGATGCCATAGGTGCTCTTTTAAAGAGTACACGTACTCTTTTTTACATACATACATATGCATATTAGAGAACTGCAGTCATTGTTTCTCATGATTAAATCATGCACTAAAATTCTTATATCCTTTTTTGTAAATTAAGGTAAAATTTCCGTCATTCTTTTGTTATAAAGAATTTATTTCTTGTTTTTACAAATTGCCCTTTTTTTGAATTTTGTGATAAAAATGTTTACGAAACCGCTCGATTTGGGTTAAATTTGGATATTAGGAAAGATACTATCGTTGGTTAGAAGTGTGAAAAAGGAACCATTCGTGCAGTGTGATTAAAATCATTGTCTTGTTATAGACATCAAGACCTTTGCACTTCTAATTTCTTCAAACTGTTTTTTGAATATATTTAAATAATCTATTTCATTCATAGTGCTTTGTATGAAAATCAGACTTCCACCAAACATTTCCACGCTATTACCAAAACCTCACCAGGCTTCACGGTGAATATACAATATTGTTCTGAAAGTTCTTTGTTTATGTATTTCCAAACACATGATATATGATTTCAACGCTTAATAGGAAATTGTTCCAGAAATAAACATCTTTGGTTTTACATTCTTATAATAATCAAGAATCAAGAAGTCACTTCTAAATTATTGTTGTTATTAATGACTTCTTTAAGTTAAATCTAGCACAAACGATTTGCATGTAGTACAATAGTTCGCATTACTTACGTAGTTATTGCAAGAATTTTTTTTTAATTTTTAAATTTTGTAAAGACTTAGATAGTTTTAAAGAAACACAAAATGTTTAAATTTATCTTATTTTGATAATAATAATTCTCATGACATTCCATGATGAAACACGCGGTCAATGAGATGTACGGTATTTTATTTTTAGACTTATTAAAACATACATTAAACTGTAGCACATGCAAAAGTGAAGTAGAAGAAAAATTTTTCAGATGGTCTGGCCTCAGATTAAACCGATGACCTTTTGATCGGTAAGCGGGTGTCGCACCTACCATACCACAGCGGCAAAATTAAAACTAAATTGTAAAAAATGGAGACGTACACTTTATTCTGACGCTCGCAGTAAATTTTTTGTTGTTTTTGTGCTGTTACTGTTAAGTTTTTCTTATAACAATAGCTTGTAACTAATTGTGTAGAATCTTCTGCTTGTCTGCTTTTCGTTTATAGAAACAAATAGGATTGCAAGCTATTAATAAATTTTAATAACAAAGTGATATTTAAATTTTTGTTATAATCTACCAAAATTCTATTAGCCTACCATCCTACCAAACGAAAAATTTTCTATTCATTGTGGTAGAATTCTACCAATAGTGGCAACGCTGATTGTGGTTCGTTTGTTCATACATACATATGTATTTTTAACTTTTTTGATTTATTCTTCATACAAATAGTTATAGCTGATCAAAAAAAAAAAAAAAAAAAAAAAAAAAAAAAAAAAAAAACGTTTTGCCTTTTGCGTTTCATTCATTATACAAATATTATTCATTGATTCAAATCAACAAACACCTTAAATGATTGGTGTAATACAATTCCTGACTATAATCAGTGTCGAAGAAATGCATAGTAACAGGGTTGAAAACGTTGGTACAATTTCAGACTCAAAAGTACAATGGTACACCAATTACTCATTTGGTACAATTTAAGAACTCTCTCAATTTATTTATTTTTTTAATGGAATTTCCTTAGTTTATCATTTAATTGACTTAGTAAAACGAAAGAACGAAGTAGGCTTCATGTGCCTACAGTTTCCGGTCTTATTCAGACAAAAGATTTGTTAAGGTCATAACATTTTTGCTGCTTTAGTTTTAAATAAATAATTTGTTATTAGAAACAATTTGATTTCATGAATATGTACATATGTATATCGATAGACTTTTTTGTACACTATATTACGTTTAAACATTTACCTTAGTGTAGTTTTTTAACCCTCAGCAACCGTCGTGTTCGAATTGTAACAAAAATTAAAAATAATTAAAAATTATATTTTTCGTACAATCGGGGTCGAAAAAGTACAGTTTTATGAGCTTCTGAGTACAATTTTTATGTTCTCATTTTGAAAGCTTGATGAGTAATATGACTTTTTGAGTTTTTGAGCTTATGCAAATTTGAGTTTTTAAACACAGACCCAACTTTTCAGGGTGATGAGAAGCGTGTATGAACTCTATTCATTCAGCAACTGCAGTACTCCGATTGTATATATAACAATTAATTTGATTAACTCGATGAAAAATTGATTTGTAGTGATTTGTTCAGATAAGTTTTTCTAGATTTTGCTATTGCAGAAATTAAAAATACTTAAAAATGTATTCTTTTTTTAGCATTTGTAGTCTTTTTGTCTTTTGAATGTCTTTTTTTGCTCACCAGAACCTGTTTAAAAAATTACTATATAGTACCATTGGTTATAGTCGTGTACTAGTATAGTTGCTTACAATCGGGAACTTTCGAACTACTTTACTGATTCTCTTGTATGGAAACAGTCCAAATAATTGGTGATTTGTTGCCTTTGTTGCCCGAGTAAAATTAATAGTAAAACTTTAATTTTTATATCGTTTTTATTTATTTAAATATTTAGAAGAATTTAAAAATTTTTTGTGTATTTTTTTCATGAGAACCGCAAAGTAATGATTTTACTGGTGTATCACTGTGCAAGTTTTGAAATTAAAGCTCAATAATTTTAGCAACAATTTCCATTTCTAAAATTCATTTCCTCAATGATGAATTTCAAAAAGCCCAATGTGGTTTACCGGAATTTCTTTTACGTTAATCATTACAATATATTAGAGCTGTATTATGAAACTCTTAGTGGAAAGCTATCAATATTTGTTTCAAGTTTCACTTTTGAGTCATTCTTTAGAATATTCGCCACTGTTTGTAGTATATTTCCTAAGTAGTGGAAACTGCCTGGTGAAACACTTTTAACTTCAGTTTTCGTTCTCCTAGAAGTTCTTCTACTTACAGTGGAATATCTAACCTTTCTCTGACAAAATTGCGAATAATTTTTCTGAGCAGCTTCTTGTAGATTTAGTTTTGATCAATCACTTTTTGAGCACCTTTTGAAACACGGTTAAGGGACAATGCTGTTCGTAACATTTTCTCACACCTTTAATTTTTTTTTGAGGATTTTCATGATCCAACACTCTTAGGGAGTCTATATACACTTATTTGTTATATTTTAGAATTATATTATATATATTCATTCCCATAATTTTCCATGAAAGAATGAGTCAATGAGCTCACCTGCACCTGATTCTATTTTGAAAATCATTGAAAGGGACCTACAGTTTAACGTCGGCTCAGAACGGCATTTGCATTAGAGAAGTTTTTAATAGTATTAATACTCATAACCAGTAACCAGCTAATGTTATGAGGTGATACCGCAAGTGGTGTATTTGAATTACGTCTAGTAAAAAAACGTGGCTTGAGTTTTTATAGAAAGCTTAGTACTTTTTTTATCATACAATGTAATTAAAAATGAAATTTTCTTTAGTTAAACTAAAAGAATTGTTTTTAAAAATCTCTTAAATATCTTTTTAACTTCTTCGATTTAGTTATTTTACACTTATTTTTCTTAATGTGGTAATTAAATATTAGTCTTCTATGGTTGAAGGGTGAATGGTTTTGTGACTTATGCGATGTTGGAATTATTAATTTTTTGGATACTATATACTAACCTAGACTCGAATAGGAATTTATATAATTCTCCCACCAACGGAATGATATCAACATCAACGGTATTATCAATATTTGCACTTGTAAAGAATCATCTATTGCTGGCCACAGTACAAATGCTGATATTTGTGCAAGCAATGCCAAAAAGCTAATGCTATAGATAGCTATAGCTTTCCAATGTTTTTGAGTACCCATTAAAATATCTGAAAAATAATAAAGAAATAAATTATAGAATGAAAACATCTTAAAATTTCTTTTGTAAAAATTAAATTTATGGGGATGTCTCAGGAGACTAGTGGGTAGTGTACTAATCTGCTAGTTTAATGATAGTGGGTTCGATTTTCACCATGTGTTGCTGTTAGGGAGATCAAACGGTTATTATTCTACCGGCTTTCACCGATTTTTTTGTCTTGCCGAATATGTTTTTTTTTTTTAATGTCAATTTTTCAAATACCGAATAAACCGTTATTTCAATATAAATATCTATAATTTTTATAGGTTTTAATTGTGTTATTGCAAATTTGTTCATAATTGAAGTATTTTTCCAAGTTATATATATTGTTACGAAAAAAGCCTTAAAAAGAAAATACACTACACCAAGTACCGTATTGTGAGATTGGTTTGTGTCAAGGCTGTTGTATATCTGTCACTGCCATAATTGTATGTACAATTAAGAGTGCTACCACATGCATGTTGGACGGTGTTGTCAGTTCGATTCTTTTGAATTTAACATACAATTTGAAATTTGACTACAAAAATATTACAAATTGATAATTGATTGCTATAAAAAGTGGCATATTGTATTTGGAAAGACAGTTATCGTTTAGCAGTCATAAAGTTGAGTAGTGTTTAGGCGTTAATATAAGTGTTGTATAAACGAATACCAAATGCCAGATAAATAAGTTGCTGTATTCAGGTAAACTGTATAGAGATAAAGTGAGGAAATGAAAACTGTAAAACAACAAAAACGTGGTGTTTATTTTATTTTGACCCATTTAAAAAAACTTAAACGTTTTAAAATGGTTATAATTATATTACGGTAAATAGTGACACCTATCGCACAATGATAACCGATTTGCTTTTGCTCGTTTTTCATGGTATTGATGTGAATGATCGATTTATTGCGTCGTCTTTAAAAAATCACAACCAATTCAATTTTACTATATTAAATTTTATTTTTATTTACTTTTTTTTGCATACACGTACGTAAAAGCATACATATTTTGTGCTTTTCGCACTGTTTTATTTTCTTATGGAAAATAATATTGCGTTTTCTTTTACTCCAGCTGAGTTGTAAATTGTTGTAAACAAAGAAAAACAGCTGTTTTCCGCTTTTGAGCTGTCATTGGTGTCCTCACTGTGTACACTGTGGTTTCAGTGACGACTAAAATCAAATTTCTTCCAGTACCTTTGAAAAAAAAAAAAAAAAAAAAAAAAAACAAAACAGACAAAGAGAGAACTAAAACCAAGAGCGTAAGAATACGTGTGAGTTGAGCGTAAACAATTGCTCTATGAAATGGTCACCATTGGCAGAGTGACCAGTTTTTAAAATAACATAAAGCTAAATCGCGTTCAAAAAAAAAAAAAAAACTAACAAATTTTGTTTCCGGCTAAAAAAATAAGCTATAATTTTAAATTACTTTTTAACATATATTTTTTAGTTGGATATTAGATAAGTTTAATATAGCACTATATAATTTTTTTTTTTTAATCTAAAGTAAAAACAATTGTTTAGGTAATAAACTAGACATTACTTTTAAACCTATTTGTTCAGCATTCAAATGAAATATATAAATGTAGATATATTTCAGTTTCATACATTTTTCAAATCCATATATAAACATATATTATAAATTTGTTTGTTTGTTTGGCAATAACTCTTAAATGACAGAACCGATTATGCTGAAATTCTCAAAACAGAAGAAGATCCAGCTAACAAAATAGGCTATGCTGTTTTTCAAAGTTGAATCTGGGAGAAAACGGGCCAAATAAGTCACATGAGTTGTCACTTATTATTAAAAATTTATAAAATTCGTAAACCAAGAGCTAGTTTTGTATATTCAGTTCGTTTATGAGCCAATCACGTAGGCCTTCCACCGATTTTTTTTTTAAATTAAATGCAGTAATACATAGAGCCAACTTACAAAAATGTAGTAGGGTATGTTTTGTTTTATTCTTTATTAGACATCGGAGACATCTAAACTAACTTCTCGTTTGAAATGATACGTATTTTTCTTTTAAAACCAATTATTTATTTCCAACAGTCATCATCTACTTCAAACGTCTTTGCGTTTTCCTTATAAAAACAAATAGGTAGCCCTAACACTGATAGAATCGGAATAAAGGGAAATGTTAACGTCGTTTATAATATATGTATATAAATTATCGGTTAACACCGGATGAGTAAAGGTAGGGTTTTAGAAATTTTTTTTTTTAATTTTGATTTTATTTGGTCGATTTTATTATTAGACATTGGCTAATATTTTATCTTATATCTATGAGAGTTGTGCAGTACTTAAAAAAATTAGAATCCGATCACAAGTATGCATGAACTGTAAGTTTTCAGGCAATTTTCGGCGAATCAAAAATGTCTGTTGGTATTGTAGCAGTCTTACCTTAATTAAAATTTCTTTCATTTAATATCCTCGTTCTTTTTCCCTTTTTTCATCCCCAGTACTGATTCACTTAAAAAATTTTTACATTAGCGACGGTTTAAAGAACTCCATTGACCAGAAATGCAAATTGAAATGTCATTTTTTAAGCAAGTGCTCTATTTGCACAATGGATTTATTTTTGTCCGATTTATAGGAGAAACTGTATATAAATAATAAACACAACACTGGCGATTAAGTTCACAAAAGCAAAGAAACAAAACCAGAATAAAAGTAAATTTTATAACTAAGGTAGTAACACTTTTTGATACATTAAAAGGAACAATTCTATAATCAAATTAATTTCTTGTCTATTTACTTATGGTATTTTCTTTTCTGACAAAAACTGTTACAACGAATTTCAAAAGGCAGCATTTTCAGAGATAAACAAAAAACCCTTTCTTTGTATTCATTTTTTTTAATCAATATCAAAAAAAGAAAGGGCTACAAAAAGCAATATTTTCAACTTTTCTGTGAAACTGATACGAAAAAGAATATGAATTTACTAACTAATGCAAGTATGTAAGCAATGCAGAGACTATCGCTTCTGTGATGCTACAATTTTATTGTTTTTCGATGTCAGACTTTACAATGTTTGTGTTATTTTTGTAGAAATGTCAGAAAAAGCTAAAAAAGCTAAATGAATTTTTTAATAAAACAAAAGAAAAAGCTAAATGCCAAATGAAAAATTTCCAAGCTAAATCCAGCATAAAAAAGCTAAATTTAGCTTAAATAAGCTAATATGGTTACACTGACCATTGTCTAAAATACTAATCTGCAAAGACTCTTAGACTTTAAGACTTATTAAACACCTTAACCCTACAGTTGGGTTTAGATAATTTTGGTCAATTTTTCTCTCTAATTTTACTACGGAACAGTTCAACATGTTATCTTAAAACGCTAATGCTCAGGTGGTATTAAGGGCAAATAACAAAATAAAAAGTTACAAGTCTTAGGTAAAGAACCAATTTGTTTATGGATTTATTTTTTGAATTAGATTTGTGGAACATTTTACAGCTGTAAAATATTAGAATTATTTGAAAAGAAGCGAACTTATTATTGTTTTGTCTTTGATTCTCGTCTAAGCGAAAAGCATTTGAAATTATATAAAAAATAATCCTGGCTCATTATTGCTCGGAAAATAACGCGAGTAAAACTTGCATCAAATAAACCATGCAAATCCTAATTTTTTCTATGATAAGCACTTGCAACAAATGGTATAGAAATGTATGAGCGCAAAGTGGAAGTTTATATATCTTTCCACTTTTTGTCGAATATTTCTCTCTCGTACTTGTTTGTAAAATTAATTATTATTTTCTAGTTTTTGGAGAAAAAAATAACTAAACAGAATGCAATATATCATGACATCTGGAAATGGCGAATTGTGTTGACCCCGGAAGTGTGAATATGATATTCTCGCTATACAGTGTAAAGGAGGTAAATTCCACTGCATTCCATTTTTTATTTCAAATATCACATTTATGCATAATTTTTTTCATTTCTAGAGAAATTTGTCGTGCTGATATCATTTTCAATATTTTCATCTAAAGCCCTACAAAATGATATATTGTATTTACAGAGTGCAAGTGATATGATTGACTAGATTAGAGAAACGACAGAAAGAAAACTCAATACAATAGGTAAGTAGCAAATCAATTTTATTATAAAACGTTAAAAAACACTTTTAAGTGCATATATTTTTTAAAAAAACATAAAGAAGCAAAATGGGCCTTTACCTATGATTCATACGTTCTTTTAGTTAATGGCAAGATTAAATATGTCCATAAGGTTGACATATGGTAATTGTGCAGCAAGGAAAACTTGATTATATAACAAGTAGTTCCAAGGCGCCAGCAAATAATACTCGTACAAAATACACTGTTAAAAATTTATCACTGAATATCGGCACGTTGTGTTGTCGAGGAAGGAATTTCCATTGAAGCCATAAAAAGGACGAATGTTGTTCTAGCATACTTACTTGCTAGAAGCTACAACATGGGACAAACATTATCAATTTTATTTGATAAAGCAACAATAATTGAAAAGAATTTTATTTTATTAAAAGCACCGATAACCGATTACTTAATTATTTTTTAATATTGTAACTTTTTGAATTACTTAACTTTCTAATTACTGGTTTTTGAAAAAAAGCGAATAATCGATCTCCCTACTTGCCTTACACAGATTACATAATATAGGTAATATTGTATGTAGTTAAATGTCGATATAAAAGTGTAGCTTAAGTCGACTTAAGCTATTCTTACTTAATGACACAGAATTGTATGATAAAAGACAAGGTACGAAGAAGGGAATATCGAATATGACTAAAGTTTTTTATTACACAAAACACAGTAAATAAATGCTATTTTTAGACATGGTAACGTGTAAATAAAAATTAATATGTGCTTGTTTGAAGACTATCGCAAATGTTAAGATTTAAACTGGAGGATATAAAATGGGGAAAAAGAGTAAAAAGTAACTAAGATAACAGTTAAGATAATAACTAAGAGGTGGCGAAGCACGCCGGGTTTCAGATAGTTGAAATATAAGAATTAAATCTAATATTTTAAATCTAAATATATATATGGTACATAAAAAAATACTTACTTAGCAAAGCAGGCACAAAGCAAACACTACTGCATAAAAGTAATGCTTTTATCGAATTTAAATGGGGAAATACATAAAATGTCAATATTCCCAAGCCGATTACATGAAGTAATTCGAATGATATCACCTAAAAATATTGAATTAAATCAAAATTTAAACATTATAAAAATATATTATATATTGGACTTATGCATTAATAAAAGCTTGAATAATAGCCATTAACTATATTTTTCATTATTATTTAATTGTAAGATAACAGTAGAACTAAATATAAAATTTGTAAATAAATCAATGACGAATTACACTGGTCAACATAATTTTATTTCCTTTATTTTTTTTGGTGTTATTATACATTTCTATGGCCCTGACTATGAAAAAATACTAGGAGATTGCTAACAGCTTTACTTTTTGAAATATACATACAGTTTTATTATTTTACTAAGTACATATACAAAAAACCAATGCATATTATTACGAAAATACAAATTCCTACAAAGAAAATACACCACATCAGTGAATTTAAAACTGTATTGTAGGATTTTGGTATATTTGGTATTAATATGTCACCCTGTCAATGCCGTATATTTGGCAGCACTGCCAATTCAACCGTCTTTGGGTAACACAATCTTACATTCTTAGAATTAACGGATAGAGGATATGAGAGCGTTTGAGACATTTCCGGAACTTTCCAAACTGTTGGCAATTAGTTGTATAAGGAGGCTACTTTACCTACGACACATAGTTAACGTTTTGCTGTCATAAAATAAAGTCATGTTTAAGCGTAAATAAAAGTGATGTATAAACGAATATTAAGTTGCTGTATTAAGATAAACTGTATAAAGGACAAAGTGAGAAAATAAAAACTGTAAACAACAACAAAGTTATGTTTATTTTATTTTAGCGCAATTAAAAATGTTAAAACCTTTTAAAAAGGTTAAAACGGTACAATATGTTGACAAATGACGATTAAGTAGTTAAGTAGACCTCGTTGCTAACTCCAGCAGTAGTCTGTCATCTTCCCTGAATGTTTTTGTTTTTTTGTAAAATTCAAACTTTTGGGATGCTGATTCAAACGATTTTCATCTCCCTCAATATCATTTGTTTTTCCTTTTAAATTTTCATCGAAGTCTTTCAATGTTCATTAGCAATGAAGTCATGTATCAGTGGCAGT
Source organism: Wohlfahrtia magnifica (assembly GCA_023159175.1). NCBI lineage: Eukaryota > Metazoa > Arthropoda > Insecta > Diptera > Sarcophagidae > Wohlfahrtia > Wohlfahrtia magnifica. The sequence goes on along the minus strand of JAKWBJ010000149.1, from coordinate 253,221 downwards.
CACCTCTTAATATGTATCATGCGAAATTTAACTGTTTCTATGTTGAGTTCAAATTCATTTTTTGCAATCGCTATGCAATAAGTTATCATATCTTTCGGACACCATATCTAGTTTCTGGTGATTTCAAAGTTCACAAGTGATTTTGGCACCGCTATTTAGGCCACACAACTCCAGAAGGTCAGTATGTTAAGTTACTTGCTACACTCAGTTACCTTGCTTGTTTAGTTAATTATCATATATATTGAAGGAGATTGCCCCTAAAATAATGCAATCGATCTTTTCCCCACTTCACACTAGTGGTGGACGACAGTCATCTACTATGTTTTATAAACACTCAATGTAACTTATTGATATATCGAAACAACTCGATGTTTTTTTATTGCTCAAAATCGATGCATTTTATTCGATGCATCAAAGTTAAAAACTTAATACAAATCCTAAGCTATTTGAAATATCAAATTTTTATACCACAACATCAAACAATAATTTAAGGGAAGCAACATAGATTATTCGTCTACAATTTTTTTTTAGAAGTTTATTTGAACCAACCGAAAATTAATGCTGCCAGAGGTACGACGCTAATATATTATTGAGTTTTTTCTATTAATGATTTTTGTTCCAAGAAAGAATTTCTAAAAAAAAAATTTATTTGTGAGTTTTGTTCATTAATATTAAATGCACATAACATTGATTTGATAATATTAAAACTGATTCTCAAACATCTAATATAAGTGAGGATACCACGTAAGTACATCTGACTTTGAAGAGTAATAAATCGGAAGATATACTATCTGATAAACTTTGAGCTTATTTCAGGACTCATATCGGAAGACTGAACAAAATTCCTCTGGAAATTTGGAATGACTATATAAAAAATCGCCTTCAAATATCTAACGATGGTGAGAAGATTGGTTTTGTCAGAACGTCTCAACAAAGAGTTATATCGCAAAGAATTGCATAAACCTTTATTTTTACAAATTATTGAAATTTCTGGGATATATATATAAAAATTCTGGTATATATATATATATATTAGGTGGCTGTAAAAGTTAGACTAAAATTTGTAGGTAGATGGCTCTAAAATGTAATATCTCCGGTAATCAGACAACAATATGAGTTAAATTCAGAACATTAGCATCAGAAATCACTCATCACGGATTTTGATAAAATATATATTGTTACGATAATAAGTTTGGGAACCTCTGCGTTTATTACTTCGCTAAAATAAATAAACAAATGCTGCAAGAACATACATGATGTTTACAAATAGCCAGAATCGACAACAACAAGCATTATTAGCAGAGATAAAGTAAATAAAAATAACACAGCAACAGCAGCAACAAACTAACAGCAAAGAAAACAAGTAATAGACAATAAACAAGCAACAACAAATACTAAAAGCTGAAAGAGGTAGATGTTTACATACGCATGGCTACAAAAGAATTAAAAAGAAAGAAATAGAATCTACCTGAAATATCGAGAGGTTCGAGAGCTTTCGATGTATTGTTTACTCAGCCATATAAAAAGCACATCGATGCGAACAACGATTAGTTTTTAAGTAAAGTTAACTCAGAGAATGTGTTATTGGTGTGAATAGAGTTTATAAGGAGTAAACTCGTGAAGCTAGTAGTGAAGTAAAAACCAGTTTAGTCCAACTAACTAACTCAGCAAAGAGAGTTAGGTATGGATAACCTCTGGTCGAGTAATTGTTGTTGTTTACAAAGTTGTAAACAGACAGAGTAATTAAAAATAAAAGTTGTTATTGCCTGTAAAAAGATTACAAGCAGTGGTGCACATAACTGTGTTGATAAAGGATTTTTTTAGTTAAAACCAAACACAGAATTTATTTTATTTTAACTACAATCTACGAACTCTTAAAAACACTTTTTTTAAAAGGTAAAAACGTAACAATATTTTTGGAAAGGTATTATCCACTGAATCTTTATATTGTCACAAGAGGGCGCTAAACTTAAGTAATTTATAATAAAAAATGGATTTTAAGTGTTTCAGAAAAATAGTTTTAAAAACTCTATTCACTTAAGAAATTTTAAAAAGTTTGGTTTTTTAAAGGGTATTTACTAAAAAAACAGCAGTGAAATCTTTTGCTCGTTTTCGATCCGATAATTTTGATGTTAGAAATTAATCTCGTATAATCCCTAAAAAAGTTGATGAAATCATGGAGAAAAATGACAAGACGCAGATAAGCAGAGTGGAAGTTGCCACGGAACTAGGCACTTATCACCAAACAGTTATAATTGATTTAAAGAAAGCTAGATGCGAAAAAAGGCTCAATATTTGGGTGTCACGTGAATTGACAATTAAAATTTAATTTTAATTGAATCAAAAAAATTTAATAAAATTAAATTTTAATTGAAAAGTGGATAATCTGCGAAAAAGATTATATGCGAAGCAAGGTTAAGCTTCTCAGGCGGTGGCAAAGCCAGGATGGAAAGGGTGATGCGGGTCCGGTTCAAAATGAGCTTCTACAATCTGATCAAACGGTTGAGTCTGATTTTTATTATCATCAATTAAAACGGGCAGACTAGACTAACAGAAAGGATGTTGTGTCCCATAATGACAACGCTAGACCACACACACCCACCAGATGCTGAAAGAGCTTGGCTGGGAAGTTTTGTTGTATCCGTTATTTAGCCCGCACCTTGTACGTTCAGACTATCATTTGTTTCGATCTCTGCAAAACTCAATAGTGTAAATTTAACGCAATTGGATCAGTATTACCCTAAGGAAATCCAGAAGTTTTGCATTGATGGAATATTTGGCTTCGCCCCATGTCAAGAAGTCATCGATCTTAACGGCACATATTTGGTTTAGTAAAGCTAGTTTTAAATATAAGAAACAGGTCTTTAATTTATTGTCAAATTTATAACCGAACTTTTTCGAGCGCCCAATATGTAGGTATGTATACATTCTTTTATTTGAAATTTGATTGAATGTGCAATTTCGAAAAGGGCACATGTCCGAATATTTAAAATTTTGAGGAAATGAAAAAAACTTATTATTTTGTAATGAATGAATCAAAAAATTCTATACTGATTATATTTTGGAGCTAATTTGTAACCGAAAATTACAGAAGTATTTGAATATTGACTTAATTATATATGTTTGTTTATATATTTAAAATTAATGAGATGTGACCTTTTCGAAATTTATGATATCGAATATACAAAACATAACGAAAGAAATCATATTAATGTGCAGAAAATTTCATTTTAGGTATAAAACAATTAAAGGCAATACTTCTGCTAAAAGTAAATACTATACTCTTATCAAAACTCTTCTTTAGGAAGCTCTTTTTCATTTGTAGTTGGCCATTGTAGTATTTCGTCATAAAATTCTGTAAATTCTGCCGGTATATATTGCTTGATTTTTACAATATCTGCAGTTTTCAGATAAATAATAGGTACTTTGTCTCTATAAGCTCGATAAGGAAAAAGAAGAAAAAATGTGGTGCTGCTTTGCATTTTTTTGTTTTCTTTGTTTAAACAATAATTTCGAAAAGGGCACATCTCTTAGAGTTGTGATCTATCTGCAATGACGTCTAAAGTAGAAATAATGCTAGGGAGGTTAGTTTTTCAAGAGTAGTAGGTGCAGGGAAGCATTTGGGATTCATTGATACGAAAAAACGCATTTGCCAATGCGAGATATGCGAGATGTGCCCTTTTCGAAATTGCATATTCAATTAAAATTACATTCCTTTTTTAATTTAATAAAACTTTTTGTAAGTACAATCGATGCAAAGAAAACATCGATGTATCTTGTGATAAATCGATATAACATCGATGCTTCTTTGCGATGCATTGCATCGAAAAAAAACGTTGCTGTTTTTGAATGTCCATCACTACTTCAAACCCTGATAACTACGCATTTAATGTTTTTAAAATTTTCGGCTTTCGATTAAATCAAAAAATTAAACTTGGTTAATCAGGATCAGTGATGTCAGACGAAATTTGTAAAATTACCTACGTTTTGTTAAAAAAATCCCCACATTTCCCTACAACAGCAATTTTTTAAAATAATTTTCAGATGGCTTTAGTGGAAAAAAAAAACAAAAAAAAAATAAAATAACATACGGATGTTTGTATATGTAACATTTAAAAAATCAAGTGTAAAGCACTTGTGAATTAATTTTCTTAAAATCACTTTCTGTACAACGGAAGCTTGTACAGTTTAACACTTTTGATTGTAAGTGAGATCGAAGAATACATATGGAACTTAAAACCTTGTGACTCAATTTATTTCTTTTTGTTCGGACGTCGGTAACAATTGAAAATATCCTCTCAGCATCTGCATTGGCATGTGGTAAACGCAATAGAATTTTGATTAATTTTGAGAGGCAAGGAAATACTAAATTACCATTGAAATTCTTAGACTTTGATATATATGACCAAAATGGTTCCAAATCCATCTTTGAAAGAGAATTTATTTCTTCTGAAAAATTATTTTCCAGGGTTAGCCATACTTGAGTAAGAAGTACCAATGGCTAGTTTCGAATTTAAAAATTATATTTCTTTAAAAATTGAGTCTTTTTTCAAAAAAAAAAACTTCCCTACATTTTTTACGAAAATAAAAAATCTGTCTTTTTTTCCTAACAGTCTGATTTTCAGAGAAAATTTCCTACTTGTTTGTCTTTGCGTTCCATTCGTATTAACGGATATGGAATAGAAGGTCAATATTTCCTGAACCTTCCAAAATGTAGGTAATTAGGTATATAAAGGGCTGCTTTGCCTACACGTCGTTTGGCTGTCAATAAACAAAGTTGTGTTAAAGCGGAAGTAAAACGGAATAAACGAATATTAAGTATATTAAGACATACAGTATAATAGTCATAGTGAAGTAAATAAAGAAGCTGTAACAGCAACAAAGTGGCTTATTATTTTTTTATTTTAACGCAATTTAAAAAAACTGAAACGTTTTAAAAAGGTTAAAACGTAACAATATTATACAACTTGCTTGTGTAACGCCAATCTCTAAAAGGGTTAAGTCACGCTACTCCGAGCATATGGTCCAAGTGAATCCGCTCGGAATAATTAGAATATAATTTGTAATTGTGTTTTAATTCAAATAAATAAACACTTACATATGCACGTATATTATTATGACATAAAATAAATTTTGTTAACTTACCAATAGTGTCTCTGGCCACGTAGGAGATTTAACATCCTTAAATATACAAATACGTAAAGAACGAAAAAAAGTAAAAGCTTCCGGTGCAGCAAATGCAAATATTAAAGCCCAAATCCATACAATCTGCTCATTAATGGGTAATTCCACGTAGTAGTCAGCTTTCATATCTTTATATAATCGTTAAGAAATATATTAAATTACAAATTATTTTTATACTTAATGCATTTTCACAACAAACCAATAACATTGCAGTATTTGATAGTTGTGTTCGAATTAATGTGTGCCACCATAAAAATATACGAAATTTTAGAGAGAATTGTTGTAGTCAACATAATTACGAATACAAATAAGTACGTAAAGACTTTGAACAGTTTCAAAATTACACCCAACTTGGTCCAATTTGCAGCTGAGCCCGTTGCCCGCTTTGAAGGAGGATCTTGAAAAGAGTCCCACAGTGGTGGTTTTTCTTTATTTTTGCTACAAAAATATTATACAGCAGACTTTATATATGCATGTATGTATATAGTTTTTAACATTAAAAAAATGTGTATAAATTACCGTTTATGAAAGAAATTGTCATCATCTGCTTCATACTCGGAATTCATAATTGTTCATAATATTAAGATATTCACTAATTATATATGGGAAAATAAATTGTTTGCGTTTTTCTTCAATTAAGAAATATACACTTTTATAGACAATGAAATACTGATACTGATTGATAACTATTAAAGACATTCGGATGTTATTGCCAGTATATTATTTATCAGATAATTGATTGTAAGATAAAAAATAATTGTCATTTTGTCAGTAAAAAATATAACATAACATACCTATATAGTATATAAAATAATTTTTAGATGACAAATCCAGGTACATAAATGCATTTTCCAAACAAACTTTATGAACATTGTCAATGCTAAGTTTAGAAAAAGGCCCTAAAATTGTATAGTTGCAGCTCATTTTAGGCATATACATACATACATACGTAAGTATGTACATAACATATAATAAAATTTTGATCTAATGAATAACATTTTTATATCGTTTTCACTTGCTTGAAGTTAACACTTAAAAAACATTCTCTTACTTTATCAATAACTAAAACAATACAATAAAACCCGACTTGCCTCGCTACTTCTGTTTTAGGCATTATCTTAATTTAATTTTTTTCCCTTTTTATCACTTTAAGGTGCGATTCCAAGCATTTTAGATAGTCTACCTTCCAGAAATCCCCACCATGTCTCACAGTATGAGTAATGCGTTTATATATAAGTTTTTGTGCATTTACACATATCTTGAATTCACAAATCTTCTATTTCAATTATACGAATGCCTGTTGTTGGAAATTTTCATATAAAAATAAACTCATACACTTTTTTTCATATTTTTTGAAAGTTATATTGTAAGTCGATTATGGATGGCAACCTAACTTTCGATTATGAAAAGCAACCGAACTTCAGTTGCGTTATTAAACTGCAACTAGAAATTTGTAGTTGCCTATATGACCAGCTGACTTGCGCAATACAATTTTCGGCAGCCATTCAGAATCGGCCCATTAATTTAAATTGATAAATTGGCAATCACATAACCGGCGCATAACACATTATTAATCGTCAGTTGCGTTACGTAAAACAATTTTCGAAACTTGGCAAAGTAACTAAAGTTAGATCGCCATCCATAATCTATCCGTTAATTTAAATTGCTATAGGCAATTACAAATTTCCAGTCGCCGTTCGGTTGCCATCATTATCAACCCATAATCAATTTGTATTTAACAGTATCATACGTAATACAATTTTTTAGGTTCGGTTGCCATTCATAATTCATACATTATTACTCTGAGTGTTCAAAGGCAAGTAAACAAAAAGTGTATACAAAATCTTGTGAGTTCGGTAATGTTTGTTTGGTAACGTCATAGTTATGGGTCATAGTCATGATTTTATCTTTGTATTAAAATTTTTAGACCGCTCTGGTTGAGCATTCTCTGTACAGTACAATATAAATACTTAAATGTTGTTCCTTCTTGAATGCCCCAGAAGACAAATTGTTTTTTTTTGCTAAGATTATTATCATTTTGAAACTTTCGCTCAGACATTTTTTAAACATCATTTTATTGTCTTATTTTGAAGAGCTCAAAGACTTTCTGTTCCTTCTAGACATCTCAATTCTAGATACTGTAAAAAGTATCTCTTTGTGTATCTGGAAGGAACAATAGACTGTATAAATTTCAAAAATTCTAACTGGGCGCTGCCAAAGTGATTATTTATTTTTCTATATCTTCAAAGTGGTAAGAGAAAGAGTCTCTAAATTTAGCCCAAATGGATTCGTAGTCAATAAAGATCAGCAAGCAAAAACTGGGCAGAATTGGGCACCTGGGCGTGGCACCTCCCATACAAAGTAAGTATTGATTTTAGTATATCTTGATAACTGATACAGCTAAGGTATCTAAACTTGGTCTGATTAAATTCATCGTCAATACAAATTAAAAGGTAAAAACTGGAAGGAATTTCACCAGCGGCCGTAGTACCTCCCATACGAACTAAATATTGATTTCATTATATTTTGAGAACAGTTAAAGCTAAAGTTTCAGTATGTGGTCTAAATGACTTCATGCTCAATACAAATCATCAGTCAAAAAGTGGACGAAATTGGACAAGTGGGAGTGGTGCCTCCCTTACAAAGTAAATTGATTTTAGTATATCTTGAGAACGGTTAAAGGCAGTTTAATATATAAAAAGCAAACAAATTAGATTAAATCAATTCCTACATAAATTTATAACTACTTATTATTTGTCTCGTGTAGCCCTTGCCTAATGTTTATGAAGGCATCCTTGTTTATTTAACCTGAATCCTTGTTGACAAGCATATGACTGTAGTTTTACTATTTAAAGACATTTTAATGTCCCGAACTGATGATATTTTATCAAAAAAGTTCAAATTGAGAGATAATAATAACAAAGAGACAATAACAACAAACAATAAACTTTTTCCCGCCTATTACATTTACAACAAGCATTTCAACATTACAAATATAATTAAAACAACAATAGTTATAACATAAAGACTTGTGTTTAATATTTAATGCTGATAAATTAGTACAGAGTTGTATTTAATTTAGACTTTTCCTACAGTGGGAAAAAACACTTGGTCTAATTTTAAATATTCTTTAAAAAAAAAAAAAAAAAACTTCAATATTTTGAAACCGAGGAAAATTTGTCGAGTTTTTATCATTACATGTATAATTTAAGAAAAAATAATTCAACTCCAAAAGGTAATAAGAAAATTAACTCTGAGAATAATATTGATATGAGTCGTACAACATCCACAGCACATCCGGCTACTCCCTTTCGATATTGTTTACGAGAGACGTTACACAACTCTGTATTTAGTACCGTTTGCAACACCAAAGTTGAATCCACTTTAAAGCTTATTACGGTCATGGATAGGCCTTTTAAAAAACTTACTGACCAAATAGAGAGGGTTATAAGCTCAATAAGTATAAAGATGACCTCCGTAATGATCTTGATAGAAGGTTTAATGCTATGAAAATAGAGCTGCATGGTATTTCTGAAAGAGTAACACAGCTGGAAGCAGCAGCGAGTGAGTTCAAGAACATGCAGGAGGAAATTGAAACATTAAAATGCAAAATAAAACAGCAGGAGAATAATAATGTTGCATGCGAGCTACGTATAAATTCTATACCTTATTGTGAAAATGAGAACCTTATGGATATATTTAGCTATATTTGTGAAACCTATTAAGTCTATTTACCGTTTTCAGAACCAGAATAATGGGCGTGATATAAATTCGAAAGATGCCGTCGTTATAGTTAGAATGATGTCCGCTTATGAAAGAAACTTTTTCCTAAAATCTCTTGCCAACTTTAGGAAAGCTAATAGTGGTTTTAAATTCTGTTTACGACATATTGGTATGGGCTCTGATTGCGGTTTTTACGTTAATGAAAATTTTACGAAGGATAATTTTCAAATACTTCGAAAAAGAAATTTTTATATAATTCGTTTTCATTGCGAGGTTTTATATATATCAACTGCGAACAACGACGATATTTTGCGGATTGATGATATTAAGCAGTTGCACGAGTTATTTCCTATTTCCTATTCATTTTTAAATTTATCACTTTTTTTCATTAGAAAACTTTTAAATTTCCTGCTCCTTTGTAATTGCAAACTTTGCTTTTTTGTCATGCTCCTAGTCATTGCGTTAATCATTCCAAAGACAATCTTTACGGCATGATATGCGTTTTTTGTAGGCAGAGATTGGGTCTTAATATATGCCATATTAATGTGCCGCAGGGGTCTATTCTCGGTCCACTTCTCTTCAGTATGTATATTAACGATTTAGTTGAACATTTGTTGTTTAGTAAGGTACATCTTTGTGCTGATGATGTACAAATTTACATAGGAGCTGAAAGAGGTAATCTGGATGGATATGTGCTCAAACTTAACGGTGATATTAAGAGGGTCAGCGACTGGGCTAGTGATAAAACTAAATGATGGCTAAATGATAACTCCAAGATCTATTAAATTACCAGTGCAACCTGTGATAACCTTGTGCGACCAGTATATAGAGATCGTTAAATCTACTAAAAATCTTGGGATAACCTGACATGGAAAGATCATGTGATTTATGCCTCAGGTAGAACTTTTTCTTTGATGAGAAATCTGTGGAGAATACAGTACTTTACACCATTGAGAGTTCGAATGTTACTCGCTAAGACATATCTAATTCCAGTATTATCATATGGTTGTGAAATATTTGCATCTTGCGAGAGTAAGATATGTTTATGGATTATCAAGATACGACCATGTATCTGCTCTTAGGAAAACTCTTTATGGTGTGTCATTTGACGCTGTGCTGAGAATAAAAGTTCTTATATACTTACACAGGATTATTAATTCGTGTGAACCGAAATACCTCTACGAAAGACTGTCGTTTAGTCGCTCGCTGAGACTGAATGATCTTATCCAGTTTAGGCACCGTACTCTCATATCTGAATGGTCGTTTTTCATCTTTTCTATACGTCTTTGGAATGCATTACCCACCATATTAAAACTTCTTGGCAATGTTTTGCAATTTAAAAGGGCTTTGTTTAGATATTGCTCTTAATTTTTATAATGTTAATTAAATGTTATTTGGTAATTTTTTTCTTTTTGTTTTAAATTATTATTTTTATATTACTTCTATTTATTTTAATTGTAAATTTATTATCATTATTATTTTTTTGGTTAAATGTTTATTATTTTGGAAATGCTAATTGATTAACGAATAAAAGTTTTATACTATAATTGTAAGGGCCTAGGTATTGTTATATAGAACATCAAATAAATAAATCAATAAATTTGATCATCCTAACTTAATAATTTCGGCAAATTTCTTAAAATTTTTCTTTAGCATTTTATTGCACACATTAGCTGGATATTGCTACCGATTTTTAATAAGTTACTGACTCTTCTTTTAAAATGACAGACCTAAGCCAGAATGATCTCTAAACTATGACTTACAGTATACTGAACGAAATTAAGTCTGCCGTGGGCACAACTTAGAAACTCATTATTATTCAAGGCTGCACCTTGACCATTTCGAAAGAAATGAGGACCGATGATGCATCTGGCCTGTAAAACGTTTGAGGATTGTCTTTACTCGAAATACAGAATTTTTGCTAATTGACGTAGCCATTTAACCAGAAATGAGCTTCATCACTAAACACAAAATGATCTACATACGAAAGGTACTATTTATATTTCGGGAATGGAAAATAATAGCAAATATTTTTAAATGAAAATAACTTTATTGTTTTAAAAAATTTTCCCATAGATGGTCAATACACTTTCGCATTCGTTCAAACCATTTCTCAAAGCAGTTTTACCATTCTTCTTGAGACACGGCAAAACATGGTTTTTGAATGGACTGTACGGAGGATGAGACATCAATTCGGTGGTTTGAATGCTCAAAAATTCACCTGTTTGAAGAGATGTGTGAGAGCTCTCATTGTCATGATGGATAATGATTCGTCTTCGGCAGCTAGTTTTAGGAATTTCTCGGAAGACGTCCAGCAAACAAATGATCAGGTACCTCTCAGAATTGACGTTCCTACGTTGCTCAAACGGAACAGTGGCCGCATGACCCATTCGGCCGAAGAAACAGGCGACCAATTGTTTCGCTGTGATTTCTCCACGACTAACTTTTGTTGGATTTAGCTCGTCTTGGCGTACTCTCACTTTTGATTGCTATTTTGTTTCAGGCTCATATGCGTATGATAATTCGTCACCTGTCACGTCTTTTGAATCACTGCGGTTGAATTTTTTAATAATTTCCTTACATCAATCGACGCGAGCCTTCTTTTGAGCGTTTGTATTGAAGTAGAGTTAATGTGCAAGGATATCTCACAATATATCACATGACAATCTTGCATTATCAGTTCACGCACTGCATCGATATTTTGGCACCGCAATCGATTATGGGCGACCTTCACGAAACTCATCGGCTGTGTTTTATCGCCATATAAAGAACTGAGTTAATCGATACATTCTTGCTGAGATATTCCACGTCGAAAGTTGAGAAATATAATCCAACCTTTTCTTCAAATTCATGTTTTTTGGCCAAATTGATTTTCTTAACTCACTGTATTTATTATGGTGTTACCAGATGTTAGCTATTGATATTAGTATTGCCAGTTCCCGAAATATAAATAGTACCCTTCGTATAAACTTCGCGAACAGTTTATCTTTAAAGTAAAGTAAATCTCCACAATTTGGAATCTTTGTTTTGGCATTAAATCATTCATGATGACTTGCCAAACCTTACACGTTAGAAAAGTCAACACAGTTTGACATTTTCAGCTGCCAAGCCATAGTTATCGATATCGTTATTCATAGATCAAAAACAAGCAATAAGTTAGTACTCATTATCAGGGAAACCTCATAAAATATATAGTAAAAATATGATCTAAAAATAAAAAAAATGTGTTCTTTGTTAATAGAAAAAAGGTTTATTCAGCTATTCAAAATTGTTTGAAAATGTTCAAAGTAAGATATAGAAAAATAATAATACAAAAAACAAAAGAATAGAATAAAAAACAAATATTTTACTTAAAATTCTAAGGATAAAGTAAATCTTTTAATTGGTATGTGTTTGTTGTTGCAATAAAAAACAAAACATTAACATAAATTTTTGAATGCAAAGTTACATACATCTGAGCAAACTATTATACATTAACAATTTTTAAGATCATATTTTAAAACTTGATTTGAAGAAGGAGGCGTTAAGATCATCTCTTATATATTGACATCAATTTTTTTTAGTGTTAATATTAAGTTTTATATTACAGTCTTTCCTTTTGCTTATATTCTGAACGGTCTCAGTTTATATGGCATATGTTAGAATTGTGGTAGTTTAAAATAAAGAAACGTTTTTAAAGTGTTTATAAGGTGTTCTTCAAAATGATAAGCTCACCTTAATATTTGCTCAATTCATTCAAACTATAAAATGTTACGTATGGTCACCTTATTAAAAAATTCTACTTTCAAATAAGTGAATAATAAGCCGTTCTTGCTTTTAGAGATGTACTGTTGTATAATGTACATTTAAATTTATGTAAATAAGTGCAAAATTCAATGCGTCAGTGCGATAAGGTCAGTAATTTATTTATCCAAACTTTTATTTAAGCTAAGCATTAATCAATTATTTCTAATTTATGCAGTTCCCATTTCCTTCTATTGTCTTAAAAATACGGAATGGCATCTCACTTACTAAATTATCCAGAACGTTGTAGGTGGATTTTGCGCCAGCTGTTGCAGATTGCCACTTTTAATTCATCTTTTGTCCGGTTCTGTTTGTTGTCTGCATAAACGTTACGCACAAGCAGTCCCCACAAATTTTCCATGGGGTTTAAGTCGGGGGAACATGCTGGCCAATCAAGTACTTTAATATTGTGCTCCTCAAACCATTGTCTGGTGAGACTTACTGATATGAATTGCTGCATTATCTTGCTGAAAGGTGAAAGTTTAGTAGTATTTTGGGCCAAATAAGGCAGCAAACGTTCTGACAGAATGC